>JAZDUH010000236.1:0-422500 GCA_036419115.1 Scarus forsteni | reverse complement strand
ATAGTCAAAGAAAAATCTTTTGTTCTCTTACTTTGGACTTCCTGTCCTGATGTCTGTATTTTCTTCAGGACAAAAAACGCAAACTTAACCCAGCGTCTGGTCCGTGCTGGAGCAGACAGCGATCCAAACGGCTCAGTGTGAAGTCCACTCCATGACACAAACTTCAACATCATCTTCTGCTGTTTCCTGGATCTTTTTGATATATGACGGGCTCACATCCTCCCCTCCTTCTCCCATTCTCATTCCTCCCCTCTCCACATCCATTCTGCCTGCACCGAGCCCACTGCCACCTCCCCTCCCCTCACGGCGGGGGTCCCAGCTGAGGATCATTGTCTTCGATCGGAGGGGCTCGTGATTGCGAGATTGGGCGCTGGTGGCGGAGTTGACCGGATCAATCCCACCGATTCCAACATTTGGTTCCCACTGTGCCTGATGACAATGTTGGCATTCCACGTGCAGCCCAGTGGGCCTGATCAAATCTGCAGCATCGATCTGAAGGCGGGGGCCGAGAGGGGCCCACAAACACGGACGCAGGAGGCAAACAGTACAGTACACAAGCTATAAAAACACAGGGAGAGACAAAACACTCTCAAAACTAATATTCCTCGGTGAGAGAAGCGACAAAGAGGCACAAAGAAAAGACTCAGAGTCAGAGGCATTAACAGGATCTGGAGTCCCAGCTCTGCCTCAACAAAACCTCGTCCACACTTCTTTGGGACAGACACTTGATCTTTAGCGCAGTAATTTGCAGGAGGCAGAGTTCCTGCTGTGTTCTCGTTTTCATGCTCAAGTTCACTCGCCTTCAATCAGCCTGCCACTCCAACCTGCCGCTCCATGCTCAGCTCCACGGATCATATCAAACACCAGTTTAAAGAAATCCATGAGCCTGAATTCAGGGGCAGAGGGCGCCGCTGAGGACCCGTCTGAAGCTTGGACTGAAAATGTTATCCTTAGACTTTGACCCTCTTCACTGCTTACACCTTTAAACCTTTAGAATAATTGTAAACACTTTTCGTTCCTGGATCGGTGCAGGATCTGTTAATAGGAAGTAAACGTGGAGTTCCCCAGAGGTCTGTCCTTAGTGCCCTCACCTTCTTTATCAATCGGTGTCTATGTTCCCTACACTGTAAAATAAAAATAGAAATATAACAGTATTTTACTGTTTATTTTACAGTTTTTTTCTGTATTTTCAAAATGCCAATTAATTCACAAAAAATAAACTGTGATTTCACATGTCAAATGTAATATAACAGGAAATTACTGTAACTAAAAAAACACAATATTTCTGTTGTTTTACAAAGAAACCCCGTTAGAAATACAAATATTTGTTGTAAAAATATGTTAACAAGTGTATTGTAATTCCACTAATTCACTATTCAACTTTGCAACTCTAAAAAAAAACCTTTTCTATAAAATAATGTCTTTAAGGGGTGCTGGTTTGGCGGAGTGGTTAGCAACCAGGCACCCCATGTACTTGCTTCTGCTGGTCCAGGTTCGTGACCAGTTTGCAGAGTGTCTTCTCCTACTCTCTCTCCCTCTTTCACAAGCCTATCCACTGTCTCTCTCCTATCAATAAAGGCACACAATGCCAAAAAATACATAAAAATATAATAATGTCATTAAAACCAACTATTAGCAGCACATTCCTGTAAATTTAAACATAATTCTTCGTATTACAATGTCGATTTATCATCTTTATGGGTAATTTAATTGTTTTTTAGTGTTAAATGTTTGTAATTAAATGTTAAAGAACCTTAAATTAAGGCAAAATCTTGTTAAAATGCGACTACAAACTGTATTTTAATTATGGAAAGAAACTGTATTTTTATGAGAAAGCAATTTTCTGTTTTTTCAGGGTATTTTTTTGGCGCCCCAGCTGCCGGAAAATTACCGTTTTTCTACGATTTTATTTTTTACAGTGTAAAACAATCCTTACTGGACACTGAGAGCGCAAAAACGTGCTCGGTAAAGACAACAGAAATACTGTATATAATCATACTGTCTGGCTGTCAGCACCATGGATGGATGGATACTGACACTAAAAAGTTTTGTGCTGTTGCATCTTAGTTCCCGGCTCTTCTTTGTCTGATGAAACATAAATTAAATCTGAGTATGTTACAGAGGGAGGTGACGCCGTCTGGTCCTGCAGATGATTGATCCAAGGTTCTGTTTTATTATAACCTTGGTGTAAAAAAGGAGCCAAGCATGTACGATTATTGTTCTTCCTTCTCCTTCTCATTTCTGATTTGTTTTTTTGTTTTTTTTATTTTGCAGTGCTTTTTCTTATTAATAAATGAGAAAAACATATTAAAAACATTTAGTGCCAAATAATCATTTCTTTGGCCTATGGAGCTATGGCGCCGCCCCATCGCTCACCACATTAGCTCGAAAATGCCATTAAAGAAATATCAATTATGAAACATTAAACTGTAAATATTTAAAAACAAATGTTTATCTTTTTACAGAAGAGTGAAATATCTAGGTAACAATGATGAGTAAAGTTATTTCGTTCATCCGTGCTTTCTGATTGGTCGACATATTTCCACCAGTATCTTTTTTAATACAAGAGATAGGAGGTGTGTTTGAAAAGTCTTTCCTGAGTCCTTCCCTGTTCAACTTTCCCTTAGCCCTGATAGAAAAGGAAAGGAGGGAATAGAAGGAAAGGAAAGGAGAACTGTGGTAAAGAGGAATTTGACTGCACTTTGACTTTGGTGTCATATTTCTGTGACGATGATTTCTCGTGACGTAGGTAAACCACGATGACCAGTGTTCTGAAAATGCTACAAGAAGCATCATTGTCCTCTGCTTTACCTCACATGGTTGTTTTGTGTCGGCTTGACCTGTTAACATGAACAATCCCTGATCAGAGGATTCATTCACATTTATTATTACATTTGCTATATCTAAAACGTCATTGGTCCTTTTCATGTTTTTAATAAATGTTATTAGAGACCCCATTGTTCTGTCTTGTTATTGGCATGATTTACTTCATAAAGGACGACTGATGAAAACGTGGTAACTAATATATACAATTTTAATATGGGAAACAATGACCTCAATTGATTGTTTATTATTCATCAACATTGTCAGCAGTTATGGAGGAAAATAAATGCTTTAAATTAAGTGCTTTATAAATTATATCAGTTAACTGTGTATCCATCAACCATTTATAAAGAAATGAATTATAGATCTATACCCACAAAAAATATTTACTTAGTATTATAGTCTACATATCTAAATAGTCCCACAAAACTTGTTGTACTTTCTCCTTTATAAGTTTTCGATAACGTTTGACGGGTGCCAATTTTATATTCAGCACCTGTCCCAAGGCATCATGAGGCGTTCATTCTCCTTTCCTTTAACAAAGGATGGTCCAGTGTTTTCTAAGATAAAAGAGATCATAAAGGAAGCCACGACCCTCCTTTCCTTAACTTTTGGAGTATTTGGACAGCCCTTATCATGGCTGACACTTAAATGCTTCTGGGGCACATTCGATACTCCCTCTTTTTCACTCCATAATGACCATTTTTGGCCTTAAAAAGTCTTAAATCGTACATTTTTGGTGATCCAGGTCTTAAATTATATTTTTTAGGTCTTAAATTATGTGTGTAAATTAACTATTGTCATTGTTGCCCCCTTTTTTATTTGTTTACTTCTTAAACTAAATTAAATGTAATTAAAACAGAAAAAAAATCAATCTGAAAAACTAAATTAAAATAAAACTAATTGATTTTGTAAAAGTTTAATAACCCTGACACTCACTCTCTGCTTTGTAAAATTATCTTTTGTTCTTGATTGTTTTATGGCTTTGGAAATAAATTTGGTTGGTTTGAAAGCAATCCAGAGACTACAATTTACTTTCGTTTCCTGACTGTGAGATCTTAGATTTAATTCAAATGGTCTTAAAAGGGTCTTTAAAAGCCTTAAAGTTGTTCAAACCCTTTTGGTTTGCGTCTGGTTTGGAGCTGTACGAGCTGCCTCTGCTGTGTGGACGTCTCCACAGTGAGAAGGCTTTTCTCTCTCCATGTTCACAGCTGCTTGACTCCTGCACAGAGGCCGCTGTGTGGTTCTCCTCTATGTTTCTGGCCTAGCATGTAACTATCAGAGCCGTCATAGACATCCACGTAGCATTGACTTGTTTACAGCTGCTGCTCTCTGTTGCTGCCTTCACTGTCTGTATAATGTTATCTTCTTTTTTCAAGCATGAGCAACTAAAGATTCAAGAAGAATGTTTGCATAACTGAACAAATAAAGGCCTCAAATGTCTTTCTGAGAGTTTTAATTTGCACAAAAGAAAAACGGCTGCAGAGTGAGGCATCAGATGGAGATGGGGCCTGACTCTTAACCCTTTGAGGCCCAAGACTATAGATTATTGCCCAAAAATTCTAAATTTTTGGAGCCGAAACGTTTGTTTCACCTTCTGCTAAAATCCTAAATATATCAAAATGTTCATATGATTCAACATATAGATTTTTGTTCTCATTTGATACATTTGGTGTTTTTGGCAACTGATAATCCATTTGAGGACATTTTTATCATTTATCTGATTGTATTTGGATGTCTTTTTTGTAATTTGCAATTTGTTGAGTAGATTATATTGAGTAGATAGTAGGGGTGGGCGTATCGATCTTAATACCGATAGTATTGATACCAAGCTGAGTATTGATATCGGATCGATACTGGTGTGATGAGATCGATACTGCAGTTTCTCTTATGTCATCTTTACTTTACTAAAAAGGGAAGAATGTCAACATGTTACTGTTCCTGAACAAAAACCTATAAATCCGTTGTCAATATGGAAACAGAGCCAAAAGGTTAACCCAAGAGAGGGCTTTGTGAGCAGAAAGCCAAAGGTTAAGGTTAACTGTAGTTTACACTTTATTTGTGCAATGGAAGGTATTTCTTGTTGTGATGTTGACATTGTTATATTTATATATATATTTTTTTTACATTGCTGCTTTTTTTGTTATTTTGCACTTGTGATTTTTTTTCTTAAACGTGAAATAATTTATTACTTTGATACAGTTACAATTTTGTTCTCTTGTTGTGGTTCATTAATAAAAAGCATTTTTATTGCCTAAAATCTTTGTGCTGTGTTTTACCATCATCATAATCAACCAACTCAAAGCAAAATTACAAAATTATTCAATGATCATTACATTTCATGTAAAAAGTATCTGTATCGGTATCAGCGATACTAGCCCTGTATTTACTTGGTATCGGATACCAAAATTCCCAGTAGTTGATACCCCTAGTATCTACCCCCACCCCGAGTAGATAGAGGTAATATAAAAGTATGTATCAAATATGATACAGTTGGCTTTATTGGGTTAAAAATCTGACTTCAGGGAAGGTTAGCCCTTCTTTTGTCCTGTTCCTGAGTCTCTCCTCTTCTGTCCTTGTGTTTCTGATTTCAGTCAGCTCGCTGAGGACGAACAAATGTCTGAAAGAGCTCCACCTCTGCAACAACAGGCTCAACAGTTACCAGGACGCCCTGCAGCTCGGAGACTTCCTCCGCTACAACACCGCCCTGCAGACGCTGCAGCTCAGCAACAATCATGTGGCAGACGCCGGTGAGAGCTCCACCTCCCTAACCAGAGTCTGTGTCCGACCTGAATCCAAACCGGTCTAATGTTACTCCTGTGCAGGTCTGGAGGAGCTGTGTGAGGGTCTGAAGCAGCAGACTGCAGGCCTGAAGGTCTTACTGCTGAGGGACAACAGCATCACTGCAGACGGCATGGTGCACCTCGCCAGGGTTCTGGTAAGGACGTGATCATGCCTCTGAGAGAAATCATATCAGGAGCTCCTCTTGATCCTGGTCTGACCACAGTGATCAGAACGTCCTCCTCGTCTCCGGGATGTTCAGATCACACAGAGAGCTCCCGCCTCCCCTCCTCGCTCTCCTAATAACAGGGATTCTTTCCGCCTGATTGGCAGCGTAAACTGCACCTTTCTGTCATGTGAGTGGCGACTGTGGAAGTCAAAAGGCTGTAAATTAGCGTCCTGCGACACTGGCGCACTTCCCCGGCCTCCTCTGGCGCTCCCAAAAACAGAAAGAGTTTGATTAAATAATAGATGTGTGTTAAAGAGGCCGACGGTGTGGACTGACAGGCTGGGCGATAAGTAGCTGTCCTCTCAGGCTGTAATGATGATAATTAGACCTCGAGCTGCTCGTGTCGAATATGATGAAGAGGAGAGCTGTGATTAACCTTTCTGCTGCCGCCGTAAGGACAAAGACACGGCTGCACATTTCTGGACAAATTAGTTCACAATCCCTCCGTGAACCAAAACAATGACAAACCTGCCCCAGTTTGAGTCCTGAAGATTTAAACCAGTAAATGGCTCAGTCCAGGTGCCATGGTCCTCACGGTAAGAAGGTCTGACTCTTTATGTTGGACAGGCCTTTCTGTCTGGACTTTGCTTGTTCTCCCTTTGCAGAGGTGGGTTTCCTTCAGGTCATCTGGTTTCCTCCCACAGACCAGAAAAACATACTCATTAGGTTAATTTGTGACTAAATTGCCATCAGGTGTGAGTGGTTGTCTGTCCCTTGATGTGGCCATGTGATTGCTTAGTGATTGGTGCAGAGCATACCCTGTGGTTGCCCAGCACCAGCTGGAATAAGCTCTGCCCCCAAACCCTAATGGATAAGAAGTAAAGATGTTGAAATCAAACTTGTCTTTACTTTCTGTTAAACACTTTAAGTGTTCTTTAAAATTCCCTTTGAAATTAAGAAAAGCAAGAATATTTTTGAAATCAGGACTGGTTTGCAAAACAGGACGACATTCTAACATACAAGTGAATCTGGTTTTTAATTTAATTGAATTTAATGTAATAGTTTATTTGACAGGGGCAAGACAAAGTGCTGTCAAGCCAGAGTCAGCTATAAAGCTAATTTTTCATCTGTGGTCCTTGGGCAAAGAAAACAGAAGAATATACAAGACAATAATAAAAATATACAATACAATAATAAAACAATACTAAAATACAAAACAATTATAAACCAGATAAACTAGCATTTAAAACAACAGTATTCAACAATAGTCCATGGTTAACAACGCACTAAACATTTCATTGTTCTTGTCTGTATGCACCAGATTCCGTCAGTGGTCACATGATTGTTTTTGCTTTAGCCATAATTTCAGTTTGCTTTTAAAGACACTGAAGGTTGCGGAGTCCCTTACTTGTGTAGGAATTGAGCTCCATTTTTCTGCTGCTTTAACTGAGAAAGCAGACTGACCAAAAGCAGTTTTCCTCAGTTTAACTAAACAGTCTCCTCTTGCTGATGCCCTGGTTTCTCTGCGATTGTTGCTTATGTGGTGGTGGGGCTTGATCATAAATTAATCAAGCACATATCTGCATAATAAAGAAAACTGTCAAAGGTCATTAAGTTATACTTCTTGATGATGTTACAGTGGTGATAGTCCCTTGGTTTTTTATCCAGACTTTTCAGAGATTGTTTATAGAGGCTGTATAATGGTTTGAGAGTGGTTGCTCCAGCCTGAGACCAGCTTGAGATACAGTAAGATAAATGAGAAAAAAAATCATTGAGTGCATGTAAAGTTTCGCAGCAGATAAAGGTAACTAGTGTCTGACATGTCTGAAATTCAGAAGGCTGGCTCTCACATTTCTGCAGACATTTTTACATGTTTCTTGACTTTTAGATTGGAGTCAATAGTTATACCCAGAAATTTGAAATGTTTAACAATCTGTATTACTTCTCCGTTTACAGTCATACCGGGTTGAGTTGTGTTGTTTCCTCTTATAGAGAAATACATCCCTACAGTTTTGTTCACATTGAGCGTCAGACAGCTGTCAGTTAGCCAGTCTGAGACTTTGTTTGATGCTGCAGTGATTTTGGATGCAGCTTGTTCTTGTGTTTTTGCATGGGTATATACAACTGTGTCATCTGCGTACGTTTGGATCTGTACCTCAGGACAGATCATGGGTTGTTGATGATAACAGATCAATGTCTGAGTGTGAGCCTTTAACTTTCAGTTTATTTTGTGTCCTGTGTCCCGTGCTACAAATTCACCAACAGCTTGTGGAATTAAAACATATCATGATATATCTTATCATCATACACTTATTTAATGCTGTCACTGATCAGCTAACATGACCTTATTCCCCAGTCACACATTCCCGTTTCTCATGGCGATTGTGCACGGCTGTACACGATTGAGGAGGCTGGTGTGATCGCTATGGTACAGGATGAAATGACTGTCTCACCCCTGGACACACCCCGTAAATACACCATCAGTAGTGCTTCTACAGCGCTTTGGGGGCGTTCGTCCCACTCCAGTTCGGTTAATACAGCGATATGAAGAGGATTCCTTGAAACCATCCTGCTGACACAACGTCAGCCCCGCTCAAGCTCAGTTCGCTTCACGTAAGCCCCGACTGTCGCTTGCACCGTCTTGAACGGGACACAATTGGGGCACAAACGGAAACATCCTTGTCAGTCGTTCTCATAAAGCTTTCAGGATAGAGCCACGATCGGCCCGACTGAGCTCCGTACATGCCACGCTAATACCGTTCGCATTAGGACTGCATTAGGCTTCCACCCCGCTATAATGAGAGTGGTCAGCACAGCCACAAAAACATGTCTGGAGCAACCCCGGACTGTCGTGGAGGAGTAGCGTGAGCGGACCATGATGAAATATTGGGGAAACTAATGAGATTTTGGACAATTAATGCAGTTTTAGGAGCGGTTGCCCAAATCAGATCACGGATGTCCACCGCTCGATTTT
Organism: Scarus forsteni; assembly: GCA_036419115.1. Classification (NCBI taxonomy): domain Eukaryota; kingdom Metazoa; phylum Chordata; class Actinopteri; order Labriformes; family Labridae; genus Scarus; species Scarus forsteni. Next base: position 413,753 of record JAZDUH010000236.1, on the reverse strand, counting down.
GGATCTAAATATCTCCTGAAGCACTGTTTGGATCAGGAAAGCCTTCTGGGTGAGTATATTGTTCTACTTCATTCTATAAACAATGTGAAAGCTGTAGAAACCTAACTTATCCTTACACGGCATGTTCCCACCGAAGGCATTGAAAGCGAGTGTACTCGCGCGTCAAGTGAAATCGCGCTGCGCTAGACGCTCGAGTTTTGACGCTGGTACAAATATGCAAAAAAATGCTTGCCGTGGCATCGTTGCACGAAAAGTCTGCCATTATCATTTCATCATATCATTCCATCGTCGAACATGGCTCTGATTACCACCACCGCTGCTCTGTAACTGCTGTGGAGAAGTCAGCTGCGGGCTAGGCGCGGACATCGGTACTGGATGCATGCTACCCTACGGAGGCAGTGTGAGCTCGGTGAGATCCACCGTCTCCTGCAGGAGCTGCGTCTGGACGACGGCCGGTTCCAGCGGTACTTCAGGCTGACTGATCGCTGGTTGGATCAAATGAAATGAAGAGCTTCTAAAAACTCTCTTCTCTCTGTCCTCAGCTTGCTCAAGAATTAAGACAATGTGAGTCTGCCTGGGCCAAAGTCTTCCTCTCTTCTATGATTAGTCCCCTCAGGTCTAAATTTACACTTCAGATGAATTTTTGGTGAAACCGGTGTCAGAGTCATGCAGGCGCCGTGTTTCTCTCCATCTTGTTAAGTCTGGTGTTTGGTGTTTTTTGTTTGAAGCCAGCATGTCATGTGTGAAAGCATACTGTGTTTTTGGTGCTTTCACACTCCCATCCCTCAAACTTCTCACTCCAACCCCCGTGATGATGAGGACTGATCGCTGGTTGGATCAAATGAAATGAGGAGCTTGTAAAAACTCTCTTCTCTCTGTCCTCAGCTTGCTCAAGAATTAAGACAATGTGAGTCTGCCTGGGCCAAAGTCTTCCTCTCTTCTATGATTAGTCCCCTCAGGTCTAAATTTACACTTCAGATGAATTTTTGGTGAAACCGGTGTCAGAGTCATGCAGACGCCGTGTTTCTCTCCATCTTGTTCGTCTGGTGTTTGGTGTTTTTTTGTTTGAAGCCAGCATGTCATGTGTGAAAGCATACTGTGTTTTTGGTGCTTTCACACTCCCATCCCCCTCAAACTTCTCACTCCAACCCCCCCGTGGTTTACATTTGACAGGCTTCAACCATGCTTGACTCTCACACACTCTCAACCACGCAGTCGCCTCTTTAATTGTCTGCCATTATCCCTGGTGCATATCCATCCGAGCCGCTCGTCCTCCCTCTCCTCCTCCCCTCTTCACCGGAGAAACTCCTCGCCACGCGGTGGATGTGGAGTTCTCCGCTCTGAGCTGGTGAGGAGAAAAGAAGTGGGGGGGGGGGGCTCTCAAGTGTGTTTGTTGTCACGGCGGTGCAAATTAACTCAGAAGAAGACGCTCCGTGGGTCTGTCGCTCGCCTTCCTGGCTTCCTTTCCACCCCCGCGCTCCCGGTCTCTTCAGAGCAGTGACCAGAGGAATTTAAGAAGGGTGGCGAGGCGAGGGGGCACGGAGGAGTGGGAGGCGTGTTCCTCGTCAAGCTGTTGGGCAGCATGGGCCTCTTGTGCCCCAGACACCCCCAGCTTTGTGCGCCAGCTAATCAACCTTCAGTGGTAATGTGGCCCTGGAGAGAGGAATCTCAAGTTCTGAGCGTTTAACACAAGAGGAATCAGTTTGAGCAGGAATAATAATCACCGCATAATAATAATGATAATTAAAACTCTGCAGCCCCTCACTCGCTCACTGCAGAAGCTCTTTGTCGGGAAGTTTGGGAAGATCAGTCAAAAACAGTCATTAAAAATCCACAGTTTGTTTTCCCACTAAAACTTCATCAGTCACTCCAAGCTCTGATTTGCATAAATTCTCATGATTGTTATGTTTTTGTGTTGCAGCCAGTCCTGAAGGTTCTTCAGGTTTTGGATCTTGGTGAGAATGTTCTGGGGGACGAGGGGGTCCAGGTGATCAGGGAGCCTCTGATGAAGAACACGTCGCTGCTGCAGCTCAGTCTGAGACGAACGGGCATCACATGTGAAGGTGAAACCTCGGTGACCAGAGCCATGCTCAATGTTTCTGAACTGACAAGTGAAGATTCAAAGTCCAAAACACATCGGCAACAAGCACCTCAAACCCACAAATATCTGACATCAAGGCATTACGAGTAAAAAACATCAAATTGAGATATGACGAAGATCTTAGTAAGGCTTAAAATATCACATGTTAATTATTAGTTTAAAGAGTCATTCTACAGAAACGTGGATTTTTGAGATGGCAAAATGTCTTTTGTTTTATTTCTTTTTTTAACATTTAAACTTCAACTACATTGTTACATATGTCATTGACTTTATGAATACACATAAATGAAAACTTAATGATTTTTGTTTTTTGGTACATTTATCACAAAACACCATTTAATAAAGTGTATCCACACATCTGATTGTCACTGATGTTCCTCATTGTTACCCATAAGAAAGGTAACACCAGTGACAGCTTCACGAAAAATGCCCTTTAACAAAATGGCTGCTGCAGAGCATGACACAGCATGTTACTAATCTGATCTATTCACTAAATTATGTCTTCTAAATACATTTTTATTTGTTTGTTTGTAATTCCCTGCCAATAAAGTTGGTAACACCAGTGAGGTCAACTAAAAGCTTCATATGAAATCATGAGATAAATGTTAATATTTCTGAAAACTGAAAAGGACAATGTTCTTACCAGGGTCCCTCTTCATAGATCTTCAAGAAAGAGGTCAAAGGAAGTCAAGTGATGTCATCAGAGTGATTTCTTTTTCCAAAATAAAAGACTTTTGTCACATGGTAACACCAGTGACATGACTGCAGGGGACGACTACTTTTAAATATATTGTAAAAAACTTATTTGGCCTTTTGTTTTAAAATGTCATTTATATCATATATTTGATAGTTATTTATACATTTTTTGTACTTTTTTTTTTAGAAAAACATATTTTCAAACTCTAAATACAGCACTTTCTCTCCATCAATGACTGTGGGGACGAGCACTTTTGTTGTGGTTGTGGTTCTAAATAATTGATTAAAATGCAAATATTACCAAGCTGATGGCTCCAAATAGTATGATAGCTGAAAAATATGTTTTTAAATAAAATACTTAAAAAATCTACACAAACTGTTTTCTTCAGGAGTAATATATCTCTTAAAGAGGACATATCATGCTTGTTTCTCCTTTTCACTATGCCAGACTTGGATGCCTGTAAAGCATTTCTGCCCTCAGTACAAGTCATTTAGTTCCTTCATTGCCCCACAATAGTGTTCTCAATATCCTCATTTTAGGCCATTATCAAGCGCTTGTTGAAACGCTTTGTCTCAAGGATGACCTAAAGTTACCTCGCAATTTCACAGCCCTTTGTGCTCTGAGTGGTCAGTTCTATCTGGGGTAGAGCCAGCCTGTCCTTCTTCTTCTACTATATTTTCCAGCAGGCTCAAAGCAGCGACCGCGTATTGAGTCCCCCTACAGGCCAAAGCCGGTAATGAGGGAGAGTGAGCGAGGGAGTTTTATACCCCTGCTGCTGGATGTGTTCCTCACAGAGGAGGAAGTGTTTTATCAGATTACTCCTATAAAAAGAAAGGTACCTCGTGACGTCATGACGTTTGAAATCTCGCGGACATCTCACAATGACCTATTTTCAGAGGCATCAAATCTCGCTCTAGGATATCAGAAAAAATACAATATCTAATATTTTGAAAATTACGGGGGTGTAAGGTCTTGTTTTCAAATTTATTATATTATAGGTAATTATTAAATCATGCATCAGCATGATATGTCTCCTTTAAGGCTAGGGACAGAAAAATGCATGTTTCTGTAGAATGAGCCTCATATCCTTCAGCTTCATGATGCATCACAGTGTGGCAGCAGCATCTCATATGAATACTTCTGTCAGCCCAGGTTCAAATCCAGCCTAATAAGTTACTTTTTTCAGAAGTAACGAGTAGAGAGCAAACACTGCTTTTTAAAAGTAACTTTCCCAACACTGGTGGTTACGCACAGCTTTGACTGTTGAGCAGTTTCACCTTACTGTGACTGTTTTGTAGAGCTTAGAAGAAATCTTTATTTGTGGGCTGAAAAGTTTTTGTAAGGCGCCCCTTTCCAGTAACAGTCATACAGCTGAACAGTCTGAGGGGCCGTTTACACGGCTCCTAAAACAATCAAATCCAAAAGTTTTCATTGCGTTTTGGCCTTGTGTTTACATGGAAACTCTTTGCAGATTGTCTAAAAATGGAAATTTTTGAAAACAGGCTCCAGGGTGGAGAGTTTTCAATACGCTGTTCCATGCAGCTCCGTGTAAACCCAGATCAGAGCGCTTCAGGGTGAAACGCTGACATCACCGCATGTGCAGTACTCTTTCACATGAAGGCTGTGCACACATACCAGGAACAATAACAGCTTCATCATCTACAGAGTCACGTGTGCAGCTCACCGTGCTCAGTTTGCTATCCAGACAAAACTATCCACACAGATTTGTTGTCCAAAAATGAAACTCCTGCATCTTTGTGCTTCCTCTCCCCATTGTTATTTGTCAAAAGTTTTTCCTCTTTGTACGTGTGTTGTTGCACTCAGAGAGTGTCCATGTAAACGTAGTCTCATTCTTGTTCTTACTGCGGTAAAGGTGCGGTGGCGTTGGCGGAGTTTCTGGCAGAGAGCCGTCAGATGGAGCAGCTGGACCTCCGTGAAAACGAGGTGAAGGTGGGAGGTCTGATGGCGCTGAGTCTCGCCCTGAGGATCAACAAATCTCTGTCTGTGCTGGACGTAGACATCAGACCGCCGCCAGAGCAGGTCAGTGAGCATTTTATTATATTTCCATGGAGCTGGTGTCTGAGTGAAGTTTGACTTGTTGGACAAGACATTTATAAATGTCCACATTGAGTCCTTATAAGCATCTTCATCGAGACGTGCCTGCTGGTGGGTCTGTGTACTTTGCGGCCATTCATTTTTCGTGTTGATATGGGTAAACGGAAAATGGGAAACCATACGATTTTCCGATTTCGGTTTGGATGAAGGGAAATGAAAAATGGGAAATGACTTGTTTCCCATTTTTCGTTTGGTAATCGAAAATCCAAAAACAGAAAGCGAGCCTTTATCTGATATCTATTACGGGTTTATTTTTACACAAGTCGGGATATAAAATACGGCCGTAATTCCTTTCGTAAAGCTTGCTTTGCCTTCATCCGGAAGCACTTCCTTCTTCTGCGCTGCTGCTTCTTCTCCTTGTTCTGCTTCTGAAGCTACACTACGGCGTATTACTGCCCTCTAGTGAAATTATTGGTTTACCGCGCTTTAAGCCCATTTCGAGGCATCATCCGTAACCATAACTGCTTTATATAAATTGATTTTCAAATTCTCACTATATATCTATGTTCTTTTAGTGTGTGACCTTCTTTTACTGTAGACATTAATCCATCCAATACAATGTATTAATAAATAGTTATTTATTTCAATTGTCAAACTACATTCTAAACACATATTACCAGATGGGCAGTTACACATTACAAACAAGGTAAGCCTCGGTTCTGCAATGTTTCATCAATCAATCTTTATTTGTATACCACCAGTTCATAACAAGTGTTATCTCATAAGAACTTACAATCGACAGCGCAGAAGAAGGAAGTGCTTCCAGGTGAAGGCAAAGCTTTACGAAAGGAATTACGGACGTATTTTATATCCCGACTTGTGTAAAAATAAACCCGTAATAGATATCAGATAAAGGCTCATTTTCTGTTTTTGGATCTTTGATGACCAAATGAAAAGCGGGGAATGAGTCGTTTCCTTTTCATCCAAACAGAAATCGGAAAAATCGGATGGTTTCCCATTTTCCTTTTACCCAAATCAACACAAAAAACGAATGGCCGTATGGTACATGGACCCTGGTGGCTGTTGGTCCATTCATGTCAGATGTATATGTAGTACTGTGTTAGGGCTGTAGGAGGGCAGTGCCTCACAGTTAGAAGGTTAATGGATTAACTCTGTGGTTGGTCTGTGTGGAGTTTACATGTTCTCTGTGTGCATGAATGGGGTTTCTCTTGTTTTATTTCATTTTCCTCCAGTAGATCAAACTGGGGGTAACTGTGATTGGCTGGCGAATAGTCCAGCATAAACCCCACCTGTGCCCCACACCAGCTGGGACGAGGTGCTGTGTTTGGAGCTTGTTTTCTGCCTGACGTGGTCATGAGTGTCATATGGGGAGCATGATGTCACACAGCAGACCTTCATGAGGGTCTCTTGTGGTGGATTTTGGAGTTCAGATTGGAGTATGGAGTTTGAAAAGATAACTTCAACCTGTGTGAATGCATGCATGTTCACCTCAGATAAATCTTTCTTGGGTACAGAAAACCTCATGACCTATTTACAACTGCACTACAGAATCTTTTACTAATGGAAGCTTTGAGCGAAATCAAACCAACAATTCACAAAAACACATTCAATGAAACCACAGAACATTTTTAATACCGTGTTAAGTTCCTCAGGTGTGTTGCTTGCCGCAGTATTGCCATAAGCTGAATGCTAAAACAGTATTTATATATTAAATCTGTTTTTTTCCCTTGTTTATTTTACTTCATCCTGATATTCATACCCTCCTCTCTTTCTCCTTAATTTCCAGGTGACTTAACAAAAGTTCCTCTTCATTTCAGTCTTTAAATGAAGCTCTTTGTTAATCTAATGTTTTCCGTATAGAAAGGTTTTCGTTGTGGAATAGTCCGTTGTTATTTATTTCTGCACATCCCAGTGATCAGTTTGGGCTTTTTGGTGGCTGAATAACATGAGCTGCACTCACAGGACCAAACAGCCATAAGCCAACATTTCACCTTCCCTCTGGATCATATCTTCATTTTTGATGACTGCTAGAGAATGTTCACAATCACTGATGTTCAAACACCTTCGAGTTCGACATACTGAGCTTCCCTGATCCACCCTTATTCTCTCTCTGTCTGATAGGTTGACAGTTCTCCCCTCTATGGATGGGACAGTAATGAATTTTGTGGTTATGATAATATAATCTCCAGTGGATGCTTACGCTGTACTTTTGACTTTCTATCTTTGCCTGTCTGTGAAACAATGATTGTTCAGACTCGTTTTCAAGGAAATAGAGAAATAAATGTAGGTGTGATCGCACTGTCAGCCTACAGAGGACTTTTCCCTTTTTACACTCTTACCCATGGTGAAAACCCCTGGTCTTTACTGACCACGTTCAAGAAGAGAAAGCTTCTTAGCTTTAGCCATCAGGAGGGCATGACCGTGTGAATGCCTGACAGAAAATGAACATTTTGAGCAGATTTTGGCTTTAATAATCTGTGGTCTTAAACTTTTGATCAGCTGATAAACAGCCTATTTCAGTTTACTTGTTTTCAATAAATTACTTTTTCAAAGTGCTTTTTGTCACACTCCTTCTTGCTTTTGCATATTGTTGCTCTATTTAAAACCTCATTAAGGTCCAAATGTGCAAAATGCATTTTCTAGCAATTTTTCAACTGGTCTTCAGATTTTGATCAGGTCTGTATCTTCCAACCTACTGGGCGATATAGATCTCCAAAGGGGATGAGTTTCAAAGTGAAATCAACAGTCTTACAGAAAAGGCTGATTTTCAGGGCTAATGTCGGTGACTGAGGCCCGGTTTGGGTTTGTGGTCATTTTTAGAGAGTAACTTTACTAAACCGACATCTCTTATATCAGAGTAGGTGTGACTTGTGTCAGAGCCCTTCACACCACGTCTCCATTTTGTTTCCCAGCATCCTCCTTTCTCTCTTCAGCATCCCTCTCGTCATGGCTGGTGTTTGTGAACATTCAGGCTCGCTGTGGTCTCAGATTCCTCTCAGAGACTAATGGAAGTCGTTTGTGTCTCATTTCTCTCCTCCTTCTTGTTTTTCCTCCACCGTGGCTGCACAGGCCCGAGGAAAACGATGCCATAACTTTAATACATGCCCCTGCTGGATTCACAAAATAATTACCCACACTTGCCATCTGTTTGTCATGATTTTATCTCTGCTAACTTATTTGCATATTAAAGCATTAATTAAAATCTCTGAGGAGCGGGATGCTTACTTTAAAATTAACTCTGAAGGCGATGCGTGCACAGCTTCCAGAGTTGTTTTATTTTTGTTTGCAGTGGTTTTCTGTTTGTCTGCGCGCTGTTTACACGATTAAGTCTGATTTTTATGAAATGTCTCCTCTGGCGAAAGTCAGACGGCGAGATGTGCCAGATTTCAGAGCGGCGGCTTTTAAGAGCTTCTGTGAATGTGTGTCATTATAGCGGGGTCTTCTTCTTCTTCTTCTTCCTCGTCTTCCTCGCACACGCACCAAAGCCTCCATATTGCGGCTCTTCGTTCATGCTCCTCTAAGCCGCCCAGAGACCTGATTAGCATTCCCGCCTTTGGTTGGAGTTATGGCGGCTGGTATTTTAAGGGAATGGTAATAAGGGAATTTTTAAGCTCTGTCAGGTTTTGGAGTCACACAGCTGGGATTTGTCTTGGCGTGGCACATCCAGGTAGGAGGAGTGACGATTGTATTAAAAAGCAAATCTTTCCATCAGGAAACAGCGGGCGGCCAGATCAAGTGTTCTCGCTCAGTCACATCCCGGCCGCACAGGAAGACTCAAAATTTCATTCTTGTGAGGGAAATAAGTGCTGCCATGACTGTGAGTGAGTGACGGGGGGTTACGGCACTTTCCGAGCGGGGGTGTGTGGTTTTAGGAGCGTGCGGGGGGGCGATTGAAGATGCGCATATTTAAAGGCGAGAGGAGAAGGTGGAGGAAGCGTGGGCGCTCTTGTCTTTGTTTACAAGAGTCTGATTTTTCATGTCTGTTGCCATGCTGCTGCATTTGATCACTGGCCTGTCTGCTGTTAATTATTAATTATTTACCCTCCTAAAATATTCATGCACCCGGCCGGGCGGGCGGGCGGAGGGAAGCTGCCTGTTTCCGAGGGGCAGCCGCTGAAGGTGGAGCTGTTTATGCCTCCTGATCAGGGCCTCCGTTGGCTCATAATGAAGTCAACTTCCTCTGCCCGCCACGCTTCCCACGGCGGCCTGGACCGGTAGGACTCGGGCCTGTTTATCTGTTTGATGCTCCAATATTTGTCTTTGGATTCGCCCGCCATCAGGCTGTCAGCACTTCCCTGCAGAGATAACGGCGCTCTGTCAGTGCTGAGGAGCTTGGACAGCGGCGTGCTTTAACTGAAAGAGCTGATGAGGGGCTTGGGTCTCAGTCATTGTAGCCACGTGAAGAGCCATGGATGTTCATATATATGTACAGGAATAATTAATGGTAATTAATCCCAGAGTCATAAACTTTGATATGAAAAAAACTTTGTTAATATTTCCATATTTCAGGGTCAATGCAGATTTCTATCTCCTGAAAAGGGAAGCAATGACTTTATGGACACTTGGGACGTAACGGTTACCACTAAAATGGTAAACTAAGATAAAATTTCTCATGGTAATCATTACCGCGTCCTAATAAAATTACAGAGTTACCGAGGTTATTCACCACACTGTGTCAATAACTCACGGTGATGCTGCTCTTTGCCCTGAAAAGCCTGAACTATGTGTGCACAGTTTGCATTGGGTAGTCTCTGAAAGTCCAGCAGCTGGAGCCTCGCTCAGACTCTTTACAGGTTTTCCCACTCGAAACTGCTAAAGTATGGTCGAAGTTAGGATTTTAAAGGATGTTGAGGGGAAACTGATTGACTACAGTCACCCTGTCTAAAACACCAAGCTGTGGTGAAAGACAAAAATGTGCGTGATTAAAACTGCTGTAACTCCTCCAGTAAACGAGCAGAGAAAGAGAGAGGATTCAGAGAGCCATACCTGAGTGAATTATAGGAGGTTTATCAGGATTTTCTGTCTAAATAATGTATGAAGGTTGTACATAGCAGCATTAGTATCAATCTGGAGTGAGTTCTTGCCGTTGTTTCACTGTTTATTTGACGTATTTCATCATAATAGATCATAGTTTGTGTTTTATGGATTTAATCAATCGTAATTTGTAAATATTAAAGAAGGAGATGTGGAGGAGATCTGCCATGGAAAGGAGAGACCAGAGGAGAGTCATGAAGGGGGCTAACTGCTTCAGGGACTATCGCTAGTAAAACAAAAAATAAATAAATAAAAGGCCTGGACATGGTCTAATATAACGAGCTGTAACATGAACACTAATGCTGCAGGAAAACTAAATCATGTGAGTGTTTGTAAAACAGGTTAGATTTATTTTTGGCTGTCTAAAAACTTTGACAGAATTGTTTACTTCTGTTTCTCATGAAAGAAGTTTAAACAGATTTACTTATAGGACATTTCCTGACACAGTTGTTGACAAAAAGACAAAAGAACTGTTAAAATTCTTATATTAAAGGAGTTAAATGATTTCAATATTGTGTTAAAGTACTTTTTGAATATTTTGAGAACACTGCAACCGTGATAACTGTGATAATTTTGGTCACAATAACAGTGATATGAAATTTTCACACCATTACATCCCTAATGGACGCCAACAAATTTCAATTACATGATTTGTCACAGACAGAATAATTGGTGTTGTGTGATGTAGTACATATTTGGTCTTTGCAGCGAGCGCCTCAGGCCCTCATGGGATGGCATGAAGCCCGTTGTCTAACAGAGGCTAGCGCCCAGTTGTGATCATATGTTGTGATTTTATCAACTCAAATTCTTGCTACAAAGTCAGGCACAGGGTGCAAAGATCAGGGCACCCCCAGCAGATCTAACCCGGCTTCTTTGGGAGATCTATGTGCCATGAAGTTTACAGGCCCAAGGGTGAAACCCTAAAGGTGCGTACACACCGGACGCTACTACTACCCCAGCGATCACTCTCCACGCAAAGTCAATGTACAGCCGTGATGCGGTGGGGCTAACCCTCCAGAGATACGACAGCCGCTTTTCACACTACCACATAGCTCTTCGCGCAATGTCAAAGTAAAAAAAAGTTTGTCTTTTCAGACGATGTGGTGCGTGGCTGTGTGGCAACAGCCAATCAGCGGTGTGTGCACATGTGACGGTGCCCGTGACAGACAGTTTTTCAACCGGACTACAGAGGAACAATTTAAGTTCGTGTGGGAAACATTAGTCAGTGAGGACATCAGTTCTGCCTAGATGGACCGCGGGAAACTAACAGATGATGCTGCTGCAGAGCATCAGCTGCAGTGTTTTGAGGTTGATAAGTGAACGAAACGACCTGGGTCACTTGCAGTGTGAACGCAGCATAAGCCCGTGGCCCTGCAGGGGATGGGGATGCAAACCCCTTCAGCTTTGTTACTGCCAGTGGCAGTGCCCCAGGACTGAAGGGCAGGCTAACACCAACCCCTGAGTATCTTTCAGAAGGGACTTGAACCGGCCACCCTCTGGTCTGCAGCCCAAGTCCTGAGAAACTGAGCCACACTACTGTCAGGATGCAGAGAGGACGGATTATGTGTCTTCACAGAGACCAAACCAATCACATCAGCTCTTATGAACTTAACCGTTTTTGAGAAACCAACTCATTTGTTAATCCGTCAAATGTTGACAAAATAAGAGTATAAACGTCTGAGCGGATCACCTTAGGTTCCACAGATGCAGTCGGACTGGTCGGACCAGCTTGCCCATGCCAAGATGGCCGACCTCTGCGTACGTTGTGGAGTTCGCGGAAAGGCATCTAGTGTTCTATAGATATCTATGGTTTTACAGGCCGTGACCAAAACACCTTAAGGACTGAAAGTTTGTCATGTCGTCACTCGAAGTGTTTACGAAAGCAGGAAGTTTGAGACACATGAGAGTGAGCAAGACATCATGACAGTCGTTACACTGGATGAACGTTTTTGACAGAAAGGACTGAAAACAGAGTTTGGTGGATTCTTGTTTATTCAAGAGGAGGACAAAGATGCAGGAGCAGCAGATGACACCAGTGATCACCAGTGATGCATTTCCAACAAATACTATCAGCACTCATGGGTGTTCAGATTGCTTAGTTTACAGGCACAAACAAAATCCTTACAGTGCAGCTCAGAGGAGGAGATGAGACACAACATGACATTTAGAAACCCTTCACATTATCCCCCCCCCCCCCCCATACCTGGGCATACCTGACTCAGCACAGTTCACAGAGGGGCTCATACGATGACCTTTGACCAGTCATGTGGTCCAGAGTCTCCAGTGTGACCACAGAGACAGACCTTTTCCTCGGTCTGAAGGATATTCTCAAGTTTTTAAAAACCTGCTGTGTGCTGATCTGTCTCTTTATGTGACCACAGCTCTCCCCTCGCTGTAGCCCAGTGTATCGTCCTCCCGCGTGGACGTTTGGCGGCGACACCAGAGCAGAGCGACGTGTGTTTGAGTCTCGCTGCACACCTCTGAAGGAAAGGCTCTGCACAAAGAGCAGCATGTGAAGGATTCTTATTTTGGGAGCAGCGTGAGACAGAGCGCTCTCCCGCTGTGATTTTTGGGCATCTTCCTGTCACGGTCAGTCCCGCAGGGCGGCGAGGTGACACGATGGCCTGACCATGCATGTAGGCGGTGTTCAGGTATCAGCGGCTCGGCGATGACACGGCTGCTCCGGGGACTGAAGTACGACAGCAGTCACCAGCAACCAGGCAGAACAAAACTCCCAGCATGCCTCACAGGACAGCAGAAGACGAGGACGACGGGGCACAGGGCACAGCCATACCAGATCAGCTGTCAGGTCTCAGGTGTTGGCATCTACAAATCCTTCTATGTATAAAAGACGATCATGGCTCTGCATGAACATGACCTTTAACCCAAGGATATCCCAGTCATATGGGGTCATGCTTGAGAGAGAGAGAAAGAGTGGACGTTGGTGCAAAGTTGGATTAAAAAAGGCATAAAGTGTGACCTTCAAAATAACTGAAGAGACGATGAAAATAAATCAGGCATGTGTTTTTGATGCAGTAATGTCATCAGTTTATTCATGAGTCAAGTGAGAACATGAGAAAAGTTTGATGAGAACTACAGAGAGTATTACAGAGAACCCGAGTCCCCCAAACTCCTTTGAACTAGGGTGGCCTAGCGGTCCTCTGACCTTGACTTTGTGAGCTCTCATCCTCGTGTCATGGTGGTGCTCAGTTTGGAAGAAACAGCCTCACACTTCTGTCATCACAACATTTCTTTTTAGGTCAGACATCTGCATCAACTTGACTGTGAACAATGTGAGCTGCAGTCACCAGTGGTGGTGCAGTGGGATGGTGTGCTTGGTCAGTGATCGATAGGTTGCAGGTTCAAGCCCAGCTCTGGGTAAACAGGGTGATGTCAATGTGTTAAAGATACTGATGAATAACTAATATAGAAACTCAGAACCATCAGTGTGTGAACGGGTAACCCCAGGCTCACACTGAATCCTATGCAGGTCCGGTGCGGCTTCCGCATGTAATCCGTATCATTAAAACCACTGTTGTAGGCTCACATTAGCCCCGCGCAGTGCGAGTACGGTTGCGGGAGCTGTGCGGCACAACGGGAACAATCCGCAAGAAGTCTTTTTTTCCCGGACGCTGGAGAGGGTCTGCGTCAAGCTGAATGAAGTATGACAAGCTATACAGGAAGTGAAATGCCGGGTAGCATGAAGATACGTTGTTTTTAAAAATAAAATCAGAGTAGGCTACAAACAAATGTGACTTGACTCTTCTTTGACCGCACACTCGCGCTAGTAGTAAATGTAAACATAACATCACACCCGATGACACGAGGTCGCAAAAGTGAGCAGTACAGCATCTCCTTACATGTAGTTCCTGTATATGGGGCTTATTCTCGCGCAAAGTCCAGACAAGAACGTGAACACAGTTTCTACTCTCGCCAGTGCCGCTTCCGCACCCGGCACCAGAGCCAGCCGCAGCCTCCATCTGGAGCTGATGTGAGTGGCAGCTTGCGGAAAATCTGCACCGAATCTGGACTGCAACCGTCCTGGAGCCAATGTGAGCACGGCGTAAGTGTGACCTGTGGTGTAAAGCAGCTTTGAAAGACAAAAGTGCTATGTAAGCTCAACTCCATTTACCATGTACCAGCAGAATCAGTGTAGAGCCAACAGACTGATCCCAGCAGGAATAAGACCAGAAAGTTTAAAGACAAACTGATGAATCAAGACCACAATCATGAATATCTGAATACTGTGTGCCGTATAAATATGCCTGATCTACCAGTTAATGATGATAAATCCTCCAGCCAGAGTCAGAAAAATACTGGACTGCCTCCATATGAGCTCTGTAGTGTCAGAGGCTCTGGTCCTCAGCTGGGTCGTTAAAGCCTCCATGGTTCTGCATTCAGGGTTCAGTTTCTGAAACACCGATACAGCAGAACGCCACGTTACCATGTGATAAAATGTGACATCAGACGGTTCAAATGAAACCCTCCGTGGTCCAGCTGGATCTCTAAACTCCTGGTGTGTCTCTTAAATGCTCCATTAGAGAGTCGCCTCTTCCTCCTGATACTCAGAGAGCTGCTGCGTCGGGGGGGGGCTCAGGCCGCTAAGGAGGAGGGGGGCAGTCCCATGTCCCTGTGCAAACACAACAACAACAGCAGCAGCAACACTCTCCTCGCTGCACTCCTGATGTATTTCAGGCAAAAACAGGCATATTTGCCAGCTGTGTAATTTACTGCGACGCTCATTTGCATATTAAAGCCTTAATTAGCCCCTCTGAGCTGTGTGTGTGTTTGTGTGTGTGTGTGTGTGTGTGTGTGTTGTCGAGGGGTTGGGGTGTAGTGTAATCACTTGGACGTGCAGTCAGGGGAAGGTCTGGATGTGGGCCTGAGGGGAGCCCAGTCACTTCCAGCCCGGTCCCCTCCTCGGCTGGTGGGGAAGGGGGGGGGAGTCTGATGAAGAGCGCTCGGCGTGTTTGCCCGTCATTTTTAATCATCCACCAAACTCCACAGCTCCTGGTTCTTCTGTCCGTCTGTTTGAGGTGTTGATGTCCAGCCCAACCCTGAGGACCTCCATCAGCTGACTCAGATCAAACTGCAGTCCCACTCGCTTTACTCCCAGTGTCACGTCTGTCGTGGCCTCCAACAGTCGGACTTGGAAAGAGGAATCCAAGTGAACTTTAGCCGTCAGCACAGACCTCAACTTTTCCTGCACTTTTATTTTTTATTATTATGTCTTTTATTTAACCAGATAAAAGCCTCATTGAGATTTAAAATCTCTTTTTCAAGAGGGACCTGGCATAGCAGCAGCAGACAGTTACACAATAGGGCTGCACGATATTGGAAAAAACTGACATTGCGATTTTTGGGGGCTTTGCGATATATTGCGATATATATTGCAATATTAAAAATAGAAGAATTTTCACCTGATGAATAGCTTGAATAGCTCTGTTTGGGAAGAATTTGGTTGACTCACAATGACACCAGTGTATTGATATAATACCGTTTAATCCAGGCTAAGGGGGTTCATCTGTGTATGATGAAGATTGCTGTACATAAAAGGGATCCAGGAGGCCATGTCTCTATACAAAATAGAATAGGTATTAATTTCAGTTGCTTTTTTTCATTTCCCCAATAAATGTAGATGATATATGTCAGAAATAAAACCCCCTTCTATAAAATAAATGCTAAAGAAAAGGTTTGTAATGTCTTTTCAGGATCTTTGTGCCTATTATAGACTAATGAAAATATAGTTGGATAACATATTGCTGCAAACCAGGATTTTCCTATTGCTTAACAGCATTTAATATGAAATTTATGAAAATCTCTCTTCTCTAAAGTAAGGGCTGCAGTATAAGCTAGAGAATATGTTTGATAATTAGGTTGAGGTTGGTATAGCCCAGTTAACATCAGTACAGTTATTGCAGTTTTATAGTCATCAACTAATCATATTACCAGCAAATTAATATTTTAAACAAATCACAGACACTGAGTTTTAACCCATTTCTCTAAAGAGAAAGCTTAAGGCTGTAGTATAAACACAAAATCCGTTCCGGGTTTTCAAAATAAATTTCACCCCCAGTTCAATCCAGTTCAAACCAACTGAAATCAGGCTTGGCAATGCAAACCCAGTCCGGGTTTTACCACGGACCCACTCTCGATGCAACTCAAGGTAAACAACAGATTTATCTCCTTTCGTCGTTCAATAACGGACATTCAGCATTCACACACACACTCAAGAGGCACTCGAGGCACCGTAGTCAGGTTATGGTCGGCCGGTCGTTCTGAGGGGATATTCAGCCAACTTTGACGGACTCCTGATAAGGAAGAGGATGAGACGCTTGAGGAAGTCCCTCATGGAAATAATGCCCCAGGTACAATCCTTCTTTGTCCCACACGGACTCGGAACACAAGGCCGCGCAGGGCGGTAGATCAGAGCACGCGGACTGACATGACGCTAAAAACCACCAGTATGCCGACATCTTCCTCATTCACTGTCCCCCTCGGTGTCTCCGGACATGCTCAGCTATGCTATTTCCTGGATCTGAGTTTGAACGCGCGGGGAATGGGTGAGTGGGGATTGGTGCTGCCAGGATCGTGGGTGTAGAAATTTACTCGTGAGGGCCGTCCACAGGATGGTGGGGGCTGTGTGATGAGTATGTTTGAACGGGGGCGCTACAGCAGGACTGAGGGAGAGAGGCTGTGCGGAGCATTGAGCAGCTTGCTGCTTTTATGAAGCAAAACAAAAGTTTGCCTGTTCAAAAAAAATATATGTATATTGCACGTCCTGCGATGTGACTATCGCGCATGCGCACATAGCGATGACGATGTTCAAATGATATATTGCGCAGGCCTATTACGCAATAAAAACAACAAATACATTCAGACTTCAGCACATTGAAACCAAAGCGTTCTGGAAACACCAATTCAAATCAAAATGAGAAGCAGTGAAGAACTGAAACAGTCACATTGTCCAAGGCTAGCTCTGTCCCAGCCCCTTAACAAAGAAACTTTTAAGCGATATATTTATTGATCCACTTACTGACTTCTTCATCTTATTTATTTATTTTATTGAATCATTTTCTTCTTTGCCTTGTTTCATTTACGATTTACTGGATGACCATAGACACACAGTTTAGGACGTAACATTAATTTATCGCTCATAACATGTGAAATGGCCAACCTCCTTCAAATTACTTTGGGCCTTCCCACAGGCAGTGAAACGACACTTTTTTATTCAATATTCAGAGCAAACATCAGAAATATTGGGATGTAGTGATGTTGTTGTTAACCACTCTTATGTTTGGACTGTTCTGATGCTTTAAAGATGCTATGAGGAGTTTCTAAGTAATTACAAAGAAGTCTTACTTTTAGATATATGCCTGATGGAAATACACACTTTAAGATGAGTTTTATAGCATCTAAATAGGTTATCTATAAATGCTATTCCTTATCTTCACGGTCGGGTCAGGCAGGGCTGGACTGGCCTGGATACTCTACTTCAGGAACAAGACAATTAAAACTAGAGCAAATTTATATTATTCAGACACGTCTTAGAGCACCGGGCTGTAAGTAGCCATATATAGCTGGCTACAAAACTACGATACTAAGTTTTCCAAAAATTGCTTGTTGTCACACATCAAAAACTACCGCTACGTAACTAGAAAGAGATACATTACCTCGTCGCTTTGCATCCTGTAAGTTGTTGAAAAAAGAAGTTGTAAAGCAATTCAGAGTTCTGAGGAAGGTCCGAGCTGCATTCATTAGCATCACAGCAAAACACACGCTTTGGCTTGGGTCAAGTCTTTACGACAGTCGTCGCAGGTGCTCATGGGTAGCAGAGTCTTTATGTCGCCGGAGATAGATTCTCCTCATAGCACCTTTAAGCAGACCTGTTGCCTTCTTCCATTATGCCGCCTGGATCTTCAGCCCACATCAGTCCTTTAGCCTGAGGAGGCTTTTGGGGGCCGTCATGAATTTACAGAAAGAGCATCAGGCCCCTCTCTGAGCGGAGCTGTACAGCTGTCTCTGTCACTGAGGGAAGGCTAGGAAGAGACAGAGACTTCTGTGCTCCTGACTTTAGTCAAACTAACTCCCAAAGCCACAGGGCAGCCTTTGGAGTGTTGCTGACGAGAGAGCGTGCTCAGTGATCAAAGGGTAGATGTAGATAGATTGATGTAGTCCATCTCCACGCAGTGCCAATGACAAAATCAGATAGGGTTAAACTTCCATCTTCAGCCTTGTCCTGGTCGGGCTTGGTGTGCTTTGGAGTGTTGCTGGTGCCTGAGGCTGCGTTCACATCAACAGTCAAATCTGATAAGTTTTCATTGCATTTTGGCCTTGCGTCTACATGGAAACTCGTTGAAAACAGAAACTTTTAAAAACAGGCTTCAGGGTGGAAAGTTTCCAAAACACTCTCCATGCAGCTCCCTGAAATGCATCGGAGCACTTCAGGATGAAGGCTGCGCACGCATACCAGGAACAACAGCTTAGGCCATCTGCCGGGTAACGTGTGAGCCTCTTACCGTGCTCGGTTTGTTATCCAGATTAAACTATCGAGACAGGTTTGTTGTCTGAACTGATCTGTTGTCCAGAAAAGAAACTCCTGTGTCTCTGTGCGTCTATTCGCCATTGCTGTTTGTGAAAAGTTTTTCTTCTTCTGTCGAGTGTTGTAGCAGCGCTGCCTCTCTGCAGACCTACAGCGGCATCTACTGAACCGGCATGCATACTACAGCAGATTAACTCATCTCCGAGCGTCGTCGTCTGAACGCAGAAGAATTCTAAAACGCAAAGGACAAATCTTTGCGTCTTTAAGACATGAGTTTCCATGTAAACGTAGCCTGAATCAGGCCATGCAACACACGATTCGAAAACAGCTCTGGATGTATCACTGGGGCGCGATGCCCGCTGGTGTGGTGTTTAGTGTTTTCCAGCTCTTTGCTTTGGGGGTCTTTGTTGGACTTTGCTGGGCTTCAGGTTTCCTCATGTTCACATGACACCAGCAGCTCTCTTCTGAGGTTTGCATTCTTCTTGGGTTAATCATGCTTCTGTGTAATTATGTGGATATCACAGGTGGCATGCTGTACACTTTCATTACCGCCCAGTATTTGAGCTGCCCGACTCCGCTGCTTACTTGTTATTATTTGGAGCCTTTTTGAGCCATAATCCATGAATGTTATTTTTTTAAAAATAGGCCTCTAAAGTTTCTATAATATTTGATCATGATGATGATACAACAGAGAAATCAATGTCATCAAACCAGTCTCTGTCCCAGCATGCTTTGCACAATGTTGCATCTAAAATAACAAAATAATACATTTCATCACACCAGGTTCCGAGCAGCACATGGTTGTGGTGGCCTTATGTGAAGTGCTGCATGTCTCACTATCTCATGTTAGTATCAATCACGATGAGTCCGGTCCAGCCAAAGTACCCAAAGCTTTTTAAAGTCTGCCACGGAGGTCATGCTTTCGCTGAATTTTTCAGTTTGTGAATGTGATATAACTTGAAAATCAATGATTTGATCACCTTTCAGGGAATGTTGTTCATGGCGTAACGAAAATGAGATGCAGATGCAGGGCTTTATTCAAGATTTTCTGAATGTTCCCAAAAGGCCAAAAGCATCGGAGATGACGTGCTCTCTGACTCTGCTGGTTTGATTTTTGAATTATTTTAGTGAGTAAAAGGTGTCTTTTCTGCCTGCTCAGTAAATGTTGGTTAATTCCTATGGACTGAGTCGCATGTTCATTAGACTTTAACATGACTTTGTTGTTTGGTCTCTTCAACAGAAAACATAATTGTCTGTTTTCTTAAAGATCAGAAAATATAAACCCATCCCATCCCACAAACGCCTTTAATCAAACCATCTGTAAAAGTTTTTTATTTCCTTTGAAAACTTTTTCCACTTCTAGACTTTGCTGACACTCGGCAGACAGTTCAACATTAAACTTTTCTGTGGAGCCGTGAGGTCGTTTTATGCAGAAGAGTCTTTCCTCAGTGGTCATAGCCCAGTAAGTCCACATCCTCCATTCAGACACGCAAGACGCTCGCTCAAACAACTCGGCATAATGACCAAAACACTGCGAGCTCTGCAATTGATATGGGCCTCTTCTGCATACGGGGCATATGTATATCAGCTCTGCATAAGTGGGGGTATCGGATCGCATCGCCTTTCAGCGGGCATGTCCTGAGGCGCCACGCTCAAACAGTCACCCATCAGCGGCTGGCAGCCTCTCATCTGACTACCATGAAGCCCCATGCGTGTCTCCCTCTCTCGCTCCCTTCATCCAGCAGCCACTTCCCTTTCACTTCTGAATGGCGGGCTGACTGCAGAGATTGCCCCTGTCCACCATGCGCGCTGAATATTTAACTATGAATATGAAATTTCCTGGCAAGACTTCAAGCCACTCTGAAGTGAGAGCCCTTCAAACTGCAGACATACTCCAGCCCTCAGTGTCGTCCTGCTCCTCACACTCCGGGATTGCCCATCCCTGCACCGTGTGGAGGAGGCAGGAGGTGGAGGATCTGCTCCGGATGGGCCCGGGCTGAAGGTGAGGCCCTCGGAGAACCAGAAGGTGAAACTCCTCCAGAGGAGTTCATGTGGAAATGACAAGAAAGCAAAAAACATCCCCGTCAGTTGGACTGATCGCAGATCGATACTCAACCGCCGTGATCAACACTTAGCATGTTTCCTCCAGATCATCGGCAGGAACCAATCTGTTCATGCAGATTTAACTGAGTTATGGTCCTTTTCCACTCGCACGCCTTGGCCCTACTCTACTTGGCCCTACTCGATTTGCAGCGTGTTTCCACTAGCCTGGTACCTCCTAAAGCAAGCTAGTTTTGGTACCTACTCCGCTCTGGTTCCAAGCGAGCAGAGTTGATACTAAAAGATGACGTCACCGATTGCTGGCTACTGATTGGTCAGACGATGACGTCATTGACGCATCATGAGCGCGACGACCTAGCATGCTAGCAGTAGCTACTGTTAGCTTACCCTCATACGTCTTTTCTTTGCAGCTCCATTGCTCTCGTCCTCGGCTTCATTCTGTTGTATAGCTTCCAAAACTCTCCTGTGCTTCTCAAGGGGTCTTTCTTCTTACCACCTGCAGTCTTCTTCTGCTTTCCTTTTTTACTCGGATTGTGACATAAAGCCACAGATTGTTGTGTCGCGCTCAAAATGACGTCACCACAGTGCCGCTCAGTGACACTGCACCCCGTTGGGCAGATGACTGGGGCTAACGGAAAAGCAGCACAAGGTGAGTAGAGTAGAGCCGGGTAGAGTCGAGTAGAGTAGTGTAGAGTAGGGCTAATGGAAAAGGGCCAGTAATGTGTAAGAGCAGGAGAGGAGCCGGCTTTAAAAACCATCCTGTCCTACCCCATGTTTGAATAAATGGGGTGGGAGGAGTCCGTGGTCAGTGAAGGTCACCTGATGGATCCTCATGAAGGGAGATGTTTGTATCGGAAATGTCCCACAGATGACTTTCAAAGAGTCCAAACAGAGCTGGTGTGTTTCAGAGCAGTGCTCAGCTTAGAGGAACATCTCTGTCACTGTCACTGCCACAGTAAGATTTAAAGGATAAGTTTGGTTTCTACAGCTTTCACATTGTTTATAGAATGAAGTAGAACAATATACTCACCCAGAAGGCTTTCCTGATCCAAACAGTGCTTCAGGAGATATTTAGATCCAAAATCGAGTGGCAGACATCCGTATAATGGTAGCACACGGGGCATGTATAGCACCGCTCCTAAAACTGCATTAATTGTCCAAAAACTCATTAGTTTCACCAATATTTCATCATGGTCCGTTCAGGATACTCCTCCACGATAGTCCGGTGTCGCTCCACCCATGCTTTTGTGACTGTGCTGACCTCTGAACCGAAAAGTTTCTTTGGCTGCCGCACATGCGCAGTACGGCTCATTGTTTCAGGGGCGACCGCCGGCCACTCAACGACTTTCTTCTTCCAGTTTTGTGCAAAATGGATGAATATCTATCGGATGAAGATGTGGACGTGAATATGATGGGTGTCCTTACAGTTTCAAGCCAGAGTATACAGATGAGGAGCTCATCGAAAGGAGGACGCGGAGGCAAAGAGAAGAACAGCTGGCCAGAGAGCAGTCTTCAGTTCAGAGGTCAGCACAGTCATGAAAACACGGGTGGAGCAACACGGACTGTTGTGGAGGAGTAGCGCAAGCGGACCATGATGAAATATTGGTTAAACTAATGAGTTTTTGGACGATTAATGCAGTTTTAGGAGCAGCGCTACACATGCCCCGTGTGCTACCATTATACGGATGTCCGCAGCTCGATTTTGGATCTAAATATCTCCTGAAGCACTGTTTGGATCAGGAAAGCCTTCTGGGTGAGTATATTGTTCTACTTCATTCTATAAACAATGTGAAAGCTGTAGAAACCGAACTTATGCTTTAAGTGCAGGGCGTTTTGGCGTGCAGTGCAAGTGTCTTTTTTCCTCCTGGGGCAGGTGTCCCTCTGTCTGTTTGTCTTTCTTTCGCCGTGCACTCACGCTGTTAAAACTGCAAATGACCATGTGGCTTGGATTGAGCTGAGGGGTGTGTTCATCTCATTCAGGTGTGTTCCTGACCTGAGGACACAGGCGTCACTTTGAACCTCTTCATACCTGGGCCAAAGTCTGTGACGGACTGGTCCTGCTGTCAGAGAGATTAGCACACATCTGCAAGATCCAATCACTCGCTTTACTGAGCAGGTCAGCAGCAGCACACCTGTACTGTAAATATCAGACTGAGGTGATGATTTCAGTTTACATCAAAACTCAAAGGAGAGCTGAGAGACTGCCTGGCTTTTTAACAGTGCTTTTCAATGAGCTATTCCTGTGTGGTCCAGTGTGCATAATAGTCCAAGAAACTCACAGATACTAAAGCAGGCTGTCCAGTGTGTTTAACACACATAGAGCAGAGCCAAAGTTTGAACTGATGGCCAAAAAACACACTTGGCCCGTCCTCTTTGCGCTCTACATCTGGCTTTGTGCTGAGAATTTGTGTTGTTAAAACAACATAATATGGATATAAACAGGCCCCAGAGCTTCAGATAATGTGCTACAGCCTCCCGGACACAACAGTAGATCTTCTGTCTGTCAGGTGCTGTTGGTATTCGATGTGCCATGACAATATACCAAAAGGGCAAAGCTGATATTACATCTCAGTAGACTGGGTGGTGTGTCAGAGTCTGTATTTCCAGTCCATGTAAAAGCTAAACTTTTGTAATCAAGTCATGCCTGCGTTCTTGATTTGATAAAACAAAAGTTACTCTTCAGGACGTGTTGGTCCATCCTGTGAGGGCCAAACTAACAGTCAGTCCTTCGTCCCAGCGTCCTCCTTCTTGTCCTTTTTGTCCCTCGTCTTCCATCCTCTCAGCCTCCTCCACTGTCCCGGCACCCCTCTCTGGTCCGGGCACCATGGAGGGGAGGTAATTGGATTTGTTGTCACCTCGGCTGGCTGGCAGCGCGGGCCTGTCTGCTCGGCTTAGTGATGAAGACATCAGTGTGACAGGGACCCTGGGAGAGGATCAGCTGGTGTCCTGGACCCCGTTAATAAAGCCGTGGTCATGCCTCGGCCATGCCGCCACGGCTGCAGCCAGCTGTTACCTCTGCCACCTCTCCGCCGGTGCCCGAGCAGCTCCAGAGCGAGGGGTGGGGGTGGGCACAGCCTTATTAAGCAGATGCCAGCCCCAGAGGGGTCAGAGGTCAGAAGACCCTCCGCTGTGGTTCCGGGCAATGCTGGCACCGGGCGCTGCTGTCCTGGCACTCGGCGTGTCATTCGACGTCTTATTAAAGCTCTGACAGGACCAGCGCCAAAGTCAAGGGGGCGGAGCTTAGGCCTCAGTGAGGATGTCCCCTGGTTCACCCCGGCAGAGGTCAGCGGGTCGAGTTCTCTTCTTCAAACACAAATTCACTCGCCCTGAAGAGAAACTGACCGAGATGAAGAGAAACAGCGTTCAACTTTTACTTAAGATTCAAAACTGTGCCCCCCCCCCCCCCCCATAAAAAAATGAAATGAAATAAAAAAATAAAAATAAAAATCTGTCTATTTACTGAAAAGAAAAGATGAAGACATGGAGGGAAGGAGCCCTGAATTTGAACCACAATTTTATTCTTCTATTGTAAAAAATGCTGATGATGAACGTGGACACTGAGAAATGGTGCTGTTTACTTTAATTAATGTAAAATATTCCTATACGAGTAACACTATGATTTAACATCTTCAGAATATTTATTCTTGCAATTAAAAACACTTTACAAGACTAATTTGTATTAATTAGGGAAAAAACAAAGCAAAATATATTAAATATGGGATATCTTAATAACTTGCTTATGATACTCTTGGGACGTGTGTTTGCTTCTGGTTTGAATCCTATTGTTCTTTTGATCCTCATTTTATCAAATCAAATCAAACTTTATTTATGTAGCACTTTTCATACAAAAAAATGTAGCACAAAGTGCTTTACAAACAGACAGATGAATTAAAATAAAGGATTTATGACCCAAACCCACTCCACCCAGCCCCTGAACCCACCCACACAGCAATCCACACACAGTGTTGATAAAAAAGCATAATAAATAAAAGACAATAATAAAGCACACTGATGTACCCAGTGCGTACTGAGGAAATGCCATCTTAAGGGTTTAAAAATGAGAAAACACTGGAGGTTAGGTTAAAAGTGTAAAACTAAATATATCATTAAATAAAATAAGAATTAAAAAAAAAATAAGAAGAATGAATAATAGATTAAAATGAAGTTAAAAAAATAAGAAACAAAATAGAAAAACTACAAAATAAAATAAGGAAAGATAGCAAAGATAAAAAGTTAAAAAATAAAATAAGATAAAATAAAAAAGTGGGCTGTAAGCAGAATAAATAAAAGCGCTTAAAGGTAATTCAGGTAAAAGCTCGACTAAGACGGTAGGTTTTGAGTTTGTTTTTAAAGACATTAACATTAGGTGCAGCCCTCAGGTCTTCAGGTCGGCTGTTCCCTAAGCAGGGAAGATGCCTCACCGTAAGTTTTTGTTTTAACTTTGGGAACTGTTAACAGAGAACTTCCTAAAGACCTGAGGACTCTAATGAGCTCGTACGGTAAAAGCAAATCAGATAAATATGAAGGACTAAGACCATTAAGAGCTTTAAAAACCCGTAAAAGAATCTTAAAATCTATCCTAAAAGAAATTAATTTGTCCCTGAGTCCTTTATAAAGCATTTTTAAATGAAATGTATTTTAAACATTCCTATATCTATCATAGTAATATTCATTATGATGACTGTAATAAACATGCTCATTTCAGAAGAGAGCAGCTGGATTAGTTAAACTTGACTGTTAGTCTGGTCTGGAGCAGGCTAGCTGTCCAGGATGAATCTCCACGGTAACTTATATACTCAAATCACAGCTAACTTCATCTTAGAAAATCCAGGTTTGATCCCCTATCTAGGATTTTTGAAAAGCCCCTCTGATCTACTAAAGGTTTGCATTTATAACAACACGTGAAAATGTGATAACACGGACAAAAGCTGATCTACTAACAGGGTGCATCGAGGTTTGCGTCTGTCAGATGAGCAGAATAGCACATGCAGTCCATTTAGCATGTTTGCCCTCATGAATATGCAGAACACATGCAGATCATCAGAAAGGGATAGGAGGAGGAGGTGCAAATGGGATTATTTAGCACCCGTAGTGTGATTTATCAAAGCCGTAACTGATTAGGCATGTTTTATATGTCTGAGTTTAGCCCGTTTGAAGGGCAGGTGCAAAACAGGCACAGCGTTACGCACAGAGGGCTGCGGTCGTTGTGGCAAGACTCAGGGGTCACATTCACTGAATTTCTTTTTTTTTTAATCTATTTTTTTTTTACATTTTGTGCCTTTATTGATAGGAGATAGCAGACAATTCCCTCTGATCCAAGTCCCAAGCAAGTCTCGAGTCATTTGATCCGAGTCTCAAGCAAGTCCCAAGTTTTTTCTGTTGTTGGTAAGTCAAGTTGAGTCGAGTCACAGGTTATGACCCTCACCATTGCTCCCCAGTCCACCCAAAAAGCACTCAGATTTTTATCTTAAAGAGAGAAACCTTATCTTCCCACTCATACAGCACACGTACACCCTCTTTACTAATGTTAGCTTTGCTAGCTCCATATTGACCACATAGGTCAGGCTAATATTCCTGCCATATTAACCTTTGGCAGGAATGTTAGCTTCCATGGCTAACGTTTGCAGGTTTCACTTATTTCTCATGTGTCCTCAGGTGGTGGATAAAGTTCAATGTTGTGTCCTCTTTTTCACTTATCGAAGCGTTGCAGGTCGTGCACATGGGGTGCCTTGGTTTTCCATCGGATTGAAATTCTTTATATGCAAAGAAAATAACTTTGGGCACAGAAGACACAGCGGTGCCAATTTGAAACCCGCCTCCCGCGCACCCTGCCCACTGATCATCACTGTAGCAGAAGCGGGTGTGTGGTAGGAACATATGTGCGTAGTACTGTGTCGTGTGGGGGACAAGAATAGGTGACGGACAAGTGTACTGTGAATGGAGCATCAATACGGTGAAGCTAAAAGGACAGAGCGGCGTATATCTCTTGTCTGTCTCTTCATATAAAGCCTGACTGCATACAGTTTTCTAAATCATGTTGTCTCAAGTCAGGTTGAGTCTGGAGACATTTTCTCCCGAGTCCGAGTCTGAGTCGAGTCTCAAGTTTATACCTCCCGAGTCCAAGTTGAATTGCAAGTCGTCTCATTAGCGGCTCAAGTTGCCTCGAGTCCGAGTCCCTATGACTCGAGTCCAATTGTCTGGGAGATAGACAGTAGATAGGCTTGTGACAGGCAAACTGGTCATAGGCGGGACCTGGACCGGCAGAAGCAAGTACATGGGGTGCATGATTGCTAACCACCCTGCCAAACCAGCACCCACTGATTGAATTTTTTGCTGAAAATCAGAAAGATTTGGAGGCTGTCAGTCTGATGATGGACAGGAAAAAGAGGTACGATCCAGTGTGCCATCATACTCAAGTTAACCCTCTCTGGTTTGCGCCCTTAGCACATTGCAGAGATCATTTAACCTGTGTAAAAAAGATCTCCATAGTTGGCTATGAAAAAGAATCACTGTGTTTGTCACTCAGAGCGAACTGCATCACACTCTCCACACACTGACAGAGTTCAGGAGCTGTCAGTGTGTGGAGAGTGTGATGCAGTCAGTGTGTAAAAGGCAAGAGTACCAGCTCAGTCTGTGTGTAACTGTAAGACTGCTCTTCACATGAGAGGTTATTGATGATGAAGCTGTGTAACTATGTGAATGCTGTCATTTAGATTATGTTTGATTGGAGTCAGAAAAGGATTAAAAATGACTGATAATAATATTGTATGAGGGAAAAGTGACGACCTTGTCCATCAAAATGACAGACAGCAAAGGGTTACTGCAGTGTGTTTATTTGTGTCCAACTCCATGGCTTCAAACTTAAGTTGTCGGGTCCACGCCACATTAGCTCCTGTTATGAATTGTACAAGCAGTCTTAGTCGATCACCCGCAGCATGCCCACTAATAGCATGTGCAGTTTTTTAGTTTGTACATGCAATTAAGCAGCTGTTACTTTGGATCTTTGTAGATCAGACCCTTAGTCTATTACAGTCAATATTTGGTATTTTTGTGGCTTATAAGTTTGTGGAAAATATGGACAGAAATGTTGATATCTGCTCACACCTATGTTGGTCTGATAATCGTGCAGCTCTACTCGGAACCGCAAATGCCCCCCTGAAAGGTGTAGTCAGAGATCTTCTAATCTTCTAATCTAATGCACTATTTGTCAAATTCACCGTATTTCTCCTCTCCATCCACAAGATGTCCCCACTGACAGCATGTTGAAAAAAAAAGTCTGGTTTCAATACACAGCCTTGGCTCTGAATTTCAGCAGGTAAATACTGTGCAGGTAAATTCATTTCATAATGAAAGTGAAACATTGGTAAACCTCTTTCTACTCCTTTTCCATGATGGCATCATTTTCTTGGATAATCTTTGGACAGAAGTTAAACAGATAATTCTGATTCAGCTCATGGGCTCCATGACTAAAGAGGGGCCCCGCTAATCATTTGTGCGGCCGTGTCAGGCACAATCACACCTCTGTGTAATAACCCCCATCTCCCCTGACACCAGTCCTGACCCCTCTGTAAACTGTAAAGGTCAAAGCAGGGCTACAGGGGTCAGAGGTGAAGACATAAATCTGCTGCTGAACTTGGAGGCAGGAGCTTCATCATCGTCGTCATGGTGCAGAAACAACCTGCAGATAATCTCTCAGCCTCACCTGTTTATTCAGGGACTTTAAAAAAACTCTGTTAAAGTGTGAAGATCAATTAGTGTGAATTAAAGCGGAGCAGAGCGGGGCCCGGGGCCTCTGCGGTGGTCTGTGCAGATAATCAGCAGCCCCTGGCCTCCCATTATCTCACCGAGGAGCGTGAGCTTCCTCACACGCTGCCGAGGAGGAGGAGGATTACACACACACATCCACTGCAGTGCGGGGGGGTATCAGAGGTCAGAGGAGACTGGCCAGAGTTATTACCAAAGTCTGCAGGGACCTTTTCTGAACAACCTGAAAGCAGACAGTCTACAGCAGCAGGAGACCTCACCAGGTGCCACGCCTGTGTGGGATGGGCATCGATAAGCAGCACGGTACAGCTAGCTAGGGCTCTGGTCTTGTAGGTGGTCTGGGATCCTTGGTGGAGACTTCCTGCTGCTGTGGAGTCACAAAGTCTCAAAAACTACAATTACAGACATGACACATATTTGGCCATTTCATTAGGAACATTCCAGTTCATTATCATTATAGCTGTTAATGTAGATATTAGCATGGTCTCCATATCCATGGTTGATTCAACTATAATATCTATTTTATCACCACATAGGCGTGAGGTCCCTCTGAAAATGGGATGTCACATCTCAAGAGGCCTTTAACACATTTATACTTAACAGGGACACATATGGTAGGGATGACCTTGTGGTCTGGGCACACATGAGTTTGTCACTACCATAAATTCTTATTTTCAGTAAGAATATCTATGATTATACTTCTATAAAATGATTACCACAACCATTCAGACATGAGGATCCTCCTGAAAACCAGATGTAGCGTCTCAAGAGGCCAACCTCTAATATATCAGACGACAGGTCTATGGTTCATGGATCTGTCCCTAACTTTAGTTCTTACTTTAGTCCACTTGTCTCCTCTTACCTCCCTTCCTTCATCCTCACACCAACACAGCATCGTGTGGATTTGCTGTTCATCATGAGACTGGGATCCACATTCAAGATTTCCTGATGCTTAACAGAAGGTTTTTTCTTGAGCCATGATGGAGGGATTCATGATTCATGTATCTATGCATATATGTGTATCCACAAAATGAAGAGCTTTTGCTCTATTGTAAAGTGTCTTGAGATAACACTTGTTATGAATTGGCGCTAGACAAATAAAGATTGATTGATTGATT
This sequence comes from Scarus forsteni, assembly GCA_036419115.1. NCBI lineage: Eukaryota > Metazoa > Chordata > Actinopteri > Labriformes > Labridae > Scarus > Scarus forsteni. The sequence goes on along the minus strand of JAZDUH010000236.1, from coordinate 384,360 downwards.
GATTGATTGATTGATTAAAAACTAAGCAAACAAGTGCTGTGCCGTAACATGCAGGCCCTCTCCACTCAGCTCAAGGATTTCACTGTTTGATTATTTGTGAGGGAGAAACGAGCAGAACATTGGTTGCTTACAGTCTCTGAAGCTCCTCTGACGAGTGTAAATAACGGATGTTCTTCTCCACACAGAATCCGATCATAGGGACCACACACCAACACCTAACACAGTGAACATATACCTCATCACAAAATCAATTAGAGGGATTTTTTAAGCATGTTGAATGTATTTGACCGGTGTTTACCAAAGTTAAATCCTGCTTCTGCTGCAGTATCCAGGCTCAAAAGTACATGCTTTAATTGGAGTCACCTGTAGCCTCAGTGGAAACAACTGATCCAGAATCTCACCTCAAAGGAAAACGTGGTCTATTTACCTGCAGACTGATGGGGCTGGTGTTGGACCTGTCGTCAAAACCCCCCCCTTAATGGTTTTTCTGTTGCATCAAGAGTGAATGAGGGGGAGAAAAGTCTGTTAATGGTGAGAACCACAGAGGCCGTGACGTGTCTATCAGTGTAAAAACCTTATTTGATTGGGACGATGCAGTTTAACATAGTTCCATCACTGAGCATGAATCTGATGTGCTGCACAGAGAGTTTATAGCAAATGCTAATTTCCAACTTTTGTCCCTAGTTGGGCCTTTAAATATACAAATCAGAAAATGTACAATATTTAACAGCGTAAAATAACAAAAAATGTACAAAACAACAATAAATACATGTTCACAAGCAAACAAGTAATTACACAAACCAGTTCAAAATAAGAAAAAAAATGTGGCAAACTAAGAATGATTACAGCTCTGATTTGCTTTTAGCACGTGACCTTTGTAGAGAAGGGTTTTTAATCTGTGGTTAATTTGATTTGGGTTGGTAATGAATTCCAGAGTTTAGAGTCTTTAAAGAGAGAAAGCTGACTGTTCAAATGGTAACTTACATTTTTTTTTGCTTCAGTTTCCATTCACCTTGCTTCTTGTTCCTCTGCTGCTGTTCTGTCTTTGAATAAATTTGGATTAGGGTTCAGGGACGAGATTATTAATACATTTAAAAACTAGATTAAGGAAAGAAAACTGCATGAAGCTTTCAAAGCTCAATAGATGGTATTTTTTCTAAATGTGGCAGTGGGGCCAACGGATGGGTTTTTTGTCCATAACTTTAAGGGTTTTATTAAGCAAGGATGACAGACTTTTGATTGTTGAAGGTGAACCCTGAGCCCAAACCGTCATACAGTATGAGAAAAGATCATAGAGTGCATAAATATCTGAGCTGCCTGAGCTGGTATGTACCTGCCTTATTAATTTAAAACAGTTTAGGTTGCTTTTTACTGATTTAGCTATTTTCTTCACGTTTATCAAACCTGAGCTGTGGATCTAAAATGACTCCCAAGAATTTGAATTCATTGACTTCTTGTATTTCTTGAGCTTTTATCTTCACACAAAATCTTTCGAGTTGGCACCGTTTCCTTACGGAGAAGCACATCGACACTAAAGTCTTATTTAGGTTTAAAACAAGATGATTGAGCTCCCGCCACCGCTGGACTCCTTACATATGGTCAGTCAAGATTTCTGCTGCCTTACGAGGTGACTTAGCAGGAGCATAGATGACTGCATCGTCAGCATAAAGCCGGATGCTGGATGCCATTGTCTGGACACATTTTGGACATATCATTTATAAAAAGACTAAAAAGCAGAGGGCCAAGAATTGACCCTTGAGGGATTCCCATTGTGCTTTTTAAAAAGGATGATGTTTGTCTGTCAACTTTTACACACTGTTCTCTATTTAGGAGATAAGACTAGAACTTAACTGTGTTTTTAGAATTATTAAAAGGTGAAAGCTTGGAAAGTGGAATGTTGTGGTTGACAGTGTCAAATGTCTTTTTTTTAGGTCAAGAAACACTGCCCCCACAACATCGCCACAGTCAAGAGACTGTTTTATGTTTTCAACAAAACATGTATTTGCAGTTTCTGTTGAATACTTTGGTCTAAAACCAAACTATGTGCTGTTTTAGAAAACAGAAGCTCTGTTGGGCTTTTACACACTAAGCTCCTTTTACATGAAAACTCTTGGGGAAGCAACTGTGTGAAAAAAAAAAGGAACCGCTGTCAAAGTGTGTCATAGCACTAGATTTCTCTCTCTTATATATATATATATATATATATATATATATATATATATATATATATATATATATATATATATGTATGGAACAACATCTCTGACGATGTCTTAGCTCCTTGAGGAATAAAGGAGGTCCAGCCTGGGATGAGAGAGGTGTGCCTAATAAAGTGGCCAGTCAGTGTATATTTAATCTTTCCAACTCTTTAAATCATCTCAAATATTTTTACATTGGATATAAAATCAGACAGTAATGTGTTTGACTAATAAACACGTCTGTTTCATGTTCACGATGAGCCACATTCATATTTGACTTCCTCCTTTTTTCATTGTCTTTGTTTTTGTTCTTCAAACTTTTATTTTGACGTTTTGTTAATCGTGTCTGTTCACAGTGAGCCTCGTTATAATTATCCAATCATAACACTCGTTATGTCGATGCCGTAATTATTTTTAAAACCACGCTCTCATGCAGAGATGGAGAGAGAGGAGAAACGTGTGTGAGCTGAGGATGAACCCACACATTAAAAACACCAGGATTCTTTTATTACTGTGGATTTACCCTTCAATTTAAAATATATTTAAATAATGATATTTATCTCATTTATCTTTAGCTGCTCTGTGTTATATTTCAGTACAAATGTTTAAGGATATGAATGGATACCACCTTTAGAAGATTGAATTACTTCTGTTTTTCATTGTGTTTATTTTTCTACATCTTTCTTTTTGTTTGTGACTCTTGTAAATTCAAAGGATCAGTGTCGTTTGCAGATGATGACTGAAGCTTCTGTTTTCATACCTTAAATATTTGTTTTATCTGAGATGATCTACACAACACCTTTAAACCATATGTTAGTATTTTGATTATGATACTAAAATAAAGTTTAATCCTGGAGAATATATATATATATATATGTGTGTGTGTGTGTATATATATATATATGTATATATATATATATATATATATACACACACATATATATATATATATATATCTATATATATATATATATATATATATATATGTATATGCAGAGACAGAGAGAAAAAGGCATAAATAAAGTGAGTAAGTTCTGAGTTTCTTGCATTAAAGTTGTTGTTCAGTTAATTTTTTGATATTGATCTGCAATGAATTAAAATAAAAAATTGTGTGATACTTCAGTGCAAATTTAATTTTAAGCTGAAAAATGAACTGTAATTCCTTAGCTGCTGTTTTGTCTTTACTTATTCTTTAGATTTAAATTGGATTCATAGAATGTTATTTTAGTATAACCCATATTTTGATCTTTAATGCAGATGCATTCATCTTTCAAGCTACAGACTAGAATTTATTGATTTTTAAAGAAGACATCCATGAACTTTTTCAGTTTATTTTGGGTCAGCAGAGCCAAAATTAAAGGATGAGACAAAGGAACAGTTTCTGTTTAAATCAATGCTTGGAGTTTCAGTCCTTATAATTCACTGATGTTTGATGAAACAACCTTTACGCTGTTAAGAAAACATTTTTAAATGTATCCTGAGACCGTTAACTTTCAGTGCTGTTTTTATTACATTTATCATCTTTGACATTTTGTTATGACACAGAACATTAGATGCTTTTTGTCTTAATAAACACTAAGTATGGCTGTTTTTGATTAAAAGGTTATTATGACATGTTTTATGTTCAGCTGCAACAACAATATTTCATATTTTGTGCAAAATCAGATCTTTGGATTAAAAAAAAGTTTTTTATTTTATACGGTGTTATTGTGATACTCGTTGCAGTTTAGCTTAAATTGCACGACAATTGAATTAAATAATGTATTTACTAATTTATTTATTTTGTGACATTTGAGTTTATCTTCAATATTTGGTCCAAATAAATGAGATATAATGAAATAAATTAAGATAATTCTTTATAGATGCCCAGGGCAGTGAGGGCAGCGGTGTGCTTTTAACTCACAGGATTAGAGATAATATAATAAAGACCTAAACAGTGATATAAGATAGAGATTAATAAACTGTCCAGCAGTCAGCAAACAAAACAGAAGGTATTTATGCTTTTTAATTTGAGCTGAGGTAAATATCCCTCTAATAACCAGCCAATTATTCACCAGTACATAATTATTTTTATATTTCCAGTTTAAGTAATCTTTTCTTCAGACGCCTTCAGTGGAGCAGGTCCAGAACATTTTTCTCCAGGTGTTCAAACTTTGTTATTCAATATCATCTTTGATAATTCCAGACAAGTTTAAGGACCCAGGAATTACAGATGCTGTAAAAGTGCCAAAAAAATGAAGCCTCAAGTGAATTTGAAGTGAATAATGTGTCATTGGCCCTTATGTCAGATCCATTTAAGTTTAAAAAGCTTGTTTTATGAATAAATGTCATTAATAAGTCCGTCAGTATTTAGGTGTGTTCAAGCAGATCTGGGATTTAGAGTGAACTGTTTCCTTTCTAAATTAATCATTTTATTCATTTTAAAACTTCAATTTTCTGTCTCTTTAAAAATCCAGAGTTTAAGGATGTTAGGATAAAATCATTCCCTTTAGAAGTGTTTGTCTTAATCTTAAAAATGCACCCTGACACTTTTATTCCGTGTCTAAGGTCATTTTTTTTATTCCTGTTTCTCTTTTACAGACGGATTTGCTTTCATTTGTTTCATTTTCTGTCCGTTTGTCTAAACTCAGAGTCAAATGTCTGAAACACGCTCGAGCGTTTCTGACTGATGAACATGAAAATATTCACAAACACAAACGCACGCGCTCGGAGGAGTCAGGCGTGTATTTGGTGAACAACAGCGCCACCTGCAGGCGCAGCAGAGAAGACACCACTGTGAGCTGGTGTTAGAAACTCCTCTGTGTTTTTACATTCTCATTTTTAAACCTGTCCACTCACTTTAAAACGATAAAAACATGAATCCAGACTCATGATGAAATATTCTGAAACATCAAGAATCAAAAACACCTCCATTAACCCTTTAAGGCCCAAGACTGTAGATTATAGACAGAAAATTCTATTTTTGTGGAGATTACATTTTTATTTCACTTTCTGCTAAAATCCTACAAAAATCAAAATGTCCATAAAATTCAACATACAGATTTTTCATATCTTATTTGATACATTAGGTGTTTTTGGCAGCTGATAATCCATTTGAGGACATTTTTATCATTTATCTGATTGTATTCAAATGTTTGTTTTTTTGTAATTTGTTGATCATATTTTGTAGATAGAGGCATTATAAAAAATGTATCAAATATGATACAATTGGCTTTTCAGGGTTAAACTGAAGACTGTCCAAAGCTCTGCTGTATCTACAGGTTTCAGATTTACGGCAGCACACTGCGTTTTACGTCTTTAATTTATTACTCTTTAAATAATCTTTCATAACATTGGTTAAACCCTTTTAGGTGATCTGATTGGCTCGCTGCAAACTCATGTGTCACCTGTGTGTTTCTCTGACGTGATTTTTGGTGAATTATCAAAAATCATGAATCATTTTGTCTGATATGGTTCATATGAATGTCACTACAACACGTCACATTTTCTTTTCCTTCTGCAGCTCAGAGCTGTGTCTGTGTTTAAGGTAAAAAATAATCATATTTTACATGCATTTTTATTTCTGGCTCATTCTACAGAAACATGCATTTTTCTGTCCCTAGCCTTAAGAGATATATTACTCCTGAAGAAAACAGTTTAAGTAAGTATTTTATTTAAAAAACATATTTTTTCAGCTATCACACTATTTGGAGCCATCAGCTTGGTAATATTTGCTTTTTAATCAATTATTTAGAACCCCAACCACAACAAAAGTGCTCGTCCCCACAGTCATTGATGGAGAGAAAGTGCTGTGTTTTGAGTTTAAATAAATGTTTTTCTAAAAACAAAAGTACAACAATGTATACATAACTATCAAATATATGATATAAATTACATTTTAAAACAAAATGCCAAATAAGTATTATAAAATATATTTAAAAGTAGTCGTCCCCTGCAGTCATGTCACTGGTGTTACCATGTGACAAAAGTCTTTTATTTTGGAAAAAGAAATCACTCTGATGACATCACTTGACTTCCTTTGACCTCTTTCTTGAAGATCTATGAAGAGGGACCCTGGTAAGAACATTGTCCTTTTCAGTTTTCAGAAATATTAACATTTATCTCATGATTTCATATGAAGCTTTTAGTTGACGTCACTGGTGTTAACAACTTTATTGGCAGGGAATTGCAAACAAACAAATAAAAATGTATTTAGAAGACATAATTTAGTGAATAGATCAGATTAGTAACATGCTGTGTCATGCTCTGCAGCAGCCATTTTGTTAAAGGGCATTTTTTATTTAACTGTCACTGGTGTTACCTTTCTTATGGGTAACAATCAGGAACACCAGTGACAATCAGATGTGTGGATTCACTTTATTAAATGGTGTTTTGTGATAAATGTACCAAAAAAAATCATTAAGCTTTCATTTATGTGTTTTCATAAAGTCAATGACATATGTAACAATGTAGCTGAAGTTTAAATGTTAAAAAAAGAAATAAAACAAAAAACATTTTGCCATCCCAAAAATCCACGTTTCTGTACAATGACCCTTTTACCAGTTTATTTTCTTTTATTGCTTTATTTTTTTTGAACATTTGAAAAAGTGTGAAGGAGAAAGCCTTATGATACAGGTGTTTTAATGTTAAGAGAATGTGTTCATGATTTTAAAATCAGTATCACTCTTTTTCTTTTTCTAACAGAAGTGATCCAGACTCAGCAGCAAAGTCTAAAACACTCCTCGTTCATATCTATTTTTAATAAACCTTTTTAACCATACAGAGATATCTTTAAGTGTGATACACTTTTTATATCTACAGATGTCTGATAAAATATATCAACTGAATAACTAATGAAACATCCATCCAGTAACATTATTAGTTATTGTTTTATTGTTCTAAATGATGGACTTCATTTCTTCTATAATCCTACAGCTTCACTTTTGCTTATTAGATAGAAACATAAAGTCAGATATGACGCTGAATCATTTTGATAATAATTTTGTTAATATTGTTATAGTAGTAAGTTAGTATGTTAGTATGTTCATTCTTGAGGAAAATGCAAAAAATATATATATTCATGCTACTAACCTTTGTTTGAAAATGATCAGAAACAACAAAACAAAAAACAATATTTGAAGCTGCAGATCTGAGCTCATATAAATATAAGAACTGGAACCAGAATCAGGGTTTTAACTAAAAAAAATGCTTTGTACATAAAAATATACAAGTTTTCTTTTTTTTGTTTAGTTTTATTTTTTCTTGTTTTGTGGCCTAATGTACATAAGTGTTTTTATATGTGCAAAATATTCTCTTTATTTATGTATATCTTATGGCTGTTTTAACCAGAGAGAGCTTATTTATTTAAACTTCTTTTCAAACAAAACTGATCAAAAATAATTGCACATCAGACATTTTTAAAACTGAAGAACTTATGAATAAGAACGTAAAAAATAATTGTCTCCCCGTGTTCTGGTCTATAAACTGACATTTCCTTTAGGTTTACCAAAAAGTTAGAAAACACTGATGGATGACAAATGAATGAAACTTAAACTGAATTTCAAAGACAGAATGTTCTTCTAAATATGATTTATATAGCAGATTCAGTTCTCGAATGTTAAACATAAAAGTAAAATGATGTATTTTTATTTATGTTCTTAAATAATTGGATTTAACTTTGAAGTTCTGAGTAACAGAAACTTCACTGAAGCTCACAGGAACGTCACTGAAGCTCATGAGAACGTCATGAAGCTCACAGGAACATCACTGAAGCTCACAGGAACGTCACTGAAGCTCACAGGAACATCACTGAAGCTCACAGGAACATCACTGAAGCTCACAGGAACGTCACTGAAGCTCACAGGAACGTCACTAAAGCTCACAGGAACGTCACTGAAGCTCACAGGAACGTCACTAAAGCTCACAGGAACGTCACTGAAGCTCACAGGAACGTCACTAAAGCTCACAGGAACGTCACTGAAGCTCACAGGAACGTCACTGACGCTCATAAGAACATCACTGAAGCTCATGAGAACGTCACTGAAGCTCACAGGAACATCTCTGAAGCTCACAGGAACATCACTGAAGCTCACAGGAACATCACTGAAGCTCACAGGAACGTCACTGACGCTCATGAGAACGTCACTGAAGCTCACAGGAACGTCACTGAAGCTCACAGGAACGTCACTGAAGCTCTCAGGAACGTCACTGAAGCTCACAGGAACGTCACTGAAGCTCACAGGAACATCACTGACGCTCATAAGAACGTCACTGAAGCTCACAGGAACATCACTGAAGCTCACAGGAACGTCACTGAAGCTCTCAGGAACATCACTGAAGCTCACAGGAACATCACTGAAGCTCACAGGAACATCACTGAAGCTCACAGGAACGTCACTGAAGCTCATGAGAACGTCACTGAAGCTCACAGGAACGTCACTGAAGCTCATGAGAACGTCATGAAGCTCACAGGAACATCACTGAAGCTCACAGGAACGTCACTGAAGCTCACAGGAACATCACTGAAGCTCACAGGAACATCACTGAAGCTCATGAGAACGTCACTGAAGCTCACAGGAACATCACTGAAGCTCATCAGAACGTCACTGAAGCTCAAAGGAACATCACTGAAGCTCACAGGAACGTCACTGAAGCTCACAGGAACGTCACTGAAGCTCACAGGAACATCACTGAAGCTCACAGGAACATCACTGAAGCTCACAGGAACGTCACTAAAGCTCACAGGAACGTCACTGAAGCTCACAGGAACGTCACTAAAGCTCACAGGAACGTCACTGAAGCTCACAGGATCATCACTGAAATTCACAGGTACAGCACTGAAGCTCATGAAAACGTCACAGAAGCCAATGGGAACATCACTGAAGCTCACAAGAACATCACTGAAGCTCACGAGAACGTCACTGAAGCTCAGAGGAATGTCACTGAAGCTCACAGGAACATCACTGAAGCTCACAGGAACGTCACTGAAGCTCATGAGAACGTCACTGAAGCTCACAGGAACGTCACTGAAGCTCACAGGAACGTCACTGAAGCTCTCAGGAACGTCACTGAAGCTCACAGGAACGTCACTGAAGCTCACAGGAACATCACTGACGCTCATAAGAACGTCACTGAAGCTCACAGGAACGTCACTGAAGCTCTCAGGAACATCACTGACGCTCATGAGAACATCACTGAAGCTCACAGGAACGTCACTGAAGCTCAAGAGAACATCACTGAAGCTCAAATGAACATCACTGAAGCTCACATGAACATCACTGAAGCTCACAGGAACATCACTGAAGCTCACAGGAACGTCACTGACGCTCATGAGAACATCACTGAAGCTCATGAGAACGTCACTGAAGCTCAAAGGAACAGAACTGAAGCTCACAGGAACGTCACTGAAGTTCACATGAACATCACTGAAGCTCACAGGAACATCACTGAAGCTCACATGAACATCACTGAAGCTCACAGGAACGTCACTGAAGCTCAAGAGAACATCACTGAAGCTCAAATGAACATCACTGAAGCTCACATGAACATCACTGAAGCTCACATGAACATCACTGAAGCTCACAGGAACGTCACTGAAGCTCAAGAGAACATCACTGAAGCTCAAATGAACATCACTGAAGCTCACATGAACATCACTGAAGCTCACAGGAACATCACTGAAGCTCACAGGAACGTCACTGACGCTCATGAGAACATCACTGAAGCTCATGAGAACGTCACTGAAGCTCAAAGGAACAGAACTGAAGCTCACAGGAACGTCACTGAAGTTCACATGAACATCACTGAAGCTCACAGGAACATCACTGAAGCTCACATGAACATCACTGAAGCTCACAGGAACGTCACTGACGCTCATGAGAACGTCACTGAAGCTCACATGAACATCACTGAAGCTCACAGGAACATCATTGAAGCTCAGGAGAACATCACTGAAGCTCTCAGGAACATCACTGAAGCTCACAGGAACATCACTGAAGCTCACAGGAACAGAACTGAAGCTCACAGGAACATCACTGAAGCTCACAGGAACATCATTGAAGCTCAAAAGAACAGAACTGAAGCTCACAGGAACATCACTGAAGCTCACATGAACATCACTGAAGCTCACAGGAACATCACCGAAGCTCACGGGAACGTAACTGAAGCTCACAGGAACGTCACTGAAGCTCAAGAGAATATCACTGAAGCTCACAGGAACATCACTGAAGCTCACAGGTACAGCACTGAAGCTCAGGAGAACGTGACTGAAGCTCACGAGAACATCACTGAAGCTCACAGGAACATAACTGAAGCTCACGAGAACATCACTGAAGCTCATAAGAACATCACTGAAGCTCAAAGGAATGTCACTGAAGCTCGCAGCAACGTCACTGAAGCTCACAGGAACATCAGCTCACAGGAACATCACTGAAGCTCACAGGAAGCTCACAGGAAGCTCACTTAAGCTCACGAGAACGTCACCGAAGCTCATCCTGGTCCTGGTCTCAGGCAGGATGTGAGGCTACCTGTTGATTTGAGTGGATCTTTGTTATTAATGGGGTCTTTATGTCCTTCTGTCCTCCACATCAGTCACATTAAAGCTTCAACACCATCTTCATCCAGACGATATCTTCCCCTCCATCATCACTGATGTGCATACAAACATCAGGAGGTCCATCATGATGGAGGTCTGGGCTGTGAGGCACGTGCTGAGGACTCTTGTCAGTCAGAGCTGAAGTCATATGGAGTTCATTTTGTTTCTTAATTATGCAATCAACGGTATCTTCATAAATCCACAAGTTTTATTTACAAATCAAAATATTGCTCTCATGAACCACAGATTCGTTTGCGTTTCCAGAACTTCTGTTTGCGCGTCATCGTACCTCTCATGGGTGGAGCCTCCTCTGAAAACTGTAAGAAGCCTCACGATTGGTCAGCGTCCCACAGAGTGACAGGACAACAACTTCCACTCAAACACAGACGGCATTGTGGGAGAAATGAAAATGGTAGAGTAAACCGAAGACAAACATCAACAAGCAGTGAATGTTTTTTTCTCTAAGCTGTCCTTCTGTCCTCCACATCAGTCACATTAAAGCTTCAACACCATCTTCATCCAGATGATATCATCCCCTCCATCATCACTGATGTGCATACAAACATCAGGAGGTCCATCATGATGGAGGTCTGGGCTGTGAGGCACGTGCTGAGGACTCTTGTCAGTCAGAGCTGAAGTCATATGGAGTTCATTTTGTTTCTTAATTATGCAATCAACGGTATCTTCATAAATCCACAAGTTTTATTTACAAATCAAAATATTGCTCTCATGAACCACAGATTCGTTTGCGTTTCCAGAACTTCTGTTTGCGCGTCATCGTACCTCTCATGGGTGGAGCCTCCTCTGAAAACTGTAAGAAGCCTCTCGATTGGTCAGCGTCCCTCAGAGTGACGGGACGACAACTTCCACTCCAACACAGACGGCATTGTGGGAGAAATGGCAGGAGTAAACCGAAGAAGACAAACATCAATAAGCAGGAATGTTTTGTCTAACTTCTCTGTCTTTCTGATCATTTTAAGACTTCTCTTGTTGCTCTTCTAAAAAAAATAGGTTAACATTATTTTTGGTAATCTCAAAATAATTGTGCTTGTTCACTTACAGTTGCTTAGAAAATCCTGACGGAAATATAAATCTGTTTTTGTTTCTTGTAGCTTTCTTGAGGAATTTATAACATAAAAATGACAAATATTGGCCAAAATTGTTTACTTTTATTTCTTATAAAAAAGAGTGAATATTTACAGGGGACATTTCCTGACATATTTGTTGAGAAAAATAAGACAGAAAAGACCTGTTGCCATGTTATAGTTATAGTTTAAGACTGTTTATAATTGTTAAGAGCTTGCATTTATGCAAATGTAAAGCAATGCCACATTAATATTACAACAAAAGATGTGCAGCTATAGTTTGGCACATAGTTGTATATAGGTAATTGATATGGCTGTCTATGAAGTTGTCTTATTTTGTTTGTATACAGTTATTGCACAGGGTAAATGTTGCACATGTGTATTGTGTTATTGTGTGCAACATGTGTGGTTATTTAAATTATTTGTTGTTAATTGTTGCATTTATAATTTATTACTATTATTATTATTTATACAGCTGGCCCTGCTCTGAAGACAAAACAAATAACTCTGCAACCACTTGCATTTCACACAAGAGTAACAGTTACCTCAGTAACTTACTGACTGATGCCGCTTCCTGGTACCAAAACAGAGTTAAATACACAGTCTGTCATTTCTGCAACTTCAGGAGACCGAGTGTATTATGATTAATCCCTATCCAAACACACGCCTGGTGATTTGTTCTGACAGAATATCTAACTAGAGAATTTGCATTTCCATGCAGGAAATGCGTTGAAATGCTGAGTGTGACTGCTGAAACTGTGAAATGAAATTACTAAAAGTAATGCAAAGAAAGTTGAAAATGTGACATGAATAGTTGTAAGAAGTAAATTAGGGCTGAAAATGTGTGAAATGTGCAATTAAAATGTTGGCAGAAAATTATAGATACTGGAGCTCAGGTCCACAGGTCACGTGACCACGCTGTAACTTCAAAGAAATGTGCAAAAGTTGATGCTGCTTCAACAGTCATATCTTAGAAACTGTAGCAGGTAGTGAAAAGTGCACTAAAAACTGTTTGCAGTTGTGAAAGAAAGCAGAAAATGAATGACTGTTTTGCAACATGGTTAAATGTGTTGATATTTGTAGATGTACCTAATAAAGTGGCCAGTCAGTGTAATACGTCCAAAGTAAGGTTGAGAGTGTAAAGACAAGCATGATTACGCCGTTGTAATGAAGAATCTGTGCTTGATGGAGAAGAAGAGTACATCAGCCTCAGCCCGGACTTGAACCCAGGTCTCTCTTTCCATAGTCCGCTGCGCAAACCATTCAAGCACAGAGCTAAATTTACTGGGTCATGGAAAGCATGGTATTTGTCCGGTTTGTATTGTATGCGTTCATGGTCTCATACAGCACTGATAACGCTCGGTACTTCCGGGTAAACGAACGCTCGCTGTGTCTAAACTGGAATAGATATGAGGAAAGGGATTTCACCGTGAGCATCCCAAGAACCTGCTAAAACGTTTAATTAAATTCTCATGTCTGTACTGCTAAAAATGTTCACACAGTGGCGAGTTAAAAACACGCTTCAAAGTGAAGCACTCGGCTGGCCCGAGCTTCGGTCTAAAGTCACGTGACGCCCTCTAACAAGAAGGATTTCCTCAAAAGTTCGTGTTGCTTAAAAAATCATATTTAAAAAACTATAGATGCCAGCAAAAAGCTGAAGATATGTAAAAATAGCTGAGAAGTCAGTGCAGCTTTTAAAGCATGAATGAAGTCTGTAGGTGGAAGCATGCCCAATCTGTGGAGCTTCAAAGTTGCTGAAGTTTTCAGCAGAGCTGCGGAAATGTCCCATTGATTTCAATGTAAAAATACATGCAGAAATTATTTTTTACTGTAAAAAGTATAACTGTTAAACCTGTGAAAAATACAAGCGCACTTCTCATGAACATGCTGCATACTGTATGTCAATTTTTCTCTGCGAAAATCTGTGCAAATCTGAAGCCTGTGAAAGGTGCCAAAATCTGGAGGAATAAGAAGAAGAAGAAGAAGAAAAAGAAAAAAAAGAAGAAGAAATTTTAGGAAGAACAATATGTTGAAATGCTGACTCAGCATTTCAACATAATTAAAGTTTTGTTTATCCATAAATCCATAATAAGTGAATATCTGTGAAATTAAATCCAATTGTTACGGAAGCCGGGATGGGCCTGATGAGTGCATACAGTCGGCTGGTAACACTGTCTCTACTGGTTGGGGAAAAAAGTAAAAGGAGAGGGAGTTGTTGTCCCGTCACTCTGAGGGGCATTGACCAATCAGGAGGCTTCTTACAGTTTTTAGAGGAGGTCTTGCCCATGAGAGTTAGGAAGAAGCGCAAACAAAAGTTCAGGAAACACAAACGAATCTGTGGATCATGAGAGCAATAAATTGATATGTTAATAAAACTTGTGGATTTCTGAAGATACAGTTTTAATCACAAACATATTTTTTGTACTTTTGAAATTATAATTTTGTTTGCAACCCTTTTTTTTGTTTTCAAATCCATTCTTTTTGATTGCATAATAAAGAAACAAATTCAGCTCCATAGACTCACTGGACACAGAACAGCAAAAAACATCAGAAAAGTCAAGGACAGATCAAGCTGCTGCTGTGTGTCTCTGCCACATCACGTCACTGAGGTGTGATTGGCTGTCTATGCAGCTCAAAATCACAACACGACCAGTTAGCATGAAAAATCACATCTGGACACTGAAACAGGATTTATCCTTGAATTAACAGATTTTAAACAATCTCAATGCTGATAAATAGGAATTATAACAGCTGTAAATATGAACAGATCAAATACTGAATCATTTTTGAAAAATAATCTTCCTTCTCCAATCACTCCAAGTGTCACTCTCTCTCCTAATGTTTTCTCTCTGTTTTGGCTGTTAGGAAATTTATTTTTCTAGCGATGAGAAATGAACCCTAATGGGAACAATATTTAATGCAACTTTGGCAATCTGTACTAAAATGCAGAAAGTTGGACTCATTCTTTGATTTTTACATCCTGAAAACAGGTAATCCATCTGAAATGTGAGCTGCACTCATAGGAATGCTTAAACACAAATGAACTTCGTCTTCTTGAGTGTCAGAAATAATGGGACGTGCATTTCTGCAGGATTTTAGATTATAAAAATGAGAATATTTAAACAAACAGAAAAGCTGTCCATCTGAACATCAACAAACTCTCCTCATTCCTCAGCTCTCCACATTCTTTGATTTTAACATGTGCAATTATCATTTCCATAAATGAGTGCTGTGTTTACAGACTTCCCCAGCGCCTGCTGCAGCACGAACACGAGCGCTGCCTCCGTGTCACAAACCTGCAGAGGACAAAACCATGAACTCACACACCTCCACATTTAAAGCTCGGGATCGTTGATCAGCCTCAACAATATAAGTTAAAAAAAAGACAACACGCCGTTCACATAACACTTGAATGCAGCGTCTGCAGCGTCATTTACATACATTAGCATATAAAGTAATTGGCACAGATGCCGGCGAAGCAGCCGCAAACACATTAATTGTCATGGAGCCGTCGTGGTGACAGAGTTAAAAATGAGACGCTTTTAAGGCGCCAATTATCAGAGAATATCCAGAGTAACCTTTTTTTAACGCACACGGGCGTGCACGCACACACACGTGGAGAGTGCTGGCATCCTAAATGTATAAATATTGTAAATAGCTGTCTGTCGTCTTTCATGTGGTGTCTTTGAGCCGAGGCCGCAGCGGCGGCGTCGCGCTCTGAGGACGAGCACATGTGCCTTTGTCTAACGACGACAACAAACGGAGGATCCTCGCACTCGCTCACCGCGCGAATGCGTAATGAATTTCACACATAGAAGTAAGAACGTCTCTGCTGGGGATCCATATGCTGCTCTTACTCCACACTCTGGGTTTTTTTATCACTGAGGCTGCGAGGGAGAGCGAGGGAGAGTGAGGGCGAGCGAGGGAGAGCGGTGTGACGCTGCCTGAGGACTCAGAATCTCGGTTCGTCAGGGTCCATCTGCTGACCCCCCCGAACATTTTCAGCGTCTCTCTCTGCATCCACCCATCAGCTCTTATGGCCCAGGTTCAATCTCACGACCCAAAGGTGTCTTCAGACTGATGAGGGAAACCTCGAGGTGTCGTGTGAGCATTTTGCTGTCATCTGATTGGTTGTCCTTGGCGTTCGGTCGTGGTCGCGTGCACGGCCGTCAAGTTCATAGATCTCCACTCAGAGATCCACTCAGCACGCCGTACTATGTGTTTCCCTTTGGCTGTTAGAGGAATGAAGTCTGAAGACCCCCTCGTGTAATGTGCCTGAGCATCGTACAGTGGTGGGTCACTCGTTTAGTCTCAGGTGCCATATTTAAACTGGCATGTGACTTGGGCTGTGTCCGAAATGGCATACTAACGTCCTACTCATACTAAGTGTGATGTCAAAATGAGTATGTAGTGCGTTCACATTAGATAGTATGAAAAGATTGAGTGTGTGAGAAATACCTGGATGTATACTATATCTGAAAAAAAATGAAGTATGCAAGGTGGGCATGCTAGTCACACTCAAACGCCCCATAATGCATTGCGCCATGCATTATGACAGACCGGCATTCAGCCAAAAATCAGCCACTAGCAAACTTCCCGTTTCCAAAATAAAAGCATCTTTTATTATCTCCTTTTAGTTCTTTGACTCTTTTGTAATTGGGCTCTTGTTTTGGAGCCGACTGGAAGTTTCTTCAATAGCATAATGGAGCACATAACAGAATGTCCGAAATGAAATTTGTATCCGTGCGTTTTATGGCTCAAATGACCACATTTTGGTATTCTATGTGGTGACTTTCTTGCTTAAATGCTCTTTTAACTTTCAAAAGTGGTGAATCAACAGAGATATTTATAGCCTGGTGTGTTTCAGATTTTTGTCGTCTGAGGTTTGAAATGCATCATGGGAAACTTAGTAGTATACTACAGTGTGAACGGTTGGCATCATAATCATACTTATAGTATGTAGTATACAGTATATACACATGAGTATGGAGTATGTAGCACAGTCATGATGCTCTATGACCTTCAGCCCATGACCTTCAGTGACTAAGGTCATTAGTCATTGAATACTCAAGAGGTCATAGGTCAACGCTTGCCTGTCAAAACAGAATCTCAGGAAAGATTATCTGAATTTTCTCCAAACTGACTAAAACATCTTCATCTCAAGGTCACAGCGGTGTTCATTTTGACCAAAACTAGACACTAACTGATAAAAACAAAAACTCAAACTGACCTGACTGACATGTTCATCAACACATAAAATCTAGACTAAAATGTCTGACAGACTTAATCCAATCAGACCTAATATGGTCATGCAGGAAGTAGAGACAAGTTAGGAATCTATCCAATCACAGCTACTTAGGTTGTGTACCACCTAGAGAATATGCCATCATCTTTGATGCTATTCCATCAGGTCCTAAAATGTTATTATCCTCTTCAACCACTGATGTTTCCATTGAAACCACCCCATCTGATTTATAAATAGGGAACTCAGATCCTTTCCTGAATAATAAAACAATAAATGTAGAAGAGATTTAATCCTGAGAAACACAATCTGTAGACCTACTTCAGTATTTTACTGGAATAATCGATATGGAAAAAAAAACATGGTCATTACAGAGGAAATTTTCTATTTCAAATAAGGTGCGGGAGGTTTCTCTCAAAATACTGCACAGGTGTATCCTGTTAACTCTGTTATTGCAAAATGCAGACTCAACATTGACCCTCTTTGTTCTTTTTGTCACCACACAGAGAAAACTACCAATCATCTGTTTTGGGATTGTACCTTTAGTCAGGGATTTTGGCAGGACCTTAACTTTTTGCTGAACAGAAAACTGAATACTCAACTCAAATTTAAAATTGAATTCATTTTATTTGGCTGCTTTGATGATACTTTGCCTATTTAGAAAACATATGTCATCAACTCTATTGTACTTTTAGAAAAATTCCATGTACACACCAGCAAGTATTCAAAACAAAAACCCAACCTGACTGTCTTCCTTGCATATTTAAAATTCTACCTTGACACTTTAAAACTTTGCAATATCCCCAAAGCTGTGAAGGCTAGAACGCTTTGTGTTTGATGTACATTCCTCTTATATATATTTTTATGTATTTATTTATGAATTTTGTGAATTGTATTAAGTATTTCTATGCTTCTTTTATAATTGTTTTGTACTATGAGATGCATACTACCTCAAGTTTACAATGTTCCTGATGAAATTGTGAACTGTTGTAAGTTCAATTTTGTAAATAAAGTTAAAAAAAATACTTTGGTTGTGTTAAAGGTTGGATGAGTTCAGAGGGACATCCAATCACAGCTGCCTTAGCTTGGTGGTGTTGGGATAAGTTGTGGAGCGATCCAATCAGAGCTGCTCTCTTTATGAATTGATATATTCATGTAGAGCAGGTTCACTGTTAGTAACTGAGATGCTCTACCTGTGTGAAGCTGGCCCCCCACCCCACGCAAAATTTCTGGAAAATAGTCCATATCGTTAGTGCCTCGTTTGTGCTGGTTTGTGCCGTAAAAATTGTCGTTTGTGCTGCTCTGGTTTTTAAGTTATTACATATTATTTTATGGGTCATCCAGAGTTCACACAGCCCCACAATTCCTCCAAATGGACCTGAAATGGTGCCGTTCGTCAGTGCTTCGTTTGTGCCATCAAAACTTTTGTTTGTGGGGTACTGGTTTGGCGGAGTGGTTAGCAACCATGCACGTCCCATGTACTTGCTTCTGCCGGTCCAGGTTCGAATCCCACCTGTGACCTGTTTGCAGAGTGTCTTCCCCTACTCTCTCACCCTCTTTCACAAGCCTATCCACTGTCTCTCTCCAATCAATAAAGGCACAAAATGCCCAAAAAATACATTAAAGAAAAACAAAAAACTTTTGTTTGTGCTGCTACAGTTTTATAGATATGACATTATTACTTTATTTTCCATCGATGACGTCACGACCTGAAATGCTCTCATGCCGCTGCTCTTCATTTGTTTCGGCAGCGGTCACACAAGGATCGACTCATGCTGCCACACAGAGTGAATCACCCATTTGGATTTTAATTCCATGTACCTTTGTATGTTTCTGCTTATTTTTCAGACTCAGAGCACCTGGAGTGGCACGTAAAAAAGTTTTTTGACTACAGCCAAACAGCATGAATGTTGTCCCGTATTTCTGAATATTATTATTGAATATGACACGAAGGTGAAACAAAACAGTCATATCAGCATTAATAACATACACCTTCACATTTAACACTCTTTGTCTAAAAAGTTTTTAACATATTTCTACTTTCAGTCTGGTCAAATATAAATATGCTCTGCCAGGTAGCCTAAATAAAGTTGACTGCATCTCACACAAAGGAACATTTGTTTCTGTTCATTTAGACATTCAGACTTTACTAACATTCAATAAAGGGTTAGTAGATGTTTGATTTCATCACCGAGTAAAACACAACTTCAGAAATTCAGTGAAACATGAAAGTGTCTTACCCTTAACACTTCAGATTTTAGACGACTAAATTTACAGATTTCATTGACTAAAACTAGACTGAAATTAAAACAATTTAAAGACCAAATTAAGACTAGAACTAAACTATATTTATGCAAAAGACTAAAAGTAAATTAAAAAGAGCTGTCAAAATGAAGCTGGGCCTCATCATAATGTCTGCAAACTTGATAAGTGAAGAAGTATTTGAGGGATTTCCATCATTCTTTGCTCAGGCTCAGCTCTGCTCCTCAAGGTGTTTCTTCTTCCTGTTTCAGGTCCACAGACTCCGCCCCCTCAATCTCAGTGATGATGATGATTGGTTGTTTCTGGGGCTGAACAATTAATTGGAAATTAGTTTAAATGGCAATATGGCTTGTTGCAAATTTCAAATCGCAGACAGTGCAATATTTTTAGCCCAAAACATGTTGAATATTTTGGCATTGTGATTTAGTTTTTTGCAATTTCATGCTTATTTTTTTTTTACCTCTATTCATACACTTTTTTCCCACTTTTGGACCATTTTTACCTTTTTTTAACCCTGTTTTTACAATTTTATGCCTATTTTGCATCCATTAATCTTTTTTTGCCCACTGTCAGAATCATTTTGGGAATTTTTACATGGTTTTTGAAATTTAATTTTAAATTTAATTTAATTTGATTTGCAATACAATGATGCACTTTACACTTTAGCACTCTGCACTTTAACCAGCCCCTTGGCCTAAATGTTTTTTGGATTTTTTGATGATCAATTATGTTTGCTTTGTTTTCTATTGTTAGTTTTGCTTTGTCTTGTTTTGTTTTTATTGTGTATAAATGTTTCGTACAACACCAACCCGCCAATGGGACTTGAGATGGAAATTAGCCACACGACTATAATCTCACGTTTATATTTATATGTTCATGAACATGTACTGTCCCATGTTTTAAAAAGAAATCTACAAATCTACACATTAAATTCCCAATTTTGCTGCCATAATCACTTTCCCTAAGCCACTTTTTTGCAATTTCATTCCTATTTTGCACCTATTTATTAACCTTATTCTGCATTCATACCATTTTTACCCAGTTTTTACAATTTCAGACCTATTTTGCTTCTGTTCTTCACTTCTCCACTTTTTATCAAATCTTTTATCCTTTTAATTTAATGTCATATTGGTTTTACTATAAAAAGATCTACTGCTTATGTTTGTTTAAGAATACATAAGATGGGGAACATGAAAACAATTGCAGAGTAAATCACAATATTGGGGAAAAAATCCCAATTCGATTATTTTCTCAAATCGTTCAGCCCTCGTTGCTTCTGGATTTGTGTTCTTCTGTTTGGGAATGCAGAAACAACAAATGACGATTTGTTCCTCAGAGAGCTCTAAGTGCTCGCCGTGCAGCCACTTAGAGGATGGTGTGTGTGTGTGCGTGTGTGTGGCTGATGAAATGAAGCTTTGAGATTGATCACAGGCTGAAAACACGCTCAGATACTCCTGTCAATTATTTCATTTATACAGAAGAGACAAACCAAAAGGACCTCATCTGCAGGGCCTCCTGATCTGTGATGTGAACGCCTCAGAAATGTATCATTCTGATTATTATTCTGATTATTATTCTGTAAGTTAAAGCTGAAGCTCCGTGTCATCCAGCAGCAGACTGAAGATCTCTGCTTGTCTTCTGCTGCCCTCTTGCTGTCTGACTGGAGAAGTGTTCTCCATCTGAGGGATGTTTCTGGAGAAAGAAAAGTCTCAGTCAGGTCTTTGCTAAATGATTTTGTCCACCTGTCCTGAACAGAAACGAGCGATGTGTGATTAATCCAGGTTTACATGTACGCATAATGTCTGCAGTCCCAAAAACAAGATAAAAGCTTGATCATTATTGTCTTCAGTCATGTGTGTGGAATTATTTATCCATCCATATTATCATGGTGGTTACATATATTTCATTTCACCTTTTCATGAATGAATTATACAAAACAAAGCAATAATTTATCACATCTTTATTTGTGTTGAAGTTATTTCTTTCAGTACGTTATATTTTCAGGAAGTTTGCTGCACCACACCAGGCATCAAATGTATTAAATAATAATTTATTGGAACTTCATAAATATCCCCAAACACAAGGCTGTTAAAAACTTTAATTAACAGTAGTCAATAGGGCTGAACGATTTGAGAAAATAATCTAACTGCGATTTCCCCCCCAATATTGTGATTTACTCTGCGATTGTTTTATTGTTCCTCATCTTCTGTATTCTTAAACAAACATAAGCAGTAGCTCTTTTTATAGTAAAACCAATATGACATTAAATTAATCTAAGGATAAAAGATTTGAGAAAAAGTGGAGAAGTGAAGAACAGAAGCAAAATAGGTATGAAATTGTAAAAACTGGGTAAAAATGGTATGAAAGCAGAATAAGGTTAATAAATAGGTGCAAAATAGGTATGAAATTGCAAAAAAAAAAAAAAGGGGGGGTATTGGCAAAAAAAAAGCCAAAAGTGGCTTAGGAAAATTGATTATGGCAGCAAATTGGGAATTTAATTTGAAATTAAATTTCAAAAACCATATGAAAATTCAAAAAATGGTTCTCACAGTGGCCAAAAAAAGATGAATGGGGGCTAAATAGGCAAAAAGTAAAAAAAAAACTGGGTTAAAAGATGGTAAAAATGATCCAAAAGTGGGAAAAAAGTGTATGAATACAGGTGAAAAAAATAGACATGAAATTGCCACAACTACATCACAATGCCAAAATGTTCAACACATATTGGGCTAAAAATATTGAACCTTCTGCGATTTGAAAATTGCAACAAGCTATAGAGAAATTACGATTTAATCTCATTTGCAATTAATTGTTCAGCCATAATAGTAAATGTGACAAAATAAAAAATATGCGATGCTGCCACTCCCTTCTGGAACTGTAGAAATACATGATACTTTAGAGGAATAAGTTAAGACAGTGAGTGTAATTACACTGTAATAAACTTCAAAGTTTAGAACAAATACACAAACATGTCCCTAACACACGTAGAGGCTCTGCTGTCCTCACATGGGCCTCTGATTTTATATGACCCATAAAACTGATAAAATAGAAGTGGATTAATTATTGCTGGTCAATCAAAGTGTTTACATGTGAATAACATCAAGATATTAAATAAAAATACAGCATCAGGTGAAATCTGAACACTTTAATGCTTAATGACTGAGTAGACAGATTAAATATTAACCCAAATAAAAGTGTTTTTAAAATCTGAATAAAAATGTTCCTACAGTCTCCTTAGAAATAAATATTTTTTTACTTATGTGATTCTGTAATAGAATTTCGTGCTCTTGAAGGGCAGGTGGATTTATGATGTAATATCAAAACATGAACAGAGGCACAAATATGATTTCATAAAACGTGAGGTGATGGTCTAAAACTTCATATCCTGATTTTTCACCTGCATGAAGTGGTCAATGAAACATATTTAATTTTTTTAACTATTCAGTCTGAAGTCTGATCACTCTGGTGCAAACATGCCTAAGGTAAAGAACTGTTTTTTCTTTTCTTTGTTTTTAAAGAGTTGAGATGTGAACAAAATCCCCACAGGGTGGTCTGGACTCACCTGATCCCCCTCAGGTGACCCTCAGGTGACCCCTGTTAGTATGAAGTGATCAGTGCTGCTGGTTTAGTCAAGTTTAGTCAGACCTCCATTAACTAGAGCAGTTCTGCAGCTGGGGTGACAACTGAAACGTGGAATAGTCTGAATATAACAATGAAAACTATAAATATGAAATATAACAGTGAAAACTTTAAATATACAATATAACAGTGAAAACTATAAAATATAAAACATAAAAATGAAAAATATAAATATGAAATATTACAGTGACACGTGGGGCAGGTTCTGATCAGGACTCCACAAACACAACTTTCTTTGGACTTTAAAGAGATCAGAGCATTCTGACAATATACACTGCAAATAAATCAGTAATGAGGTTTACATTTCATCTAAACTGACTCAAAGCAGGGCTCCACACTAACTCTTTGTATTGGTTGCAACAGTGCAGCTTAGAAAAAAAAATTAAGGTGCACCAGCACAAACATTAGGTGGACTCAAATTTTTGATAGTGTCACTTTTAATGCCATAAGGTCACCGTTTTATCTCTCTCCATAACTTTTATATATTGTGAATGCTTTTGAAACAATAAGATGTAAAGAAATACCTTTCTTTATTTAAAGAAAAATTATACATTAAAAGAAAAACAAAGCATTTAAAATGTTTCACTAAATGAAATTTACAAATTCAAATTAAAACATTAAGCAAAATTAAACATTTCCAAATAAAAGTGCTTAAAGTGCTTTACTGAACTGAAATGTAACATTTCAAACTCAAACATCTCCCATTAAATAAAATATTTCAATATAAAAAGAGCTAATGTTTAAGGTGCTATAGTGAACAGAAAAATGAAATAAATATCCAGATTTAAACAACAAACAACATAACATTTATCTGGATGGTCTTATTATCCATAAATTTGAACCTAGAATAAAACTTCACACACTACAGTCAATATTTACAAAACTGAAACTAAGTTAAATAATAATAATAAAAAAACTTTCAAAGTAATTTATGAAAACGACATTTAGGGCAGAACATTTTATGACTTTTTCTTTATTTTTTTTCTCTTGTTTTGTTTTTTTTCTTTAAAGCTTTAGGTTCAGTCGGGGTCTGTCTGTCAGATTATTTGTCCACAGTAGACGTGGACACTCATCTCTGTGCCTGTGTGAGTAAAACTCCCCTTAACAGGAGAGAGGACTGAACAAGTATAGATGTTATATTAAACGTTACTTTAGTTCACTTGTTATTGTTGTTCGTCATCTGACAGTCACTGAGACGAATTTGGTAGAGCTTTGCTGCTTCTGTCCGTTTTGGCGGATTTTCCGCTACTGCAGTTACTTTTGTCAGCTTTGTTGGGCTGTATTACGTTTGTAGGTGTATTGAAATGTGCTTTCTCAACTTCTAAACTTTTGATTTGAGAGATAGAGAGAGAGACAATGGGCTTGAGACAGAGGTCAATGTTTTCACCCGGGGAGCGTCAGGTGCACCGGTGCAACAAACAAAAAATGTTAGGCCATTTTGGTCGCACTCTTACAAATTTTGGGCACAAAGTGGTCACATTATGTTTGGAGGTCATGGCCACGAGGAGCTCTGGCCTCCTTCTTATTTTTTCAGCTGGAGTCCACAGCAACGTTTGCAGTACAGGAGCTGTGTCAACACAAGATCAACATGTTCCCAAATCACAATATTACATAAATGAAGACATTACAGCCGTGACCTGATGACATGTTAAGGATGGGGGGTGAGGGGCTATCCCAGCTGTCATTGGGCGAGGGGCGGGGTGCACCCTGAACAGGTCGCCAGTCAATCACAGGGCCACAAAGAGAGACAGACCACCACTCACACTCACACTCATACCTAGGTAAAATTTAGGCCCCATCCACACGAAGCCAAACCGAGGTCTAAACGCATAAGTTTTTTGCCAAATCTGCGTATCATCCATACAAAGACGGTGTTTTGGGGGTCTGTAAATGATCATTTTTGAAACCAGGTTCCAGAGTGGAAAGATTTTGAAATGCTGTATACGCAGCTCCGTGATTACTGGCTCTCTGCAACTTTTCAGATACGCTTACGTCATAGTTTCATATCTTAATTGACACAGATGCGCCACACACGTGGCAACAACAATGGTGGCGTACGTGAAGCATATGTGCTGATGAATCTAGTGAACCTACTATCACTGTTGCAGCAAAATCTCCTTCTTCTCCATCACCACCGAGTTGAACAAACAATTATCGAGGACACATTACAGCACTTTATGATCATTTTATCACAATCTCTGTTTACAACTTTTGCCGCAAGTGTGCATGCCCACTGTTTTTTCATCTGTTTCTGCTTGTTTCCGTCATATCGTTACAGCGCCCCTAGAGGTCTGGCATGTGTTTTTCATGCGTATCGAGCGCATTCATGTAGACGCACACATTTTCTGAGACGCCTTCGTCTTTATGACTATCGTTTTGAAAACTGTTAAGCGTTTTGTCTTCGTGTGGATGGGGCCTTAGAGTCACCAATTAACCTAATGAGCATGTTTTAGGTCTGTGGGAGGAAGCTGGAGTGCCCAGAGAGAACCCACGCATGCACAGGAAGAACAAATTTCCCACAGAAAGGCCCCCGTCCAACCCGGGGATCGAACTGGGAAACTTCTTGCTGTGAGGCACGTGCACTACCTGCTGCACCACCGTGCTGCCCATAAATTTTAATCCTTGTTTTTATGCTCATGCTTATGGATCTCGTTGGTCTTATTCTAATGCTGTCTTTGTTGTTGCTAAGACCCAAACTGTCTCTGGAGCTGCTGCAGCTGAGTTTTTTGGTCCCTGATCCCTCACAGGTGTTGGTCAAAGAGCCCTGATTGGCCTCAGGGTTGTGTGGGCGTGGTCGAGTTTGTTTGAGATGTCCAGCACCTGTTAAAGCTCCACTATGCAAGATTCTAGCTTCCTGCTCTTTAGTGGCCTCTATGGACACTGAGTGTAACTGCACTGTCGTAAAGCACACCATTTCCCACAGGCTGAAAAACCCATTTCAGATCCTCGCCGGCTGACCCTGCAATGGACACGGGTTTTATCAGCCCACCTCCGATCGGCTCCAGTAGGACGCCACACCTGGTTGAATGTGTTAATTTATGGGGAGCCAGTTGACCACGGTGTCCATGGTTTCCATGATCCTTTCCATTGTTTACCGGGCCGTGTTTGGGCTGATGATGTCATCAACAGGGGAAAGGAGTCATTGCTGATTGTTAGCCAGTGTACCTGCGTTTAAGTAGCCCATGTTTACATGCTAATTTGGTGGGAAGTCAGTAAAACAGAGGGAGGGGGAGGGGCCAACAGGACGTCCTGAGAGACAAATAAAGCCTGTGCACTGTTAAGGTACAGTCTCAGTTTATTAACACTGCAGCGTCTTAAATGTTTGTTGAGACAGAGCTGACAGTTTTCAGGAAGCAAAAAGATAAATAACTACACCTAATCCATGAACCCATTGCTAATTAGCTCTCACCTTTCAGTCCATCCATCCATCTTCTTACGCTTATCCCCGGTCGGGTCGTGGGGGGCCTGAGCAGGGAAGCCCAGTCTCAGAGGCTGACGAGTGTGATGAAGGTGGACACTGTTGTTTGGAGCATAAGCACAAACAACAGTCCGGCCATACCCTCTCCTTCACCGGGGTAAAACCCAACATACAGGCCTCGAGCCTAGAGAGACCAGTACTGCCACCCCCACTCAACACCTCTCGCCATCGGGAACAGCAGAGTGGAGGAGAGTCCAGCTCCTCTCAAGAGGACTGGTTCTAGAACCCAAGTTATGTGTCCAGGTGAGTCCGACTATATTCCCTACCAGAGAAATGATGTTCTAGAGCTAGCTGTTGCAGTGCGGTATACCAGCAAGGTCCTTGCCTTTCGGCCTCAACCCAGCTTAAAACGCGTCAACCTTATGGCCCCTCTCACGGTCAGTGAGTCCATCAAGAGGACTGTTCCATGTGCTCCCCACAAAAATAAATTAATGCAAAGTAACTTTAATAAGGGCTAAACCTTAGGTTTTTCAGAAATAGAATAGACTACATTTACTGCAGTAAGGGCTCAACAAGGGCTTAACAAGAACATAAAAAATACCATAATCACTGTAAAAAGGGCTCACCATTAGCTTAATAAGAACATAAAAAATACCATAATCACTGTAAAAATGGCTCACCTTTAGCTTAATAAGAACATAAAAAATACCATAATCACTGTAAAAATGTCTCACCTTTAGGTTAATAAGAACATAAAAATACCATAATTAATGTAAAACGGGCTCATCTTTAGGTTAATAAGAACATCGAAAATACCATAACTACTGTAAAAAGGGCTCACTTTTAGGTTAATAAGAACATAAAAATACCATAATCACTGTAAAAAGGGCTCACCCTTAGGTTAATAAGAACATAAAGATACCATAACTACTGTAAAAAGGGCTCACCTTTAGGTTAATAAGAACAGAAAAATACCATAATGAATGTAGAAAGGGCTCATCTTTAAGTTAATAAGAACATAAAAGTACCATAACTATTGTAAAAAGGGCTCACCTCTAGGTTAATAAGAACATCAAAAATACCATAATTACAGTAAAAAGGACTCACCTTTAGGTTAATAAGAACATAAAAATACCATAATCAATGTAAAAAGGGCTCACCTTTAGGTTAATAGGAACATAAAAATACCATAATTACTGTAAAAAAAAAAGGCTCATCTTTAGGTTAACAAAAACATAAAAATACCATAATCACTGTAAAAAGGGCTCACCTTTAGGTTAATAAGAACATAAAGATACCATAACTATTGTAAAAAGGGCTCACCTCTAGGTTAATAAGAACATCAAAAATACCATAATTACAGTAAAAAGGACTCACCTTTAGGTTAATAAGAACATAAAAATACCATAATCAATGTAAAAAGGGCTCACCTTTAGGTTAATAAGAACAGAAAAATACCATAATTACAGTAAAAAGGGCTAACCTTTAGGTTAATAAGAACAGAAAAATACCATAATGAATGTAGAAAGGGCTCACCTTTAGGTTAATAGGAACATTAAAAATACCATAATCACTGTAAAATGGGATCACCTTTATGTTAAGAACATAAAAATACCATAATCAATGTAAAAAGGGCTCCCTTTTAGGTTAATAAGAACATAATGATACCATAGTTACTGGAAAAAGGGCTCATCTTTAGCTTATAAGAACATAAAAATACCAAAATAAGTGTAAAAAGGGCTCACCTTTAGGTTGATAAGAATTTTAAAATACCACAATTACTGTAAATAGAGCTCATCTTTTGTTTTAAGAACATAAAATTACTATATTTACTGTAAAAAAAAAAAAAAAAAGAGCCCACCTTTAGGTTCATCAGATTATCAGACTGTAAATTGAAATGTGGTCTTAATATGCAGGAATCAAAGTCTCCATCTCTCCCCCGTGGTTCTTGGTGTGGAGGCTGCGGGAGGAGGAGGAGTCAGCTGATGTGCCTGTATTTACTCAAAAATGAGTAAATACAGATATAAAACCTGTATTTACTCAAAAATGACTGACAGAAATAGTTTGCCAGCTCATGAGGAGGAGCTGTGACTGACTGACCAGATCTTTGCTGTGTTCATGAGTTTTAGATTGTCATGGTGTTTCAGTGACACTCTCTGTGGCTGCTTCATCTTCTCATTTGAAAACCAAAAACATCATTTTCATCTTCTCGTGTTGAAACCAAAAACGCTTTCTGTCCAACCTGCTGGTGTCTTATGACGCCCACGCAACGCCTTCTGTCCAACCTGCTGATTCTTGGACGCTTGTTGCTGCTGACAGCCACATGCCATCGCCACTGCGATAATTTATGAAGCGGTAAACTAAATCAGTGATTCTGGCAACCAGCTGCAGGCCACGAGTCACGAGTCAGCATGCCGTCCATCTGCTGATGATGATGATTTTTTGCACACAGTGGCAGTCAGTGCCAGCGCTGCTGTGCATGAGTCTTTTAGTAGAGGAGAGGCTGAACACAACCAACAGACCAAGAGGCATATGTGACCACACCTGGGCAGGCAGGGGAGCAGTCAGCTGTAGTACTCTACCTGGAGGGATCACACAGTGGACTGGCCTGGATACTCAACTTCAGGAACAAGACAATTAAAACTAGAGCAAATTTATATTATTCAGGCACGTCTTAGAGCACCGGGCTGTAAGTAGAGATATATAGCCGTCTACAAAACTACGACTCTAAGTTTTCCAAAAATTGCTTGTTGTCACACATCAAAAACTACCGCAACGTAACTAGAAAGAGATACATTACCTCATTGCTTTGCATCCTGTAAGTTGTTGAAAAAAGAAGTTGTAAAGCAATGCAGAGTTCTGAGGAAGGTCTGAGCTGCATTATTATTAGCATCACGTCTTGTGGTGCGTTCTAGCTGTACAGAAGTAGGAATTTCTGAGTTCCGAGTAGGAAACTGCAACTGGAACATCCCCCGAATTTGGAATTTCCTACTGGGAGCTCGGTGAAACCTCGCCACCCCCGAGTTGACAATGGAAGATGGATGCCCCCAGCGTGAACAGTTATTTAGCTCCTGTAATAATCCATTTATTTGCACTTCTGACTGGGGTGTGTCGCTCTAGATCAGCTGCATACATAGTATTGTTAGACTTATATTTACAAAAATGCTGCCATAGTGATAATCACATTCTTCATGTGATATTTGTGAACAACAACACAGGGCGTGCTAACAACAGCTAACGATAGCCTGGTAGATCGGCATGTTTTTTTCTGACTTCAACTGGGACGCTGATAAGTCGGAGATGATGTCACTCCCAGTTCCGAGGTTACTGGAACGCAGCATTACGACAGTCGCCACGCGTGCTCATGGGAAGCAGAGTCTTTATGTCGCCGGTAATAGATTCTCCTCAAGAACTAATCTTTTAAGGGATCTCTCCTCCTGAATCACTCAGTGACTACACTCTTAATCATTTCCTCTAAAATAAAACACTTTCATTGTTTTTGAAGTTACGTTTTCATGTGATTTTGAAGGCATACATTTCACTTGAACAGTCACAGCCACAGAAAGTCATGAATCTGTCAATAGACTGATCCTGAACCGGTCAGCAGGGTAACAGTTCAGGAAGTCAGAGTCGTAGGCTCCTCTCGCCAAGCACTGAGTGATTCGGTGATTCTGTGAGCGAATTTTTCAAGTGAACTGTTTCTAGTGTTTCAGTATATTTAAAAGAACTGCCATGCTTGTGACTACTTTACACAAGAACATGCTTCTCTAAAATTCTTAAATATAGAGAGACTGCTGTGAGCATGCTCTCTCAGATGATTAAAGATGGAGTATGGATTTTACACCAGCATGGATTTTCAGGACGAGGGTACCTGAGAGGGAATGTTTGATATTCTGCCCCGTCTTTTGCCAGTGCTTTCCATCAGCCTCACCCAAAAGTGTCCACCAGAAGTCAGAGCAAGAACTGTGCTCTGAGTTACCAGGACAACGTAGTGCAAGCAAATGCACATGAAGACTTTCATGTTAAAGGTGCAATGTGTAGAACTTGGCAACTTGTCAGATTCTAGAATGAACCTAACCGTAGCCAGAACGTCACGTCACTGAGCAACGGAATCCTGTGAAGACCAAAAAGGATCCTGAACACAGCACACAATTTATGTTGTGTGTGTGTTTATACACACAGTTTGAATCCCTAGGACAGAGTAACAACTTTCTATGCATCCCCTGCCATCCTCTCCTCTTCTTCACCTGCATTCCAGGTAGATTTAAGAACCGGTGGACAGATTCGTGTTTCATTCTTTTTGTCCCTAAAAACCACCTGTAGACAACTCGGTGGATCAATATGTCGGCCTACACGAAACAGTGGCCCACGGTAATGTAATTTTTTAAAAAGATTTTTCTAACTAAATAAAAATAAAACAAATGTTTTATGGGGATGATTGTGCTCCTATTTTGACGGACTTTACAGACAAATAGAAACATATACTCACCGTTTCTGTTTCGCGAAATGCGGTGGATGTTTAAAATGGCACATTCTTTACACTGCACCTTTAAGAGTGAGGTTACAGCAGTACATAGGCTGACCGTTACCTCGATGAAGGTGCACTTGTTTCTGTTCTGGTCTCAGTTTTATATTTGATTAAGGGGCTGCTGTTACAGATTTCTTTTTCTAATCCACAGGACCAGTTTCTAACAGAGACACAGAAGAGGCTCCAGTCAGAAATCAGTCAGTGCTGCATCCACAACGCCAAACGCTCCAGTGTTACCATGGAGACCACAGACAACATGGAGGAGACAACACGACTACAGTCTGAGGCGAAACACACAGACATGTATCCTACCTCATACTGAAGCACCAGCTTTCCGTCTGAAGATGATGAACAAGAAGCAACGTCCTCACAGTAACTTAACTGAAGCTGAACTGTGGCGACTCTTTATGTTTGATGTCAGATTTTAAACCATATCTAAAAACGAACAGGCTCATGTTTGCCTCTCTACGGTGCATTAATATGTGGCTTAAATCCACAGACTCTCCAGCCCTTTGACCTGATCCACTCTTTCTGCTGATTAAAGTCTAAAATGAAACCAAAGAAAGAAATAATGTGATACTCAACAAGAGCTCCACAATAAACTTAACAGTTTCATTGACACGTTGTGATGTTTATTCTTGAAAATGAAAGTTGTCTTGTTGTGATTTTTAAGATTGTAGTCTCATTCTGACCTGTTCAGTGTCTTTGATTTAAGAGGGGGAAGTCCTAAACTGAAGTACAGCCCTCACAATGTGTGAATATTAAATTGTTCATGTTGTCCTGTTTACTCAAAAGTCTGTTTGTCAAGTCTGAGAAGTGGTGAGGAGCAAAGATGGAGTGTTCTTAAGATGAGGAATCAGAAAATGAGCTTTAAGCCTCTTAAACTGGGTCTGCAGCCTAAATCTGGTCTAATGGTCTAGAGATGTAAATGTAGACTAGCTGGTGTCACTCACAGGTCCACACACACTAAAAAATGTTGAGTTATTTTGGTAACCCAATTTATGTGTTGCTAGTGTTGAGTTAAATTTTTGGGTTATGTTTATAAAGAGTAACACATTTTCTGGGTTATAGGGCTATTATTTTAACCCAACTATGTCACAACCAGCTCCACACTCACTCAGCGTCAGATCGTCTCGCTCTCATGCCAAGAACTCCAGACCTGCTATCCGAACTGATCACCCATTGCCAACCTATTCTGTTCCTGTTTCCGCCTTTATCGGCTAGACTACAAGGTACTGACCCATTTCTGTCCTGCACATACCTGCCTGCCTGATCCCCGGTTGCCGACCTTGCCTTCTGTTCCTGACGCAGAGTACCTGTTTGTGAATCTTGATCTGTGGTGGCCATCTGTTCTCTGGTATCTGACCCTTCTGCCTGTGTGTGACGCCGAGTACCTGTCTATGAGCCTGAATCAGTGGTGGCAGCCTGATCTCTGGCAATCAGAACCGTTTCCAGCTCTGAAAGACAAAGTGAGCCCTAACCTGTTTCACCTTAAAGACTCTGAGTTGCAGTATGAGTGTGTGGCTCCTGTGCGGCCAAGTGCACTACGCCACTGCCTCGTGTTCCAGGGATCGTGGGTTCAAT
Source organism: Scarus forsteni (assembly GCA_036419115.1). Lineage (NCBI taxonomy): Eukaryota > Metazoa > Chordata > Actinopteri > Labriformes > Labridae > Scarus > Scarus forsteni. The sequence goes on along the minus strand of JAZDUH010000236.1, from coordinate 351,835 downwards.
CCCCGCTCTCTACAATTGTTTCTGTGTCTGTTAAATAAAGCTGGTTATTGTGAACTGCAAATTCTGTGTAGCTTCTGGGTTCTAACTTCCTCTGTGTCAAACTACTGGGAGCGCTGAATTGGGTTAGGAACAACCCAACATTGTAGTTAGCATAACCAGTCTATTGTGTTAAATAATACAACCCAAAAATTGAGTTGAAAAAAAAGAACCCAACCTGTTGGGTTAAAATAACCCCAAAAGGGGTTTGTCCTTTTCTGAACCAGCAGTTGGGTTAAAATTGGGTTATTTTTTAACCCAACAGTTTTTAGTGTGCATCAGCACAAAGCTGCTGTTAGATGTCAGAGACACAGCAGAGAGCTGAGAGACAGCCTGGCTGCTGTCCTCCTCACTAGAGTGATATTCCTGTGCGCTCTAGCACATGTAATACTCCCAGATTCAAGAAAAACACAAATTTTGTGATAAGACACTATGTCACGTCAAATGTGTGCATGTGAGACGGCCCTTAGAGAACATAAGTGAAACCGTCTTATCCTGGATTTGAAAAGTCCTGGATCTGCATCCAGACTCAGATCACCTCAAAAGCCCGGTCACTTCTCTCCTGTGCCATGATAACGTTCACAGAATATTCCAGTCAGATCTTTTCTGAGCTGTCTGAGCTTCACAGATAGACAAACAGACTCAGTGGCGTTTGTTTCCAGCATTCATCTGTGGGCTCCGACTGAAGTTCTGCATCAACGTTTATATCAGCTATCTGCTCTGATGGATGTGATCACAACACCCCCCTCACCTGAACCTCACCTGTGATGGATCCAGTGATTGACAGATGGGACCAGACCAGTGGGAGCCCTCTGCTGCTCCCTGTGGGGCATTACCCACGCCCCAGTCCAGAATCTGATGTTGGAGCAGTTTGAACTTCCTGATGTTTCTGCTCCTCCATCATCACGGTGTGAACATGGCCGCCTCCCAACCTCCCTAACCTGCAGCCAGAGCACCCCTGGGACTCTCTGTTCCAAACCCCATCCCCACCCCCCACCCTGAGGCGGCCTGCCCTGGTCCAGGTCCAGTGGTGATGGCAGAGGAAGAGGCAGCAGATGTTGGGGCGGTGGGAGCGGGGGCCATGACAGCAGAGGGACTGCTTTGTCTGAGTTAGAGGGGAGGAAGGGTGAGGCCTGAAGAGCACTGACAAGAACACAGCTTAAGAAAAAACAACTGCACTGAGAGACCATGAGAGCTGACTGGGACGTATTCAGAGTGATGGGGTCATCCTCAGAGCGATGCTGGCTCTGCCCAACGATCACCAAAAAAGATTTAGAATATTAATGTTTATCATCAAAACTAAAAATTGTTAGTTTGAGAATATTTTCCTTATTCCTGCGCTAGATAAAGTTCTAAAACTGCTTCTTGAGGATTATTGTCCGGCAAGTGAATCATCCCAACTCTTTTCCTGTAATAAAGAAGAAAATATATCAACATTTAATATAGTTTACCGTTTGGACCACTTCATCTCTAGTCCTGCATTGGTGGACACTGACAGAGCGTCGGGCTCTTAAACTTCTGAATAATATGTGCAGCTATACACTGAAAAAAAGGCTAGTTGTTTTAACTTAAAAAAGTTAGTGTCAGGGCTGCCTTCAAATTTTAAGTTTTCTGAATTTAGAAATTTAAGTTCAGTTGAATTAAGAACGGTTCAGATCAAGTGAACTTCTTAAGCTCAATAAACTTGCTATTAAGTCAGCTCTACTTGAATTGTTTAGTTTAACAAACTTCTAAAAGCAATCCAATTCCAATAGTATTTTTTTTATGCCAACACAGTAATTAAACTTCTTTAAACTACAGTTTTAAAACAACTTGATCTGAAGTATAGGTCACTTGATCTGAATCGTTCTTACTTCAACTGAACTTAAATTTCTAAATTCAGAAAACTTAAAATTTGAAGGCAGCCCTGACACTAACTTTTTTAAGTTAAAACAACTAGCCTTTTTTACAGTGTAGTCACAGGAGCATCATGGAGATGGTCTTATAGCCTTTGGAAAGCTGTTTGGACAGAACATTTATATATCAGCAACAGCAACCATAGTTTAGCTCAACCAGTTCTCAAATTTAGAGTACAAGTATTCAACTTTGGTTTTCTAGTGCACAAACACACTTTACTAGTGAAGCAAAAACTGTCACTAGTACTACTAGAAAGCCTTGAATGTTAGTGAGGGGGTGGGGAAAAGGACATTTAAGCTTCCCATTGGCTTTCTAAAATATTACAACCTATCAGGGTGCTGGATTTGGCCATAATCCCTCTACTTCATTTGCATCAGGGTCTACTTGTACTACTAGTTACACTTCTGGCCTCACTATAGGCCTACTACTACACACTAAAAACAGCTGGGTTATTTTATCTACTCAACCGCGGGGTTATGAAATGTTTTACCCACTATGGGTTATTTGTATGGTATTTGGGTTATTTTTGTGCAACTCAGGTGCTGAGTCCAAATCCATCAACCCAACATACATTGGTTGACTCAGCATCTGGGTTGTTTGTGCTTCGAGTATCATCACCTCATCATGGTGACAGACGTGCTCCAACACAAATCCACACACCGCGCCAGGCTCCGAGTACCCGTCTGTTAGCCCGAATCAGTGGTGGCAGCATGATCTTCGGCAATCTGAACCGTTTCCTGCTCTGAAAAACAAAGTGAGTCCAAGTCTGCTTCACTTTATACATTCTGAGTGGCAATTTGAGTGTGTGACTCCTGCGTGGCCGAGTGGACAACATCACTGCCTAATGTTTCAACGATTGCGGGTTCGATCCCCGCTCTCTAATTAACTGTTCCTGTGTCTGTTCAATTAAGCTGGTTATTGTGAACTGTTAAATCTGTATCGCTTCCGGGTCCTTACTGCCTCCGTATCAGACACAGTACTTGGGCAGAGTAAATAATAAATATGTAGTTGAAACAACCTATAATTTTAATTAATTTGGCCCAGCATTTGGGTAGAGTATATAACAAATATGTGTGGTTGAACTTACCCAGGTTTGCAGTTAATTTGACCCAGAATTTGGGTAGAATAACTCATCTATTGGGTTAAAATGGACCAACCCATCTTGCTGGGTCAAATTAACTACTGCTGGGCTGGTGCTATATTGACCCAGCAGTTGGGTTATAAAACAGCCCAAACTGGGTTATTTTTTTACCCAAACTAAAACCAGTCCACTAGTACTACTAATAAGATATTTTGAGTTTGCTGGTGATACTCAAGGGTGCTGCCAGGGATTTTGGGCCCCCACAGGCCACTGTAGGGCCGGCAGGAGATTTTGATACTGTTTTAAATAAAACTGCATTTTAGTGATATTTTTGACTATCATTCCTATATTTGTTAAAAGAACAACATGACAGTTACTTGGCAGGGGAAGCACTGAAAATACAGTGAAATTGATTTAGATTCAATTTTTTGCTGTAAGACTGATACTCTATATTTGAATTACCCATCTCTACCTTTAAAGACTTGAACATAACCTCTCTTTAGAGTGATTACTGAAAATACAAACTTAAATACAAAATCTTTTCCATTAAAATGAAATGCATCATAATCTGTGAGGGAAACACCATCAAAAACAGAATGGCCACTTCCCTTTTATGATATTTTCTGGTTTGAACATGTAGCCCCACATGCAGTTTAATATTTCTCTAAAACTGTGGGCTCACATGTGATGGCATTGGATTTGTGGTGAAAAATACATATGTGAGTCTATGTGGTTGTTGCTCTGTAATCTTCTGATTTCCAGAAAAGGAAACATAGCGACACAGTCAGCCAGTCTGACCACACATGCTCTCTGTTCCTGCTGCAGGGTCCAAACTGCTGACCAGACAACTTCAGAGACAGCTGATGCTTTTAAATCACTAAAATCATTTTGAAATAAATACAGACTATAGGCTTTTTTATTTCAGGATGATTTTTTATTCTCTACTGTTTTTCCTCCATAATAATGGATTAATGTCACACACAGCTGCTCACCTCCTTCCTCTGGTGTACCTGGGCTTGTTCAGGTGGGTGACTGACAGCTGCTGCTCCTCTAGTGTCTGTGGGGAAACTGATGGTTTACCTAAAGGACTAAAGGTTTACCTGCACTGATTATTTCACTAAAACAACAGTGAGATGTCCAGTTTTCTTCAGAAATATGAGCTAATATGGGAGAAAAGTGAGAAAGTTCATAAACTCTGAACAGAAAACAGCTGATGTTCTACAAAACCCAAAACCAGTGAAGTTGGCACATTGTGTAAATCATAAATAAAAACAGAATACAATGATTTGCAAATCGTTTTCAACTTATATTCAATTGAATACACAGCAAAGACAAGATATTTAATGTTTGAACTGAGAAACTTTATTTTCTTTTGCAAATAATCATCAACTTAGAATTTAATGGCAGCAACACGTTGCAAAAAAGTTGTCACGGGGCATTTTTACCACTGTGTTACATCGCCTTTCCTTTTAACAACACTCAGTTAAACGTTTGGGAACTGAGAGACCAATTTTGAAGCTTTTCAGGAGGAATTCTTTCCCATTCTTGCTTGATGTACAGCTTAAGTTGTTCAACAGTCCTGGATCTCCGTTGTTGTATTTTACGCTTCATAATGCACCACACATTTTCAATAGGGGACAGGTCTGGACTACAGGCAGGCCAGTCTAGTACCTGCACTCTTTTACTTTGAAGCCACGCTGTTGTAACACGTGCAGAATGTGGCTTGGCATTGTCTTGCTGAAATAAGCAGGGGCGTCCATGAAAAAGACGTTGCTTGGATGGCAACATATGTTGCTCCAAAACCTGTATGTACCTTTCAGCATTAATGGTGCCTTCACAGATGTGTAAGTTACCCATGCCTTGGGCACTAATACACCCCATACCATCACAGATGCTGGCTTTTGAACTTTGCGCCTATAACAGTCCGGATGGTTCTTTTCCTCTTTGGTCCGGAGGACACGACGACCACAGTTTCCAAAAACAATTTGAAATGTGGACTGGTCAGACCACAGAACACTTTTCCACTTTGCATCAGTCCATCTTAGATGAGCTCGGGCCCAGTGAAGCCGGTGGTGTTTCTGGGTGTTGTTGATAAATGGCTTTGGCTTTGCATAGTAGAGTTTTAACTTGCACTTACAGATGTAGGCGAACTGTAGTTACTGACAGTGGTTTTCTGAAGTGTTCCTGAGGCCATGTGGTGATATCCTTTACACAGTGATGCCGGTTTTTGATGCAGTACCGCCTGAGGGATTGAAGGTCACGGGCATTCAATGTTGGTTTTGGGCCTTGCTGCTTCTGTGCAGTAATTTCTCCAGATTCTCTGAACCTTTTGATGATATTACGGACCGTAGATGATGAAATCCCTAAATTCCTTGCAATAGCTGGTTGAGAAATGTTGTTCTTAAACTGTTGGACAATTTGCTCACGCATTTGTTCACAAAGTGGTGACCCTCGCCCCATCCTTGTTTGTGAATGACTGAGCATTTCAGGGAAGCTGCTTTTATACCCAATCATGGCACCCACCTGTTCCCAATTAGCCTGTTCACCTGTGGGAAGTTCCAAATAAGTGTTTGATGAGCATTCCTCAACTTTCTCAGACCTTTTTGACACTTGTGCAGCTTTTTTGAAACATGTTGCAGGCATCAAATTCCAAATGAGCTAATACTTGCAAAAAATAACAAAGTTTACCAGTTTGAACGTTAAGTATCTTGTCTTTGCTGTGTATTCAATTGAATATAGGTTGAAAGGGATTTGCAAATCATTGTATTCTGTTTTTATTTACTATTTAAACAAAGTGCCAACTTCACTGGTTTTGGGTTTTGTAGAACTTTCCATCACATGAACCACTCAAACCCAGCTGCCTCTGAGAGAACTGGGTGACACACTGTCGACCCCTGGCTTCCTTCTCCTGTCTGAGCTTTTTTCTTTGTTTCTTGCGCTCAGATTGTTGAGGCATGCTGCCATCTCTGCCTGCACTGCTGTCCGTGAACAGTTAGCTCTGCAGGCTGTCTGAGGAGCAGGTAGACTGAACCACTTTGTGCAAATAAAGGGGGGGGGGGGGGTTAATATAGAACATATGTTTAACTATAAGTTAATTACTGGAGGGAGAGTCAGCAAAGTTGCCTTTACGCCACGCAGCGCTCACATGGCTGTGCAAAAGGAGAAGAGTCCATGTTACTGGTGGGCTTGTAGACACCACTGGAGTGAACAGAAGCTTTAGGTCAAACCATCTGTGACTGTGCCAAAGCTATGAGAGCTATCAAAAAAGAAGAGAGAGATGAAGAGGTGAAGTTTTCGTCACTTGGGGAGATGAAGAGGTGAAGTTTTCGTCACTCAGGGAAGATGAAGAGGTGAAGTTTTTTGTCAGTCAGTGAGGATGAAGAGGTGAAGACTTCGTCCGTCAGGGAGGATGAAGAGGTGACGTCTCCCTCTGCTGATCTGTAGCGACAGGTCAGTGTGTCTGTAATCACTCTCCTCCCTGAGCTGTTGGGCAGGACGGCCATGTTACTCACTAATGAACAGAGATCCAAAGATCCGCTTCATTGCTGCCATCCATCACACACACCCCCGTCCTGCTGCTGTTGGAGGTGTTTCTTGGTTTGATGAGTTCCTGGCTGCCTCTCTGTTCCTCCCCGCTGAACGCCTGCCGTCTCCACCTCTTCATCTTTCCTCCTTGTCAACACGATCCCTCCATCCATCCGTCCTGAGGCAGGGGCCCTGTGGGGGCCGTCCGCCCCTCGCTGCGTCCTCTGGGTGCTCTCTGCGTCTCCTCTGGTCGTCTCCCAGCACGCACACATGCACATTGTCTTTGGACGCCTGTGAGGACGTCTGATTAATGACTGCAGCTCTCTGCTCCTCAGTCTTTGTAAAATATCGGCCTCACCTGTACCTGTCCCACTGTGGATGTTATAAAACCAAAATATGAAACATGGGCCTCACCTGTACCTGTCCCACTGTGGATGTTATAAAACCAAAATATGAAACATGGGCCTCACCTGTACCTGTCCCACTGTGGATGTTATAAAACCAAAATATGAAACATGGGCCTCACCTGTACCTGTCCCACTGTGGATGTTATAAAACCAAAATATGAAACATGGGCCTCACCTGTACCTGTCCCACTGTGGATGTTATAAAACCAAAATATTTGAACACGAAGATGGACTCCTGCACACTGTCCAACTTGCAAGAAAATCATTTATTTGTCATGTTTCGGTCTCAGATATTCATCAGGCAAACAGTTTGTTAAAGAGGGCAGGATGTCTTAAAAAGGAAGTGGCGATCATCATCATGAAGTAACATCTATTGGACAACCTGGAGGACTAGACAGTGATTTGTGAATCTTTGGCAGTGTGTATATCACAGGGCAAACTGGGTATTTACAGTAGGGTCATTCTACAGAAACGTGGATTTTTGGGATGGCAAAATGTCTTTTGTTTTATTTCTTTTTTTAACATTTAACCTTCAGCTACATTGTTACATATGTCATTGACTTTATGAATACACATAAATGAAATAAATTTTTTTGGTACATTTATCACAAAACACCATTTAATAAAGTGAATCCACACATCTGTTTGTCACTGGTGTTCCTGATTGTTACCCATAAGAAAGGTAACACCAGTGACAGTTAAATAAAAATGCCCTTTAACAAAATGGCTGCTGCAGAGCATGACACAGCATGTTACTAATCTTGATCTATTCACTAAATTATGTCTTCTAAATACATTTTTATTTGTTTGTTTGTAATTTCCTGCCAATAAAGTTAATAACACCAGTGACGTCAACTAAAAGCTTCATATGAAATCATGAGATAAATGTTAATATTTCTGAAAACTGAAAAGGACAATGTTCTTACCAGGGTCCCTCTTCATAGATCTTCAAGAAAGAGGTCAAAGGAAGTCAAGTGATGTCATCAGAGTGATTTCTTTTTCCAAAATAAAAGACTTTTGTCACACGGTAACACCAGTGACATGACTGCAGAGGACGACTACTTTTAAATATATTTTATAATACTTATTTGGCCTTTTGTTTTAAAGTGTAATTTATATCATATATTTGATAGTTATTTATACATTTTTGTAGTTTTTCTTTGGAAAAACATATTTTTAAACTCTAAATACAGCACGTTCTCTCCATCAATGACTGTGGGGACGAGCACTTTTGTTGTGGTTGTGGTTCTAAATAATTGATTAAAAAGCAAATATTACCAAGCTGATGGCTCCAGATAGTGTGACAGCTGAAGTAATATGTTTAAGTTCTCATCAGATTTTCCGATTGTCGGGGTTTTTTGGATCCTCAGACCTCTGGGTATTTTTTTGTTGTGCCAGTATTCACTCAGAGTTGAGCCATGCATAGAAAGTCGTGTCATGACGCTACTTGTACTACCTCGGGGATCACTCTCCATGCAAAGTCAATGTACAGCTGCAATGGGGCGGGGCTAACCCTCCCGCGATGCGACAGCCACTTTTCACACTGCCAAATAGCTTGTCGCGTGATGTCAAAGTAAAAAAAAGTTGATCAATCAGTGTGCTGCGTGCACGTGTGGCGGTACCCTAACAAACAGTTTTCCATCCGGACAACAGAGGAACAATTTATGTCCGTGTGGGAAACATTAGTGAGTGGGAACATTAGTTCCGCCTAGTGTTTTGTGTTTGATAAGTGAATGAAAAGGATACAGCTGGAATAATGTCCACTTATACATCTTATTATATGATATATGATATGATCGCGGTGAAGCTCGAGCGGACGCGACGTCACCGAGCGACGGCCGACGGCAACAGTGACCAAAATGAGGTATTTATGGACACGCAATGATACGTCAGTGGGCGATGTGATTTTGGTAGCTGAGTCGCTTTCGGTGTGAACGCAGCATTTCAGGTACAGTCTTTCCAATTTAACTTTTAGGTCATCTGAGGACGCTGCACCTTCAATTTGAATGGCAGGAAATAAGATCTGTTCAGCGTCCTCGCTGGTGAATTCCAAAATCTCTGCACAAATCTGCGTCAGGGTGTTTTTTTCTTAAAAGGAGCTCATGGTGAACCAAAAAACGAGATGGGTGTTTTAAACAAAAATACAAGCAAAAAGAGTGCTGAAGACAAGGGGCAGGTATGCTGTAACAAATCAGGACACCTGACCCTGCCCCAGCTCCGCTCTGTAAATCCACATTAGAGGTTTTGGTTCTGGATCAGCCTGTGATCAATGAGAGTGTTCATGTGAGCACAGTCACACATAAATACTGGCAGAAAGAAAAAGTGTTGGGGGGGGAGGGGTGGTATGATATTCAAAAGTAGACCCCCACTGAGATGAGAGGCAAACTGTTCCTAAGCAACAAAAGACAGTCTCCATCTATGAGCACACACCCGCAGTCTGAGCCCGTCCATCTCTGAACATGTGTTTGTTTAAAGGTTTAAAGCATGAGAGAAGAGAATTTAGATTTGTTAGAGTGTTTATCTTAATATTGCTGAAAATAAATGTACATCTGTTCCACCTGATATTCAACATAAAGGACATTTCCTGCAGGAGACACAAGTGTTAAAGTTTACTGACCTCAAAATAATCTGCTCTGGTGAGTGTGAACAGGGAGTTTGACTTTTAGAAAAACTGATGCACACTGAGGCCTGTTTGATATCACAGCTCCAAACCTGAGGGCCCTAAACAGCAGTGAGTTCATTCTTCTGAAGAGCTTCAAACTCATGCAGACTGAAACCAGTTTGGAAAAAAGGATGACGTTTAAGAAGAAAGGAGGATGGATGGATGGACTGATGGTTGATAGGTGGACGTGATTGGATGCAGGAACGGTGGATGACGGTTAATAAATCTTTATCTTTAAATGAAAGAGAAAATGGATTTATAGCAAACAGGTCATCTGATGGACGTATCACTTCTGTTTAGGGGTGGAGCTCCATGATTGGATGAATGAATGGATGGGCTGATTGATGGATGGCTAATTAAGGTGGATGGCTGCTGTAGAGATGGATGGGTGAACTGATGGTGGGGTGTCTGTGGTTTAGCTACACCAACAATCAGAAGGTTGAGGGTTCAAGCCCAGCTACAGCAGCCACGTTACTGTGTCCCAGGGCAAGACCCAGGGCATAAAACAAAGCAAGTTGTTCTTCAGTAGCAGACAGAGTTGGGAGAAAGTCACTGTTTTGCAAGTCTCAAGTAAAGATGTGCAAGTCCAAGTCGAGTCTCATGTAAAGACAAGACAAGTCAAGTCAAGTCTGAAGTCATAGGCTTAAAATTTTCAAGTCCTTCCAAGTCATAAGCACTGTTGACCAAATAAAAAAACAATAAAAGCCAGGACAGTTTCGTCACTTTATAAAAAACAACCAGGACAGTCAGGGCAGGACATGAAGACAGGACACTTGGTCACCCTGGGCCTTAACTTTACAATTATTTTCAGCTAACGTCAGTCACAGTTTTTAGCCACGGCGAGTTTAAGAGCGATACCGTTGTTGCATATAACGGATGCTAAGCTAAAGTTACCCTAAAGGATCTCACAACAGGTACCAGACCAACTTACCTTTCTTTAGGTTTTGCAAACTGCAATTCGTTTTTTTTGTTTATTATGATATCGTAGTTTGTGAATGCAAAATGAAATTATCCTCGTTAGCATGGTTCAGCATCTCTGGGTTGTTCCTGCACTCCTGCAGTCTTGTGCTCAGTGAAGTAACTGTGTAATCCAAACCCTCTTTGTTTATTCTTCTAAACGCTGATTGGATGTTAATAGATGCATTCAATGGGGCAGATCCTGTGGGAAAAAATATTGTCTTGCTGGAAATGACAAAAATCAGTCACTTAGTGGAATACTTTGAATGGGAGCTCATTTTATTTTATTCAACAGTCTTACTGAAGATTTCAAGTATTTTCAAGTCATCAGACTAAAGTCAGAGTCAAGTCCCGAGTCACTGATGTCAAAGTCCAAGTCGAGTTGCAAGTCTTTGATGATATTGTGAAGTCGAGTCCAAAGTCATCAAAATTGTGACTTAAGTCTGAGTCACATGACTCGACTAACCTCTGGTAGCAGAAAAATCTGCCAAAAGAGACAAGATACAGTACCAGCTTCCTCTTCTCTGTCCCTCTGCTGCGAGTGTCTCCACAGGCTTCAGTGCCCAAGCATGTGTCATGATGCCCCCTCATAGAAGCAGCTCTGAGGAACAAAGAGGCAGGAGATGATCAAGAGGAGGAGCGGATGGCTAAACGGAGTAAGACTGTCTACATTTTTACATAATTTACTGATCCTGGAGCTCTTTATAAATGAGCTGAGTGGGCAGGATTTGAGCACTTAAGTTTAAGTCTATTGACTAAGACGAGTCGATAGAGGCGTGAATCATCCAAATCAGCCAATCAACAGATATAGTCCTTAGATATGACCACAGGAGGCCTCAATGGTGACATCAGATCATCAAATATGACAGTTTTTAGGATGATTCATGTACATTTTGAGTAAGAAATGTCAGAACGACGATAAAAAGAGGCTAGAACATGGAGGAAGTGCTGCATATGCATTTTAGACACTTTTCTATTAAATTTTGCATTTATATGTTAAAACACAGATTTTTGACCTTTGTGCAGAATATAACTGATTAATGAAGTGCATTGGTCTATCTGCCTGTCAATCAATCCATCAATCAGTGTATCAATCCATCAGTCTGTCTGTCGGTCAGTCTGACAGTCTGTCTGTCTGTTTTTCTGTCTGTCCGTCTGTCTGTTTCTGTGCCTGTCCATCTGTCTGTTTGTCTGTCTATCCGTCTGTCTATCACTGTCTATTTTTCTGTCTGTCTGTTTTTCTGTCTGTCTGCCCGATCGTCTGTTTCTCTGTCTGTCCGTCTGTCTTTCTGTCTGTCTGTTTCTCTGTCCGTCTGTCTGTCTGTCTATTTTTCTGTCTGTCTGTTTTTCTGTCTGTCCTTCTGTCTGTTTCTGTGTCTGTCTGTCTTTCTGTCCGTCTGTCTGTCTGGTTTTATGTCTGTCTGTCTGTTTTCTGTCTGTCTTTTTGTCTGTTTCTCTGGCTGTCCGCCTGTCAGTTTTCTGTCTGTCTGTCTTTTTTTCTGTCTGTCTTTCTGTCGGTCTATCTATCTGCCTGTCTGTCTGTCGATCTACCTGACTGTTCATCTGTCTGTCTATCACTCTGTCTATTTTTCTGTCTGTCTGTTTCTGTGACTGTCCGTCTGTCTTTCCGTCTGTCTGTCTATCACTGTCTATTTTTCGAGTTGTCTGTCCGTCCACTTGTCTGTCTGCCTGATGTCCTGTCAGTCTGTCTGATGATCTGTCAGTCTGTCTGTCTGTCTATCTCTCAGTCGATCTGTCTGTCTGTCTGTTTCTGTCCGTCTGTCTGTCTTTATGTCTGTTTGTCTGTCTATCCAGAAGTTCATTGGTGACAAACACTCACAGGGTCAAAGGTCAGTGTCAGCTCAGACATTTTTTTCCTATGATGAAACAGACGGGACACAAGAAGATTTTCTTGTTTATGTTTGAAGTATTTTTGTTTTTCCAGGTTTTTTTCTGAGTATTTTGGAGGCAGGAGAGAGAAAAGAGAGGAGCAGGAGGGAGAAAAGAGAGGAGCAGGAGGGAGAAAAGAGAGGAGCAGGAAGGAGAAAAGAGAGGAGCAGGAGGAAGAAAAGAGAGGAGCAGGAGGGAGAAAAGAGAGGAGCAGGAGGAAGAAAAGAGAGGAGCAGGAGGGAGAAAAGAGAGGAGCAGGAGGGAGAAAAGAGAGGAGCAGGAGGGGGCCTCTCTTCAGGGAGGAGCTTGGTCCACTTAGCTCTCTGCTGCCCCCTGTCCTCCACAGTCTGCTGGGTGGACGCTCTCAGAGAGGGAGGTCCTGTCCTGCTGGACGGCCCACGGCTGGACGGCCTCAGTGGTGTCAACTACAGGTGCTTCTTTGGCCTGTCATAGTCCATGTCCCAGTGAACCCTCTGCCCAGAGGAACTGGTCTGGCTCTGTGGTCGGCATGAAGCTGGACTCTGTGGAGACGGAGGCAGAGACGAGGACTCTGGACAAACTGATGGCAAACAGTCACCCTCTGCATGTGGTCATCAGCACCAGAGGAGCCTGATCAGCCCAGACTGACCCTTCAAGGTCAGGACCAACAGACTGAGACAGTCCTCTGACCCTCAGACCATCAGACTGGACAGCTCCTCACTGAGGGGAGGAGGAGTGACAGGAGGACTGAGGATGGGAAGAAACAGCAGCACCCATAAACCTATTTTTATTTTTACCTTCTTTTGGTTTATAGATTTTTTGGTTTAGATCTTTTTGTAATATATATCTGTAATAATTTACTGCTGCTGAATCTTTAAAGGGGATTAATACAGTTCTATCTAACATGAAACAGTTTCCTCGTGGATAATGACGGCACCAAGGGAGCAGGCAGGACCCTCGGGGGCCTTGGTCTGAGATCTTATAGACAAGCTTGTACTGCCACCTGGTGCTGAATATTATTTATGGTTTATTCCTCATGTCCCTCCTTCTCCTTAAATGCTGATGACTTCCCAAAACTTTTGCTCAGTGTTTTCATTCAAGAAGTTACTTATCAACAGTCAACACCCCCTCCTTAAAAAGCATAAACCTTTTAACTAACTGTTAACACAAATCCAAACATACATTAACAAAAGTTTCAATGATTTTAGCGTGATTCCAAATGTTTTCAGGTAAAGATCTAAACAGAAACGTATAAAAGTTTCTACAGATTAAAGAAATCCTGCAGACGGTTTGGATACTCCAGATGTCTGAAATAAGAGGAGTCAAATGTAGAAGTGAAGTGGAGTGAAAAATAACTCTGAAGCCTGTTGTCGATGCACCTTTAGCAGGTTTGTTGCCAACCTTTGCCGACAGATAAAATCTTTTAATCTTGAAATGTACCCACTTTCTTGGACTGAGTCTAAGGCTACGTTTACATGGAAACTCCTGACTTAAAGACACAAAGATTTGTCCATTGCGTTTTCAAATTCTGCTGCGTTCAGATGACAACACTGGAGACGAGTTAATCCGCTGTGGTGTGCATGCCAGTTCAGTAGATGGCGGTGTAGGTCTGCAGAGAGGCAGTACTGCTACAACACATGAATGAAGAAGAAAAACTTTTCACAAACAACAATGGCGAATAAACGCACAGAGACGCAGGAGTTTCTTCTCTGGACAACAAATCAGTTTGGACAACAAATCTGTCTGGATGGTTTTGACTGGATAACAAACCGAGCACGGTAAGAGGCTCACACGTTACTTGGCGGACGGCCGAAGCTGCTGTTATTCTTGGTATGCGCGTGCTGCCTTCATCTGAAAGAGTACTGCGCATGCGGTGACGTCAGCATTTCACCCTGAAACGCACTGATGCGGGTTTACACAGAGCTGCATGGGGAGCGTTTTGGAAACTTTCCACCCTGGACCCGTTTTCAAAAGTTTCCATTTTCAACAAGTTTCCTTGTAGAGGCAAGGCCAAAACGCACTGAAAACTATCAGATTTGACTGTTTCCGGCGCCATGTAAACGCAGCCTAAACTGGTCCAAGTCTGGAAAGGCCAAGACCTGCTCCCCAACTGACTAATGCTGAAGCCCCTCTGAGAGGGGTCGGTTTACGGTGGGGTTTCGGCACATTTAGGCACAGCCCTAGAGAGGTGGGGCTCCCCAGTGGTTGGCTGATATTTGGCTGGAGGGCGTGAAATTGAAGTGGCTGCATTGTAGCACTGCCCTGCTGGGACCTTCACACACAACCATCTGCACAGTTCACACACTATGTGCCCACAATCTGTCAGGTAACGAGAGATGTGGGCGTTTGTTGTTTATGATGTTGCCTCGTGCCCTAAGTACGCAGAGGAATACGGTGAAAGCTGAGTTCTCCATGATGCACATCAGTTTCTGCATCAAGGGAAGCATCACAAAAAGCATCACAAAAACCCAAAAAGTATTTGTCATATGATCTGCTTTCAATCAGTCTTCAACTGGCTTTTGAAGCTGCTAGTGTGTTATGTTTACGTCAGATGAGAGTGAGGCGGAGTGATTCAGCAGCTCACAGCAGCACTGTGCAGAGGAATACATGACGTGAGTGGCTTAGGTCCAGATAAACTTTATATTTCCAAAAAGTTAATTCACTTAAGAACATGCATAGGTAGTGTCCTCTTAAACTGTGGTATTATTTTTTGATTTGAGTTCTTGTAGGCAGAGAAAATACCATTAGTTCCTGGTACCATAGTTCCCTGATCACGTCTGGTTCTGTAACAGACTCTTACTATGGTTCTAAGTGTTCTATTCTTATTTCATCACAAATATTTGATTTCACATACTCTATGGGAGTAGTTTTTAATCCTTTAAAGTTTGATAAGTGAAGAAAATGATTGTAATATCTTATCAGGATCTTTGGATAATATAGACTAATGAAAATATATTACTGATTAGATTCATCTTTTCTTCTTAGAATATAAATGTTTTATTGTTCTTCTATTGAGACAAAAGGTGTGGTTACCTTGACATGTTTCGACGTTACTCTGCCGTCTTCTTCAGAAACTGTCATCCTGACAGCTGTGATGTGTCCTTATCAGCTGTTTTCTCCGGAAGCAATGAAAATATAGTTGGACAACATAGAGCTGCTAAAAAGCATTTAATATAAATTAAATTTATGAAAAGCTCGCTTCTCTAAAGTAAGGGCTGCAGTACAAGCGAGAGAATATGTCTGATAACTGGGTTGAGTTTGGTACAGCCTAGTGAACATCAGTACAGTTTTTGCAGTTTTATAGTCGTCAACTTATATAAACAGCAAAGTAATATTTAAAACAAATCACAGATATTGAGTTTAAACCTATTTCTCTAAAGAGAAGAGCTTAGGTCTGTAGTAAAGGGTGGAGGAGATTAACATCCAAACATTTGGGAAAATGTCAGTAGAGCTCATAAATTAAATGGCACTCGGTCATAAAAATGCTGTGAAATATCTTTATTGATATTTTTTACAAACTGTGACATTTTTTTGAATAACATAAGGTCTTGTGTAGTGTCTTTCTGATGATGTTACAGGTTTTCATGGTGACAGTGCTGAGTTTTCTTTCACTGTTTTCCTTTGCTATGGTGAACGCTCCATAAGCCGTCGAGCATCACCGACAGCATTTTGATACAAATAGTAGCTGTCTGGCTCGGAGGACGGCTCGTTTTAAGGAAAATTAGGTTGTAGCTCACTGTCTTCGTGACAGCGATTGAAAAGAGGGTTAGATCAGTCAATAACTTTGCCGAGTCAGCAGGAGGAGGCGTCAGCGGGATCGTCAAAGTTCTGTTAAGAAAAATGAATAATTATTATACATATATAAAAGACACACTCCAGAGCATGGCGAGGGCCAGAGATGACTACTGGCAGACCAGGTTAGGCTGCTTATGTTTCTAAGTTGAGTTTCTGCTCTTGAAGGTGTTTCTTCTTAAACAGCACCGGGCTGAAATAGGCCGTTCGCCATTGAAGCCCCCTCTTAAACAAAGACAGCAACACTGCCGCCTAGTGGATGGAGGGGGCGGGGCTCTAGACACATGTGAATATTCTCAACCTGTGTGTGTGTGAATCTGTGAAACTGCATTACGTTTGTCTCAAAAATAGATGCATGTGCTTGTTGATCCAAAAAAACGTACTTGAAATGATTCACAAGCACAACTGAAGATTTACAAATGATAAGTCACGACAAATGCTCTCAAAAACTTTATATACACATGTGAAAATCGTTGATATATTTGTGAACCTGAAAAAAACATGTGAAAATCACGAATATGTTTGCTGATCGGAGAAACACACGTGAAAATTATGAAAATATTTGTGAATCCCAAAAACGCATATGAAAATTATGTGTATATTTGTGGATCTGCAAAACACATGAAATTCATGGATATTTGTATCTGTATTAATGAGATAAATCCCTCCAAATATGTGTGTGCATTTCTTGGAAACTGCGTTACATTTGTCTCAAAAATGAATGCAGGTGTCAGTTGATCCAAAAACGCACTTCCAACAGTTCACAAGAAGAATTGAAGATTTACAAATGATAAGTCATGATAAATGCACTCACAACATTTGAAACCACATATGAAACTCGAATATATATTTGTGAATCTGAAAACCACATGTGAAAATCATGGATGTATTTGTGGATCTGAAAAACACATGTGAATATCATGGACATATTTGTGTTCATTATTTTGAGACAAATCTCTCCCCATATCTTACAGACTGTGGCTTTCTGAGGGAGAGGGGAGAAGTTTCTACTGTATCTGATGTACTTAGTGACCACATGGAGCTCATACAACCCATTCAAAAACACTGAACTGTCCCTTTAAGGAGAGAAAATAAACCAGTGAGCAGCCTGTCTCTGGACCAAAACACCCTGTTGATGTCAGAGGTCGGAGTGATGAACAGAGCTCTGCAGGAGACGACAGAAACTGAGGCCATGGCTCACATGGACTCACCAAGAAGACGGTGAAAGTGTCTCCTGAGCAGGGGATTCTCATCCTGGATGTTCAGCAGCTGTGCGGAGGGATGTTTCAGCTCCTCGCTTAAGGAGGTCCAACTGAGACCATGGAGGTGTACCCAATAAACTGGCCAGTAGAGTTAGCTATTGTATTTAACCAGGGGGTGATTTTGGTCGGTGTGTCCCAGCTCTAGAGTGTTGATGATTTGGTTAGTGCAGGGAGAGAGTGGTCGTGCTTTGCTTCTTTCACATCGACCACGTTCTTCTTTCTTTGGGACGATGACTTCGGCCTCCCGTGGTCGTACCTGTCCTCACAGATGGCTCAGTCAAATTATCTTCCTGCTCTTGTCACGACATTTCCCAAATAAGCCAAACTAATTTCCCCGTCTGGTGATTAAGTGCTTTATTGAAATAATTTTGTGTTCTGTCAGAATAATTGGGCTCACTTTGGAGTCACGAGCGTCGACATGAGAGCGCCACAAACCAGCTGCAGTTTCAAACATTTACCCGTCCCCGTGTCTGCAGCCAAATCACAGCCGTTATGACCCGAGAGTGTCTACTTTCACTTTACCGAGTTCATTACACAAATTAACTTCCTAATGAGCTGCCGGCTTCATGCACACTGTCATCTGCTATTTCAGGCTGTTTTTAAGCCTGGGCCGGCACAGCAGAGCCCGAGCAGAGTGGGAGAAATACGACGGGGACGGAGACAAATCAGACCTAATCAACGCCGCAGCGTGAGCGGAGGGACACTGAAACATGTGACAACAAGGATAAAGGTTCCACTGAGGCTCATTTAATATAGAAACAACACCTTTAACTGCCTTCAATAAACTGAAGAATGCCTGTTTCACTGTCATTGATTCATGCTTCGTCCCCAGACTGATCTCCTCTCAGTACTCTGCTGGGTTGTTTCTGACCAGGAACTCGGCCTGAAACGAGAAAAATAACTACTACAGGCAAACTCAAACCAGACATTTAAGGTGCTTTTCAACTAATAGTGCCAGGAACCTTTAGCTCCAGGATTCCATCGGACAAAACAGCCTCTCCTTTTGCAACAATGACCAATTTTAAATGGTAAATGGACTTAAGCTTACATAGCTCCCACTGCACCACCAATGCCCCAAGACAAAGAAGAATGAACGAAGCATTTGCACAGATTAGCAGCGTATCTTTCACATACAAGGTGCTTTGCTTTGATTCCCATTGTGCAGGATCCAGGTTTAATTTACAGAACTTGGGGCGAGAACTTTTGATACCAAGTTTATCCTCACAGCCAGAGGGAGACATTTTCAGTAGATTAAAGGATACTAAGACCTACTTATATACAGTATTTTTCAGGATCTGTGTTTTTGTCAAGTTTCCTGGTCTGTCTTCATGTTTTATGTCTTGTCTTTGTGCTTTCTGTTTTATTTTGAAGTTCACTTTTCCTTCCTTGTCTTCGTAGGTTTTACTTCCTGTCCCGGCTTGTCACACCTGTTCCCTGATTGTTCCTCTCCCAGTTAGGGATGGGTACCTTTCACATTTGAACCGATACCATACCGATGTCTGGTACCTGGGAATCGGTATCGGTACTCAACGGTACCAATTTTCTGTACTTTTGCGTGTGTTTATGGGGTAATAAATATTAATTTGTTCAGTATTAAGATCTCACATTTTTTCAATGAAAATGTATTTCTCAATATATAAAATTTGACAGATATATATCAAAACAACATTCAACTGTTTGTATTGTAACATTGTAGTTGTTCCAAAAATGTCTTCAACATGAAAACCAGAAACTAAAATGAACCACAACTTAATAAATTAACTGCAGCCCTCACTTTAACTTTAGGGCAGTTTAACAATGGGTCAGACAGAGCTGTAAATAAAAAAAAACATTTACATTAACGTTACAAAGTACGAGGAACCGACCTGATAATGA
Source organism: Scarus forsteni (assembly GCA_036419115.1). Taxonomy (NCBI): domain Eukaryota; kingdom Metazoa; phylum Chordata; class Actinopteri; order Labriformes; family Labridae; genus Scarus; species Scarus forsteni. Next base: position 332,473 of record JAZDUH010000236.1, on the reverse strand, counting down.
TAACTGACGCACATTAAAATGCCAAGCTAATACCATCTTAAACACGAGGCTTATTTACCTGGACCAGGTATCCTCCTTGTCCCATTTGCTGCCATCACCAAATGTTAAAGCCATTTCTTTTCCTGTGTTTCTGGCTGCAGACGACTAGTCTCCATTGGACACAGGCGTGCTAACAGTGCTGAATGAATCCTTTGTGGTTGTAGATCTGAGGATATCAAAAATTGTGCACTCTTCAGCTTTAAAGGAACACTACACCCAAACAACGATTTGGCCTCATTTTCTACTCACCCTCATGCTGAACAACACTGTGGAGTAGTTTTGGAACATCTAGGATGCAGCTGGAGATCTGGGGGTATGCTCGCTGTCCACTGACATTGATATCATGACTTAGATAGGAGCCCAAACGAACAGTGTCCTTAAAAGTCCACAAAAAGTCGGCAATATTCCTCCATACTGCTCGTGCGCTGTAATCCAAGTGTCCTGAGCAGGTAACGTCCACCATTTACTCGAAACAACATCATTTAGCACATGTTTATAGCCTAAACAGTACTACTTGGCATTTCCATGATACGCTTATGGGCGCCCGACCTGCACTACGGAAGTCGCGGCTGACCAAAACAAACAAATGCGCACTCTGCAATAACTAGGAGCGTAGAACAAGAAACAAGAACACAATAAATCCCACATTCTGCTGACCCCTCTTGTGTCTGTCCACAGCTCCGTCGCTCACAGCAGAATTGGGATTTCTTGTTCTACAGCATGAGAGTGACTAGAAAATGAGGCCAAATCGTTGTTTGGGTGTAGTGTTCCTTTAAGGAAAATTCTGTGCGTCACCAGGTGCTTCCTCAGATTTGAAGTATTTCCTCCGCTGGCCTTACACTTGGCGTCACAAATATTGCAGTGAGCATAATCTCCATCACATTTAATAAAGTAGAGCCATACTTTGAGCAATTTCTCTCAGCCATGCTTGCTTTGTTGACTGAGCCCGCGGCTGCTGACGTCATTACACTATTGCTGTGCTGCGTTCAGGTCCGGTATGGAAATTCACCTACTCTACCCAATAGTATGCCTGCTTCTTCCACTCCCTCACAGTCACAAGGATGTGTTTAGGTACCTAAACATGGCACCTTTTGATTTTACGTGAATCGGTACTCGGTAGTACCGACAGAATTCGGTCAGTACCTCTTAAAGTACCGAATTCGGTACCCAACTCTACTCCCAGCTGTGTCTCGTTAACCCTCATTACCTCTTGTATATTGCCCTCGTGTTCTCCCCTGTCTTGTTGCCAGATTGTTAAGCGCCCAGTTCACTTTCTAGGCGTTCTCATAGTCACAGTCATTTTTGATCACGAACCTGTTTATGTCTGACCCCGTTTTTGTCTCTTCCCTTCTGGATACCTTCCTACCTTCTGCCTCTCTGTGTACCGAACTAGCTTCATCTGATAATCTCCTTCATGTGCTGAACCTTGCCTGGCTAAGAACCCTCCTCTGTATTTCTTGATCCTGGATTGTAATAAACACCCTGTTTGTGCTTTACAGACTCTATCCTCTGCTTCTGAAAGTTTTTGTGCCATTGTTCATGACAGTATTTGGTTTTATGCACTTTTGTATTTTTCTTTATTCAAAGTCAATCTGAAGTATGTTATTAAATGAGCTTCATAAAGAATTCAAGCCAGTTTTAGCTACATTTAAGATAAGATAAGATAAGATAAGATAATCCTTTATTGATCCCCAGAGGGGAAATTCAGGTATTGCAGCAGTACAGGGCAAAGAACAAGGGTAGTAGCATGCATTGGGTTCAAAGAAAAATTACACATATATTAGGACAAAGCAAGGGTGACATATAATAAACAAAAACAAAAATGAGAACAATGACCATCCAGTAGCAGCAACAGTTTGAGCTATTTACAATGTCGAGTAATGTCACTCGGTAACTTGTTATGCAGTGCAGTGCAGAGAAGGAAGTGACAGTGATATTAATATTAAAGTGACCGTGATATAAATATTAAAGTGACCGTGATATAAATATTAAAGTGACCGTGATATTAATATTAAAGTGACAGTGATATTAATATTAAAGTGACAGTGATATTAATATTAAAGTGACAGTGTTCAGGGTAAAAAGGGTAACGGAGTTATATACAGTAATTACAGTGCAACAGAGTAACAACAGTATTGACAGTGCATTGACAGAGTAACAATGCAGTTGTACAATATATATTAATATTAAATATTATTAAAGTGCAGAACAGTGTAATATTGTGATATTGTCATAAACATTGATTAGTGCCGGGGATGCAGTGATGTACTGTGGCCTCCGCTGCTGTTTAAGAGTCTGATGGCGGTGGGCACAAAGGGCGCCTGAAGCGCTCAGTTCTGCTTCTGGGTGGGATGATCGCTGGCTGAGCAGGCTGCCCATGTCCACAGCTCGTCGTGGAGAGGTGAGAGGAGTTGTCCATGATTGCCCTGATTTTATCCATAATCCTCCTCTCTGCCACGGTCTCCAGAGTGTCAGTTGAAGGCCCACAACAGAGCGGGCCTTCTTCACCACCTGTTAAGCCTGTTGACCTCACCAGTCTTGATGCCACCCCACCAGCACACCACTGCAAAGAAGAGCGCTGGCCACCACAGACTGGTAGAAGGTCTTCAGGAGCCTGTTGCAGGCGCCAAAGCGACCTGAGTCTCCTCAGGAAGAACAGCCTGCTCTGTCCCTTCCTGAAGAGGGCATCTGTGTTGTGAGACCAGTCCAGTTTGTTGTTGATGTGGACCCCAAGGTATCGATGAGTCCACCCTCTCCACTTCCTCCCCTGGATGATGATGGGGACAGGGGACCTCCTGCTCCTCCGATAGTCCACAACCACCTCCTTGGTTTTGCTGATGTTGAGCTTCAGGCTGTTGTTGTCACATCATGTGAGAAAGCTCTCAATCAGTTCTCTGTACTCCCCCTCGTCATCATCAGTAATGCATCCAACAATGGAGGAGTCATCAGAAAACTTCTAGAAGTGACAAAAACCAGAGTTGAACCAGAAATCTGAGGTGAAGAGGGTGAAGAGGAAGGTGCCAGAAGCGGTTCCTTGGGGTACTCCTGTGCTGCTTGTTACCACCTCAGAGATGCAGCCGTCCACCCTGACATACTGCGGCCGGTCTGTGAGGTAGTCCAGGATCCAGGCTGTGGTGTCGGAGTGCAGTTGCATCTCCAGCAGCTTCTCCCCCAGGAGGCAGGGCCTGATGGTGTTGAAGGCACTGGAGAAGTCAAAGAACATGACTCTCACAGTGCCTCCAGGCCTCTCCAGATGTGACAGGGCCCTGTGGGTGAGGAAGATAATAGCATCTTCCACGCCCGATGTGCTGCTGGTATGCAAACTGCAGAGGGTCGAGAAAGCAGAGAGCAGAGTCCTCAGATGTTGAAGAACCAGCCTCTCAAAGGTCTTCATGACATGCGACGTCAGTGCCACAGGTCTGTAGTCGTTGAGAGCGCTGGGACGTCCTTTCTTAGGTACCGGGTCGATGCAGGAGGTCTTCCACAGGTTGGGCACCTTCATCAACCTCAGGGAGAGGTTGAAGAGGTGCTGAAAGACTCCAGCAAGCTGCCCGGCACATGCTCTGAGGACCCTGGGGCTGATGTTGTCCGGTCCACTGGCTATGTTGGTGCGGAGTTTGGAGAGCTCCCTCTGTACCTGGCTGGACGTGAGTGTGAGGCAGGGAGAGAGGGAGGGGGAAGGTTGCTGGGTGAATTCAGTGTCCAAGGTGAGTGGGTGGAGGGGTGGGGGTGAACTGTCTGTTGGAGCTGCTTGCAGGCTGAGAGAGGGGGGTGAAGATATCTCCATGATGGGGGAAGGGGCAACGTCTCCAGCCGAGGTGTGAGTGGGGGCTGGGGTGGAGTGTGAAGACCCAGATCTACTCTCTGAGCTCACAGTGGTGTGGGAAGTGTCAAATCTATTGAAGAATAGATTCAGCTCAGAAGCAAACTCTGGGTCTCCTCCGGTTCTGGGTGCAGGTTTGTTGAAGCCTGTCATCCGTTTCATGCCACTCCACAGCTCTCTGGAGTTCTCCTGTCCCATCTTGGCTTCTATCTTCTCCCTGTAGATGTTCTTGGCCTCTCTCAGTTTCCGTTTGAGCTCCTTCTGAACAGCCGTCAGTCCATCCCAGTCCTTGGCCATGAAAACCCTCTTCTTCCTGTTAAGGAGGCCTTTAATGTCCTTATTGATCCATGGCTTGTTATTTGAGAAGCAGCGGATCTTTTTGGTCTGGACAATGTTGTCCTCACAGAAGCGAATGTAGTCTGTGATACAGTGGGAGAGGCCTTCAATGTCCTCACCATAGTCCTCTTTAAAAAGGTCCCAGTCTGTGACATTGAAGCACTCCTGCAGCGCCTCCTCTGTGTCCTTAGACCAAACCTTTACAGTCTTGATGGTGGCTGCCTGCTGTTCCACCAGCGGCCTGTAGGTGGTGTCGAGGTGAATCAGGTTGTGGTCTGATACCCCCAGAGGAGGGAGAGAAGAAGAGCTGTATGCTCCCTTCACGTTAGCATACAGGAGGTCCAGGATCTTATTCCCTCTTGTAGCACAGTCCACGTATTGTGTGAAGTTTGTCAGGACAGGAGAGAGAGAGACATGATTGAAGTCCCCACTGATCAGTATGAGGGCGCTGGGGTGTCGGGTTTGGAGTCCCGCGATCACAGCGTGGATGACGTCACAGGCGCCGGGCGCTGCAGCTGACGGTGGAATGTAAACAGCCACAGCGATGGTGTGTGAAAACTCCCGCGGTAAGTAATATGGACGTAATCCCACAGCTAAAAGTTCCACATCAGGGGTGCAGATAGTCTCCTTCACAGTCACATGTCCGGGACAGCACCACTTAGAGTTCACATAGACAGCAAGTCCTCCTCCTCTCCTCTTACCGCTCTGCGTCCCCCGGTCCGCTCTGACCAGCGTGTAGCCGGTCAGGTCGACCACACTGTCTGGCGTTGTCCCCTGCAGCCATGTCTCCGTGAAGATGAGCAGGCTGCTCTCCCTGTAGATCCGCTGGCTGTTCACTAACGCCGTCAGTTCGTCAGTTTTGTTGGCGAGTGACCTCACGTTCCCCATAGTGATCGATGGGAGAAAAGGTTTAAATCTCCTGTCCCTCTCGATCCTCTCTCTGACTTTGGAGCCGGCTTTCTTCCCTCTGCGCGTAGCCCTCCAGATCTCCTCAGGTATGCGTGCAGAGGGGCAACCGGCTCCATTACGGTGCTGCAGGAGTTCCTCACGTGTGTACGTGAGCATTGTAAACAAAGAAAAGTTCCACTAGGATAAGCGAAACTTCACCAGAAGTACCACAACTAAAACGTTGCGGAATTAAGATCAGCTGAGTCCGAAAATAAATAAAAATAATAAACAATAAAGGGGCAAAAAATACACAAAAACGCCAAGTTGGGTAGGAGCTGCTGCAACAGGCTGCCGTCTGCCAGCGCCCGGAAGTTGTTTTAATGCAAGTCACACTTTATTCTGTTGACATTTTCTTTTAATTTTGACAGAATCATAAAAATGGGTTTCACAAAAACAGTTAAAGCTATTTTTAGCTTAGCTTTCTTTTAAAGTTGCCGATTTTTATGTTTTCATGGCAACTTTTGTCTGTTTAAAGGTGGTATGAGGAGAATCTATTACCGGCGACATTAGAACTCTACTACCCATGAGCACGAGTGGCGACTGTCGTAATGCTGCGTTCCAGTAACCTCGGAACTGGGAGTGACATCATCTCCGACTTATCGGCGTTCCAGTTGAAGTCGGAAAAAAACATGCCGATCTACCAGGCTATTGTTACCTCCGCCAAGGAGGTTATGTTTTCGGGAGAGTTTGTCCGTCTGTGAACAAAATAACTCAAAAAGTAATGAATGGATTTGGATGAAATTTTCAGGAAATGTTCAGCATGGGAAAAGGAAGAACTGATTCAATTTTGGTGTTGATTCAGATCAGCGTCTGGCTGCCATGGCGAAAAATGTGATTTCTGTGTATAACTACTGAACATAAATAGATGTCATTTTGAATCCAGTTGCTAATGGTATGTTTTCATGGTCAAGGAATCTAAATATTTAGATGAAATAAAGGTGGGAGTAATATTTATGGTCAAAATGACAGTATGGCTGAGGACTGTGGTACTGGCGGAGGTCTGTGCTCTCCGAGTGCTTTCTAGTTTTTGATGTGTGACAACAAGCAATTTATAGAAAATTTTGTATTGTAGTTTTGTAGCAGGCTATAAATTGCTATACTTACAGCCTGGTGCTCTAAGACGTGTCCGAATAATATAAATTTGCTCTAGTTTTTATTGTCTTGTTCCCAAAGCCAGTCCAGCCCTGTCCAACCCAACCGGAAAGTTTAGGAATAGCATTTATAGATAACCTATTTTGACGCTGTTAAGCTCATCTTAAAGTGTGAGACTTTTTTGTAATTACTTAGAAACTCCTCACAGTCTATATAAGTAACAGAAACATTTTTATGCAAAGACTACTTATTTCAGATTATTGATTTACTTCCTTATTCTGTGTTATGGAATTTTATGTCTTATAGGTCTGTGTAGTCAGTGTGTGTCATTGTGTCTAAATGTCTGTGTTTGTGTGTATGCTCAACAAACAAATTGGCCCCCGGGACATTAAAGGTTCTCTTAGTCTAAGTCTAAATTAGTGTTCATATGACTGTATGGATGAAGGAACCCTGACTGCATGTGAGCTCTAAGTGGCCTACAGAACAACAGTCAACAGAAAACAGACTTTTCCTTTTTGTCTTGAAAGTTTCTTTGTCAGAAAATGTTTTATGAGAAAAAAGACCAAAACGGTGTAGGACACGAGCCAGACCTGTAGATGGAGGTGTTACCATCATCAAAACAGCACAGACAAGCTCACATCCTTTTCCTCTGACTGAGCAATGAGGTCTAAACATATAAAAATGCCCTAAAAGGGGGTCGCTATTACCATCTATGGTTTTGGTTCTTGGAATTTTTCTACATTCAGAAGACCCAGAGCAGCAGGGAAGGGCTGCTCATCAACTGGTTTTAAAACATGCAAAACTAAAACTATGAAAACTAAGAACAGTACATGGAGATCGATAATAAAGTCATGTGCAAGGATGTAATTTTAAGGGGGGAAACAGGGGACATGTCCCCCCCACTTTTTCAAAAGCCAGTTTCAGTCCCATGCAGAATTAACCGTCTGAAAACAGTGTTGCGTTACGCAATAGCCCGATAAACGTCTAGCACTAGGACCAAACAGCCACTCAGGCCGAAGACTTCCCTCAGTCTGGACCGCCCACAAGCTCTGTAATTGGCTCTGGCGCTTCCTGTGTGATTATCCCTGCTGTCAGTCACTCCATTGCCCGTCGGACTGATGTTTGCTAATCAGAGTCCGTGCACAGAGCCGTTCGCAAAGTTTTTATGAGGGTGACGTTCATTCTGCCTCGGTCACGTCATATTGTGATATATCAGAGGTTTCATTTAGCCTACACTGACGTTTGAATCCGCGTGGCATTTTGTTTGGTAATTAGGCGCAGCCGAGATGTCGAATAAAAAAATAAAGTCGACAAAAGAGACTTCATTAGAAGTCAGAGTGTAAGGCATGCATCAGCCCAACCTGCAACACCTTACCTGGCTCCTAGTCCACTTCAAAAATCCTCCTCATCAAATACAACTTCTCAAAAATCTTGTTAAATTTCTTTATCTTTTCTTTTTTTTCTTCCTCTCCTCCTCCTCCCCCCTCTTCGTTTCCTCTCTTCTCTTCTTCTCCTCCTTCCTCTCCCCCTCAATTCTTCTCCCCTTTCTCCCACTACTCCTCCTTCCTTCTCCTCATCCTTTCATCTCCTCCTTTCTTCTCATCTACCTTTCCTCTTCTCTTTCCCCTCCTCTTTTCTTCTCCTTCTTCTCCTCCTCCTTTCTTCTCCCCCTTTTCTTCTCCTCCTCCTTTCTTCTTTTTCTTCTTCCCCTCCTTTCTTCTCTTCCTTCTTTCATTCCTCCTCTTTCTTCTCCATCCCCTCCTCCATCCTTCTCCTCGTTCTTCCTCTTCTTCTCATTCAGATTTTATTATTATGAACCTTAACAGCTGTTGAGCCTAAACAATGCAAATTTGTATGTTTTAAAAAGCTTCCATTTAATTCCAAAGAGATACCCTTTTTGATGTAGTCATTATTTTCATGTATTATTTCTGTTTTAAAACAGCAGCAACAGTAAAAAAAATAAATCGGCCACCGTCATGTGGCACAGTCTATTTTTGAATCTCTTAACTCAGTCTTCATGACTGTGGAAGGCAGTGATTGTCTCCACCCAAGTTTGATGAATTCTCCAGCTCTACGGCACAGGCCTGTTGGTTAGGAACAGGTGGGATCTATCTGTCCCGTTTCTATCAGCCCTGAAAAACCTGGACTACATTTGTCCTGAAGCTAACTCTAAACTTCATGTCTGACAGAGTTCAAGACATTTCCCAAACACTTTTGAGAACTAAGAGCCCTGGACCTTTGTAAAGTCTCTATCACTCCCTCTGAACTAAAACTGGTCCTGGTTCCTGCTGTCCAAACCCACAGAGCTCCTGAAAGGTTCCTGTACCTGTGGAGAAGTTTTCATCAAGTGTTTTGTGTCTCTGGTCAGGTGTGAATAAAGAGAGGTGAGCTGGCTGTAGTACCAGGAAGTCCACGGGGTCAGTGGGTCGGGTGGTGCAGCACTCCACCAGGCCTCGACTCAGCGTGGACACCACGTGCTCCATCGGGTAGGTCCTCATGGGGATGGACTGAGCCTCCAGCAGCTCCTCCTCCTGCCGCCTCAGCTCCTGCTGGCGTTTCATCTGAGCCACACAAGGATCTATCAGACATCAGTAAAACCATCAAACAGTCTGATCCTGGTCACTCAGACTCAGGCGGTCTAACACATACCCACTCCCCCCAGCGGGCAGCTCTTTGCTCAGCCTCCTCTTCTCCTGGGCTCTCTCCTGCTCCTCCCTCCTCATACTCTTCTCCTCCACCTCCTCTCTGCTACAGCTGTAGTTCCTGGGTGGGCCCAGCTTTTTGGAGACCTTCTGCATCAGCTGCAGACAGCGGGGCTCCATCCTGTTGTTCGCCTCTGAGGATGAAGCAGCAGACAGGGGTGTGACCTTCAGACCCTCCAAGCTTGTAGTTTTGCTCCTGAGCGACTTGCTCAGGTAGATTCATCACCCAATCCTGAAGGAAGGAGTCCGTGGCATCCAGGACCGACATGAGCACGGCAACAAACACAGATACGTTCAGGGGAAGGACCAGGAGGTGCTCCAGACAGACCACAAAACAACATCAGTGTCACTCCAACAATCATCATCATTTCTGTGTTTTCTGTAATCATTTATTTATTTTCACTGAGTTATCATTGATCATCCTTCCTTTGGCTCACTTTAGAGATACACAGCTGAGCCCTCCTGCCGACTATTACTATGATGACTGTTGGAGTTATTTTACGATTTCACTTTGAGATTTCTATTTTCGTCATTAGTTTATCTTTATCATGCTATTCAATGTTTTTTCCCAAACCTTCTTGTTCTACATGTTAATGAATGTTTAATGTGTATTTATTGGCATATACATGGGTATATGTATCATAGCATAAACAGTACGTTTCTATTTACACAAGCTCGTCTACGGTCTGCCCATGTACTTTTATTTTATGAAGGTCCTTTTGTGCCTTTATTCATGTATTTCTCTATTTTTTTTCTCGTCGTGCTGAATCCTTGCTTACAGATTGTTTGCTCATCACGCTCTATGTTCTGTTGCATTTAGTAGGTTGTTAAGTTTTACCTTCCAACTCAATGCTTGGTTTATACTTTTTTGCAAATGTTTGCATTTTCTTTTTATACATTAAACTTGAACAAAATTGTGCAAAAAACAAGAACACAGGAAACCAAAGGCTTAAAATTAAGACATAAACAATGAAAAAGAAAATTACATGGGTGAACATTTTTTCTAAAAGAAATACTGTATTCCTGACATATTTATAGACAAAAACGACCAGTTGGACATGTATGATCAAAGTGTTAACTGTCATGTTTTTGTTTTTTCTACTCCATATTTGTGCATTTCTGCTTCTTACTGAATCGATATTGAATCAAATCAAACCTAAAGAATGGAAATCAAATCAAATCACATGGTGCAGTTCTTAACAATACCCATGCCTAGCCAAAACAAGAAAGTTTATGAGTCTGATCATAAAATGTTGCCTTTGTAGGGTCTTCATCAAAAAGGAGTTGAAATCATTTTCTGGTTGGACTTTTGTGGTTGTGGAAGCTTCTGTTGGTAAGATCAGAAAGTTCATCAGCTCTGTCTGTGTACCTCTGCTCTGCTTCATGCTTTCCTTCACACTAAACAGAAGGTGCAGACTCATCAGATTAAAATTCTGGATCGGAGTTCTTCACCAAAAACTCCTGCAAAAACATCCACAGCACGTCATTGAAGACGTGTGGAGCAAACGTCTTCATCACTGTGTGTTAGTTCTAATCTCACCAGCTGGTCTCAGCGATGGCCTCCTTCAGACTGATGTGATGAACCTTATAAAGTTCACTAAAGTGTTTGCAGAACGAGGTCTTACCGATGGCAGGGGGACCAACAACACACAGACGCAGAGGCTGGAACACAGCACACAGTCACAACGAGAATGACGATCCCGGTCCGTGTACTTTGCGACCATTCATTTTTCATGTTGATATGGGTAAACGGAAAACGGGAAACCATCCAATTTTCCAATTTCCGTTTGGATGAAGGGAAACGAAAAACAGGAAATGACTCAATTCCCATTTTTTGATTGGTATTCGAAAATCCAAAAACAGAAAACGAGCCTTTATCTGATACCTATTACGGGTTTATTTTTACACATGTCGGGATATAAAATACGGCCATAATTCCTTTCGTAAAGCACTTCCCTCTTCTGCGCTGCTGTTAGTGGGTGCAATAATAAAAATCACCACTAGAGGGCTGTAAATGCCTTTTTTAACAGTGTTGCATGTAGTTATTGGTGTTTAATATAGATATTTTAATGTAGTTTCTGTTTGTAGTCATTGCATATAAAACTGTAGCTTTTTTTTAGAGTTTCTGTTTGTGAACTGTGTGGTTATTTAAATAGTTTCATGTTGATTTTTGTGTTCTTAATTTGTTAGCATGTTAACTGGTTGATATGCTAATTTACTAATTACAGACGGTAAAATGGTAAAAGACAATGGTTCATTAAAGTCTCCTCTCACTCCTCTCTTCACTCCGCCTGCCTTCCTGCTCAGCTCATTCAGCTCATCAGCTGATTAGGGGCGGGCACTCACTGAAGCTCTGAGCCAATCACATTCTGACACAGCCTGTCTGACGCTCATCCTGCTCCTGTCTCACTTTGAAATCCTGTCTTTGCTCCTCCACAGTGGTCTTCGTCTCAGCAGACCTCCTCCACCCCAGGCACCTCCATGGTCTCACCAGAGTCCAGGTCCAGCTCCTCACCTGGTCCTGCAGGCCTCATCAGGACCTCAGTCCATCACATCAGAGATCCAGATGCTCAGAGGTCTGCTCCTCATCTTCTCTTGTATCCCACCACCACCAGGACCTGGACTCCAAAGGGGGGCTTCCAGTCTCTCCATGGGCCTCATACTCCTGAAGTCCATGAAGGTCTCATGATGGAGTCCGAGAGCCAAAGAGATGCTGATCACACAGACACTGCTCATTTTCACTCAGACAGACTTGGAAATAAAGAACTGTTCACTCATATCTCTCCTGACTGAAATATAAAAATTAACTCTTGTTTTTTTTTTGTTTTGTATCTTTCTTTTCTCTGGGGTGTCCAGGAAGAGGGCAAAATCTCGTTCAGACTAACTTGAATTGGATTTAGAAAACATGTTTTAAATGTGCTTCACAATAATCCCTCTGCTCAAGAACCAACAGGAAACTGTTTTTCATCCCATTTCCCAAAGTACTAAGGACCCCACAGAGGTGGTCCACGTCCTTCTTTGTTATCTGCATCATCACTTGAACCCCTCACAGAGGAAATTCAGGAGGCTCAGAGTAGGACTCCTATAATGGTCAGGTACAGATGGACCTCCACATCACAGTATGCAGATGATGTCTTATTATCTCTGAATGATTTGATGTCTGATCCTCCCCAAGTTATTCATATCCTTTCTTCATTTGTCATTTTTCAGGCCTTGAAATACCGTTAAGCAGCATTAATCCAGAGAGCAAACACAGACCCCAGCTGTTTCTTCTTCAGTATCTCTGTGTCCACATTTTCTCCTGTATTGCTTAAATGTCACATGTTAACTTCAGAGTGCTGTGAGACTCAGTAAAGATTTAGAAAGGTGGTCCAACCAGAAGTTCTCCTTCTGCTGCTGCATGTCCAGAATAAACATGAATGTCAAACCAAAGATACCACACCTCCTGATTACTGAGGAGAGAAAAGGCTGATTTCTAAATGAATCTGGAGCAGAAGAAAATACTCCTCTCTGCCACAATAAGTCCAAATATAAAAGTCAATAAAATAAAAATATTAATCACAAAAACATGTTTCATCATATTCCTGTCTTTAATGCTTTCTTTCCTGTGGATCATAAAATAGCACTTTTTCTACAGTTTGACCAGTGACTGTGAAAAACTCCAGTTTGTCCTCCTGACCAAGGATGGGACATCCTGAACTGTTTGGTTCACTGGGGGGACTGCCGGCCCCTTTGGCTGCTGCTTTAACCCACTGACTGACCGCTCTGTCCGTCTGTTAGTGAGCTGTTTGATTGATAAACCAGGACGTCTGGTGGGAGATGAGGCATCCTCATCATCCTCATTTATTACTCCAACCACCAGGCTGGGCCTCTGTTTGTTTGTTTGTTTGTTTGTTTGGGAAAGGAAAACTCAAACAGTCATGGATGGATTCTGAGGACATTTTAGGGCTTCAGGAGTTTCTTGAAGGATTTGTTAACAGAGCATGAACAGGGATGTTGAAAATAATCATTGATCCAAACATCCTGATGCAGACAGAGATGATTCTGCAGCCATGCTCAGACGTCTTTGTTGTGTGATGTGGTCAGACTTCAGTCATGAGCTCACTTTGGGCCCCTCAGGACCACCTGATCCTGGTTTAGACCCCACAGCCTACCTGAGTCTATTTGCTGAACATGTCCATCCCTTTATGACCACAGTGGACCATCTTCTGATGGACACTTCAGCAGCTCCATGACTCAAAGCTCAGATCATCTCACACTGGTTTCTTCAACATGACGATGAGTTCACTAAACTCCAAAGTCACCAGATCTCATTCCAATATAGCCCCTTTGGAGCAGGAGATTCTCATCAAGGATGTTGAGCAGACAAATCTGTAGCAGCTGTGTGAAGCTGTCATGGAGATATGGAGCAACATCTCTGAGGATGTTTGAGCTCCTTGTTGGATGAAGGAGCTCCAACCTTGTACCAGCACAGTGTCCCTAATGAAGTGGCCAGTGAGTGTCTGGAGATGTTCTGGTGAATTATCAATGATCCCACACACCACAGGTCTGAAAATAAGCCCTGCATGAGTTTAGACCAAGAGCAGGAGAAGAAGAGAACATGAGGTTCATCTGATGGACCTGATGGACCCTCGCTGGTCCTGTAGCGAGGCATACCTGGGTGGAGGCGTCCTGGCCCTGGGTCGTGGGTGCCGCCCAGTGCAGTCGGCCTCCTGGCGTTTCCTAACCTGGCTCCTCTGTACTCAGCCACACAATTTTAAAATCACACTTTTTAAATCCTGTTGTGTGCATGTGGGGGGTGGGGGCTACTTTTAATATGTGTAGCACTTTGTGCTGCATTTTTAATGTATGAGAAGTGCTTTAGAAATAAACTTTGATTTGATTTGATCTGATGGGATTAGTCTGATGATCAGATTCATTCATGTGCTGGAGGACGTGGAGCCTCCAAAATGAAGAAGAGGAGAAGACGACAAACAACACAGACACTGATGAAGATCAGCTCACTCTGATCACAGTGGAGTGAATGTTGTGGAGCAGAAAGAGAGCAGTTTGTCTTTGTCCTGCTGTTGGATGGCCCACTCCTCTCATTAACACCCAGACATTAAACCAACATGAACATGAGACACAGAAACATCAGCTCAAATATAGAAGGCAGCTGCTCCACAGCTTTCTGTCAGACAGCTGAGCAGATCAGTGTTTGTGCTCACAGATGAAGAATCAGCTCCATCAGTCTGAGAGGAAACAAGGGAAACAGCGACACCTGCTGGCAGAAAGCAGAGAGAACAGGAACTCTTCATCCTGAACAGGAACCTGGAGAAGAAACCAACTCCAAAAGTTAGCCCAGCTTTGGTTCTTCATCACACAGCAAGAGGAGAAAACACAGATATCAAAGTGTGACAAACATGAAGAATAATGAGTTCAAATCCAGTTTTCTTCTCCTGAGTCTGTTGTTACTGTGCAGTGAAGCAGTGATAACCCAGGTCTGTCACTGCAACACCAGAAAACCAAGTCAGGACTTCAGAAAGTCTGGAGGAAAAGTCGAGTCAAACATCAGCCTGTTTCTCTGAGAAAACATCATTTTGACTTTCTGATGCACCAAGAATATGAAATGAGTTTAAAAGGACAACGTGTGTCCACATCAGTAAATCAGTGAAGATCATCAGGCACAGAAACACAAGTGACAGGAACATGAGATCAGTTTGATTGATAGAATCATGTTTCTGTGCTGAGGTAACACCATGGAGACATTTTGTTCTCTCAGATGGACCAAACATGGAACACTGATCAAATAAGACATTTCCTCCTCATGAGAGTGTGACGGCCTGTCTGTGAGTCCCTGTGTGCATCCCAGTGTGCCAAAATGAAGTCTCTTCTCTCCTCTCTCCTCTGCGACACCGGAAGTACTTCGTGAGCAGCCATATTGAAGGACGTTCCAAAGCGCCAAATGCACTCGGAGGAGAGAGGAGTGAGGAGAGAGGAGAGAGGAGACTGATCTGGAGGAGGGATAATCGAGGAAACACAAGTGCAGGCTTTGTGGAAGTCTTTTCACTGACAGACACGCCCCCTTGTGACGTATCAGAGCCGGCTGTAAAGCGTCAGCTGCCCACATGTGTGAAATGTAAACATCATGGCGCAAGAAAAGCTTCATCCACATTTCACAAAAAGTAGCCGATTTGCAGGTCTAATGTTCCCTTAAAATGTGAGCAGTTTAATTTCAGTGTCTCTTTTATCTCTTTTTTTATTTTCTTCACTGTGCAAAGAACAGAGACATTGGTTTTCTGTTGAAAAACAAAACAACAATTTACACGCCCACAGAGACACACATACACACATACACACAAAAACTCCTTTTTTTGTGTATTTTGTATTTTTCTACTTTGTTTCTTTTCTGTTTTAAGTTATGTTACTTTCCCTGTTATATTTCTTAGTCTATGTTTGTATTGTTTGGTTGTTTTTTGCATTAAAAAAGAAAAAAAAAAGAAAAGAAAACCAATAATTATTACAAAATATGAAAAAGTGAATGGATCAGAAAGATGAAGAAAAGTCAATGCAACCATCTTCTATCAACAACTGACGTGTAAGCTGAAATATGTAGCTATTATAAAACCCAGAAAAACATAAATATTTAGTGTGTTTAAATATTAGCTTGATTAATTTAGTGTGATTTCCTTGAAGGGTGGATGCGTGTTTCCTTCACTGCCAGCAGAGGGTGACATCGTTCAACACTGCAGGTTTGACAACATGAAAACTGAAGAGGAGGTTGCCAGCTCTGGTTATTATTAAGCACTTTGAGCTACATGTGTTGTATAAAAGTGCTATATAAATAAAGTTTGATTGATTATATAAAAAAAGGTATTTGATAAATTATGCTAACTCAGCTATAAAATATGAGTTGATAAAATTATGCGAGTTAGGAAATAAATCATACAAACCATGGTGACAGAAAGAAAAAATAAATAAAAATAGCAAAATTAATTTTTGGCCACCTTAACAGTCAATCAACAAAACGTATCTGTAAAATGCTTTGTAAATAAAGATTGATAAAAAAAAAACCAGAATATACCATACATTTTAGTAAGAAACTACATAAAATACAGACTAAAAAAGTAGCTAGAAGATAATGTCCCTTCCCTAAAAGTTAGCGATGAATACATTTTAACTTCAATTTGATACGGTGGAGCTAGTTTGAGACATTGGTCATCAGCCTTTAATCTTGTTTTTTAAGAAGGATGGATTAACCTGAGAATCGTCCACAACAATATTCAGACTTAAGTTGGTTTTGTGACTCTAGAATCTGTGAGTGTCGATGATCTATTCTGGAATAAATCTGTTCGATTTTTTTAGACTGTCAGAGAATGTCTGATATTTCACAGATTTGTAAGATTGAGGTATAAACAATCTGGGTAAATGTAAAAATGTAAATCACAGCTGTAGAAAATGACACTGCAATATGTGTGTGTTGGGGGGGAGTCTGGAAAAATCCTGGAAAATGATTTCTTGAAAAGAGTGTGACTCCTGTTCATAGCTATTTAACTGTGCATAAAAAGCCATGATGTAACCTCAGGAGGTTACATCATGCTGTGTGGCTCAAATGCTGCAGAGTTTTCTGGAAATGTTCAATCAGGTAATGTTCCAGTAAAGCCAGAGGCCAGCTGTCAGTTCTAGTCGAGTGTTTGACAACATCCTACAGGGAGAAAGTTCTAGACTTTAAGAAAGAGCAATTCTGTCCCCTTCACTCATAGGTCTGCTTGTGCTCTTCTAAGTGTATCTTGGATGTGCACAGCTCCTCAGACAATGATGTGTTCATGTTCAGATGAACCAGAGGTGTTTTTATTCCAAAGTGAAGCTTTCAGAGACATGTGACTCCTCACATCACAAAACTGGAAAACTTTACAGTCCCAGGAATGTGTTCTGTCCTCACAGTTATTATCAGATATATACAAATTAGGAGGAAGAGAAAAGTTTTATACCGATAAATAAAAGGGTTGTTCTGGTTTGAGGCTGATATAATGTTTGTCAACTGCCCCAATAAACATTTTGATAAATAAAATCTTAAATCACTTCGTACACTTCACCCTGCTGGTGGTTGTTGTAAAATGAGACAATCTCCTGGCTTTATATTTCTTTAACGTAGAGGGACTTAAGAACCATTAATCAAATATGTTCTTTGTGTCATCTTGTGGTATTTTTTATGAGGTGACAGTTATCAATATCTTTTAAGCTAATAAAATTGTAGTTGTTCAGATTTTTAAGTGACTGTTAAACCTGGCTTTATGGGGGAAAAGGTAGTCACATAAATAAACCAAATTTTAAAAGGTGGAAATTAAAGTTGTTTATTATTAAAGACAAAAGGAGCAAAGGAAACAAAATGAGTTTGAAAAGTCAAACTAAGAATTATTGATACAAATAAAATCCTCACAAACTGAAATTCAATTACCAAGAAATACAATAAACCTAAAAATGCATAAACAACGATAAACTGACTTAAGGGTAAACAGGATTACAACCAACAGAAATACAATTAAACCAACACCCTGTCCTCATGGGACCTCCAATATTACAATCACAGGTAGCTCCAGGAGTTTCTCAGGTAACAAAGATTGCTAAACTAACAGACGCAGGCTCTGCTGAGAAGCTCCCATTCTCAGGCTTCTGCAGCTTCTTCTGAAGGTGAACGGCTGTCGTTCTGCAGGGTGATTGGCTGCTGCAGCCTCCACAGCTGCTCCCAATCCTCCTGAAGATCTCTGCTCCTGTTTACTCGCTCACACTCACACACATATTCATAATAAAACTACATTCAGATGTATAACAGTTTCATCTGCATCCCACTGCCATGTTGATTACAAAACATTAATTAGACATCAACAGACAAAAAAAAAATTGACTGACCATTTTAACGTTAAAGGATAAGTTTGGTTTCTACAGCTTTCACGTTGTTTATAGAATGAAGTAGAACAATATACTCACCCAGAAGGCTTTCCTGATCCAAACAGTGCTTCAGGAGATATTTAGATCCAAAATTGAGCGACGGACCTCCATATAATGGTAGCACACGGGGCATGTATAGCGCCACTCCTAAAACTGCATTAATCATCCAAAAACTCATTAGTTTCACCAATATTTCATCATGATCATCATCACCTCTGAACTGAAGAAGAAGAGCGCTTGCTCCACACATGCGCAGTACGGCTCATTGTTTCAGGGGCGACCGCCGGCTACATAACGACTTTCTTCTTCCAGTTTTGTGCAAAATGGACGAATATCTATCTGATGAAGATGTTGTGGAGGAGAACTTTGAATATGATGGGTGTCCTTACAGTTTGGAGCCAGATTTTACAGATGAGGAGCTCATCGAAAGGAGGGCGCAGAGGCAGCGCTCCAGAGAGTACTGCGCATGTGCGGAGGCAAACATTCTCCTTCTTCAGAGGTCAGTACAGCCACACAGCACTGTCTGGAGTGACACAGACTGTAATGGAGGACTCCCCCGAGTGGACCATGATGAAATATTGGTGAAACTAATTAGTTTTTGGACGATTAATGCAGTTTTAGGAGCAGCGCTATACATGCCCCATGTGCTACCATTATATGGATGTCCACCGCTCGATTTTGGATCTAAATAACTCCTGAAGCACTGTTTGCATCAGGAAAGCCTTCTGGGTGAGTATATTGTTCTACTTCATTCTATAAACAACGTGAAAGCTGTAGAAACCAAACTTATCCTTTAAATTCACTGGTTACTGTTTCTTCTAGTCTGCAGATCTGAAATTCTGTTATCTGTGCAGGTCTCTGTTTGTCTGAAACAGGCTGAAACACAGAGGAGGAAACGGCATTGTTATCATTTAAATGAGAATAATTAAAATTTGAATGTGTTGTTATTTTAAACCAGGTCTAAAAT
The DNA here is from genome assembly GCA_036419115.1 of Scarus forsteni. Classification (NCBI taxonomy): domain Eukaryota; kingdom Metazoa; phylum Chordata; class Actinopteri; order Labriformes; family Labridae; genus Scarus; species Scarus forsteni. The sequence continues at coordinate 313,638 of JAZDUH010000236.1, read as the reverse complement.
TATGACAAAGATCACAGTAAGTTCATTTTTCACAGTAGAACACACAATAAACCAACAACTCAGTCACAAAGTTGTTGTGTTTGTAATGTTTGTTGATTGTTTTGTGATCTGGCGGTAAATCAGTTTCCATGGGGATTAAAGAGATAATCTAATCTAATAAACTGAGGCAGCGGCTCATTCCAGACATTCTGTCAACAGTGAAGAATCACAGTGATTGTAACTCTCTTTATTTTCCTTCATACATTTTCATTGTTGACCTACACTTTGCTTGTTGTTGATGGTGTAAGTGTGCTGTGGTTCGAGGCCCACTGGGCCAGTGGTTCTTGCTGTGTCGCAGTGCTACGCTGTCCGTGGTGCTGATCCTAACACATGGCTCGGTTCAGCACCACGGACAGCGCAAAAGCTCTCAGCCCTCAGTGCAGGTCACTTAAAGCTGAATGGGGTCTTATTTCTGTGACAGGGGTCTTATTTCTGTAACAGGGGTCTTATTTCTGTGCACGGGCTGTTTATTTGTCACTGGCTCCTGTTTTCTGGCGCGTGTGGCTGCTTCAGCTTGAGCTGCAAACTCGATAAAATCTCCTCCTCTGAATGTAGCCTCCCATTATGTCTCACTCCACAGCAGCAGCAGCTGGAGGAGTAAATGCTCAGAAATCTTTAGCTTCATTAAACAGCCTTATATAAGCTTCAGAAATCATACAGAACCTATTTTTAGGAAAACTCACGGCATGACAGGCTTGTGATTCGACCGCCGTACCCTATGAGACTTAAAGAGCACATCATGTCTCCTTTAAATGACACTGCAGTCAGTCTCCTCTCCAAAAAGGCAGTGAAGGGAGTCTAATAAATGTGATCGGGGACAATACAGTCTTTCTGTGAAATATTCATTCTTAATCTCAGCTGAAACCCATCTGAGGTTTTATCAGAGAAATAAATAAGCTGTTGTGAATGTTGTGTGTCTCATTGCAAACAAATTTCTTCAGCAGCTCATGAAGAAAAAAATTTTTCTTTTTTTTCATTGGAATTGTAAATATGAACAGCATGGAGAGGAGAGATGAGCAGAGCTGCAGTAAATGACCACTGCAGCTGGACATATACAGTGTGGTTGTTATCATTGACAGAATAAAACAGTCTAGTCCAGTGATATTAACAGTTTGACCTAATCCGTAACTAATTTAACCTTCCTATTTTCTTCAAATATTACCAACACATTTTACCCTTGGGGTCAAATTGACCCAAGAGGAACACCGATGCATGCAATATATGTACAGCACAATGAAAAAATATCATCATTATAATTTTATGCTAAGTCAATAGTACCCATCAAATTAGGAAAAGTCATGAAATATGAAGCCAAAAAAAGTCAACTATTATTTTTTGAATGATAAACATTGAATGGGGTCAAATTGACCCCAAGGATACTAGGAGAGTTAAATTGCTTTTTCTTAATTCAGCCAACAGTGGAGGAAGACTTACCTCAGTTATTTCCAAACATGTGAGCTGGATGAGATTTTTGTCAGTGAAGTTCCTGAGAAATGGTCCTGGTCCTTTAAATCTTAAAAACATTGATCCAGTGTTGAGCATGGTGCTTTCTTTAAAATCCCCTCCACTGTTCAATCCTCTGTTTGCTTACTTGAGCCGGTAATGTAGCATCTCTTTCTGAACTCGTCGTCATGGTTACCTCTAAAGAACATCTGCATCTGCTCCACTGAGCAGCTCTCATTGCCCAGGTCTGCCCTGATTCATGTGAGAGACCGGCTCCTGTCTTCTACTTCATCAGTGTAGGAACCAGAAATAACTCTGGGTTACTGTTTGTGCTGTGAGCATGCAGCCATGTGACCAAACGAGAAAATCCATCACAGCCCCGTTAATACAGATTCTGAGGTTTCAGTTTGTCCTATGAATCCACAGGCCATAAGAAGTTGGGGTCTGAATTTGAGTGGAGGCTTCTTCTTAGACGGCTCTGTTGCCTCAGCTGCTTCAGGATCCACGATGTTTCAGAGGTGACCTACAGCTCTCTGAGTCTCCACCACACCGACTGGATGCTTTTCAGATGCATGAGTTTGTATCCATGAAGCCTCCAGTGTTGGTTCAGCTGCTCCTGCAGTAAGACTGTGACATCCTGCCCGTCAGACTGGGCTTTCTGCCTGAACATCAGAGAGACTGGAGGAGCCTGTGCAGTGTGGACAAACTAAAACTAACGCCATCCTCAGTTTGTGAAACATCAGTATTTCTCAAACCAAGAAGGTGGTGATAACAGATGAACTGTGATGGCGCCATCACTGCCACCGTGAGAGGATTTACAGACGTTTCCTTTTCTTTATCTTTTCTCATAATTACGAGATCAGGGGTTTATTTTTTATCAAGTGAATTCAATCAGCTTAATTCAGTCATTCATTAATTTAACAGTTAACCGCCTAAGTAATTAACCAATTAATTGACTAATTAATTAACAAGTAAAATAACTAATTATTTGGAGAAAACCCACGCATGCATGAGGAGAACATGGAAACTCCACACCTGCTCAACTGGGGAGTCAAAGCAGCCTTCTCAGTCTGAGGCTGTAACAGGCCTGCCTGCTGCTCCAGCGTGCAGCCCAAACCTGAGAAGGCCTCTGAGGCTCAGAATCTGTGACTTGAATCAAACTTCAGTCAGATTTGAGTTTTGGATTCACGCTGGTGTTCATGTGCTGATTTCTGTGGTTGTCTCCTGCTGACTGTGGCTTTATTACCTCCGCCAAGGAGGTTATGTTTTTGGGAGAGTTTGTACGTCTGTCCGTCCGTCTGTGAGCAAAATAACTCAAAAAGTAATGGACGGATTTTGATTAAATTTTCAGGAAATGTTCAGCATTGGAAAAGGAAGAACTGATTTGATTTTGGTGTTGATCCTGATCAGCGTCTGGCCGCCATGGCGAAAAATGTGATTTTTGTGAATAACTACTGAACTAAAATAGATATCATTATGAATCCAGTTGCTAATATTATGTTTTCATGGTCAAGGAATCTAAATATTTAGATGAAATAAAGGTAGGACTAATATTTATGGTGGAGACCTGGTGGAGGTCTGCGCTCACCGAGTGATTTCTAGTTTCAGTCATGTGATGATGTCCTATGGGGACAGGAAGAGAAACAGGCCCACTGTCAATCAGTGGAAACAGAGAGCAGAGATTGTTAGAACTCTACCTGCTCGCTGCAGGAATCATCAGAAAATTATCCACACACTGGATATGATCCATAAATTTCATGATGAAGACATTTTTTCACACTGATTGATCCATTGAGCTGCTCTGAGTCCATCAGCATCACAAACTCCTCAGTCCTGCAGACCCCTGACCCCCTGAGGCCTGGATGGTCTGAGCCTGACCCCAAAGGGAGGACGAACTCAGACCCTCCTCTCTTGGAGGCTCATAAGTGCTGTGAGATGTAAAATGTGCCCTAAGGCAAAAGTTCCCAAACCTTTCGCGTGTACCCCTTAAGACACTTGAACTCCATGTACCCCCTACTCTCACACACTTACAGCAGCTAGAAAAAGAAATGTGTCTACAAGCCTGCTGCCACCCCAACCTCCCACAAGCAAAACATACAAATACAATCTATTAGAGTGAATTATTTCTCACTAAATACGGTAAATTTATTTACCAGCAATGACAGTGCAACACCAGATTCCCTTTGAAAAAGAAATTTAAATTTCTTGAAAATAGCCAGTTATGAGCTTGAAGCTGTTACAAACTCCTCACAGCTTGAATGAGAAGGCGGTCTGAAACTAATGTTGTTACGAGAATTTTGGACAATTCAGGACAGATTTTCTTCTCCAAGATGCCTCATTAATTCATCCTCCAGCCTCTCTGCCAACACTTCAGGCCCTTATAAAAGCTCACAGGGCAAACCTTTTGCCTGTTTGAACTTCTATTGAAACATCTGTTTGAAACCTGACAGGTATTTGTGTACCCCCTACATCACTTCACATACCCCAGTTTGGGAATCACTGCCCTGAGGGGCCGCTCAGTGTGGCCGCGGTGTGGACACGCTCAAGCTCACCTCTCAGGGTCAAGGTGGTGGTCTGGATGGTCCTCTGGAGTTGTGTGGAGGGAGCGTCTTTGTCAGAGAAAAATCAACTCACTGAACACCAGCTAAAGGTCAAGGTCAAGGTCACTCAGAACTCTCCAAAAGGTTAAAAGCTGATTGACAAGTAGAAAAAATCTTTGGATATTAACAAAAGAAATCAACATCAGATCAAAAGTTGTAAAAAAATAAAATAAAATCAAGTCTAAAAATATGAATAAAAACTTTTAAAGTAAAATAAAAAAAAATAAAAATCATATCTGTGAGGCTCAGACTCAGAGGCCCTTTAAAAGAGTTCAGGAGAAAGACCCAGACCCTACAGGACTTTTTAGAAGTTGATTATCAAAATAAAAAAAATGTTTTTAATATAAAAATTATCTCTCCCTAAATTGTGTTTCTTTGTAAAAAGGCCAAGAGGCAGCAGAGTCCAACAAAGGTTATTAATCCAAAGCAGTTTCTGGTTGGTTTTTGCTTCTCTCACATTCTTACTCACTGTGGTCTTATTTTTGTTTGTAATTTTTAAAGTCCAGCACCTCTATAGATTTAAGAAAAACCACTGACATATCCTGATGTAACTCAGTTATGTATACATGCAGTGTAACAAAATTTACAAGCTACTAATCATCAGAAAAAAGATAAACGGACATTTAATTTTTCTATTTTTTAAAAAATAAAATTTAGAAATTAGGGCACACACCAAATTTTCAGGTACCTTCAAGCCTAAGGCACATAGGAAAAATAGTGGTGTTGGTATTACATTCAAAGAATCTACAAATTCTTTAACCTTAGTTGATATTTGAAATTCCAGGTTGTTTTACTCACTAACGCCTCATATTTCTCAGCAATATAAAGTTCAGCACTTCTATAGATTCAGGACAACCACGGCTATTGACTGATGTTTCATTGTTCATTTTTTATTTCATTCAGAAAATAAAATTCAAAACAAATAAAAATAAAATTCTACAACATTTGTATGAATAGGAGCAGAAAGAAGAAAAATCGTATATAGTCTGCCACTCTCTCACAAATTATTAACTAAACAATACAAATGGCTGCAGGCTGCAGGCCAACATGCCTTTCAACATTCACTTTTCTCATTTTCAAAAACAACCAACAGAACAAACATACAAGCAAAAAGATCACATATTGATTCATGTTTTGCCACAAAGCAAATATAGCAAAACATTTACAAGTTTCATCCTCCTTTTTTAAAAGCTCACTCTGATCTCTCCTGGTTTGAATGGTGTCATTTCTTCATGTGTTGCCTTTCCCTCATTCTGATGGTTTCTGTTTCTCCTCCCTGTGTGTGTGTTTGCTGTTTTCTGTTCCTGATCTGCCTCGTGCTCTTCCTCACCTTTTGCAGAAGTCCTGGTACTTCCTGTTCTGACCTCAATGTCTCCATCTGCTCTGTCTGGACTTTTTGGTTCTTCCCTCAGAGTTTCAAAACAAGGAACTTCACTGCACCGATAGATCTTTATGTAACTTCAGCATTTAAAATATTATTATGAACTAAATCATGAGAATTAAACTCCTGATACAAAGAAGACAATTTATGTGGTCATGATGATTACTGTGAGGTTATATATCTACAGTTGCAGGAAAACGTATGTGAACCCTTTGGGATTACTTGGATTTCTGCTTAAATATGTTCTGATCTGATCTTCATCCATGTCACATCACTAGACAAACACAGTCTGCTTAAACTAATACTGCACAAAAAATTGTAAGTTTTCGTGTTTTTATTCGACACAATATGTAAAAATTCAAAGTGCAGGGTGGAAAAAGTATGCAAACCTTTGGATTTAATAACTGGTTGACCCTCCTTTGGCAGCAAACCTGAACCAAACGTTTCCTGTAGTTGTAGATCAGACCTGCACAACGGTCAGGAGGAGTTTTGGACCATTCTTCTGTACAAAACTGTTTCAGTTCAGCAATATTCCTGGGATGTCTGGTGTGAATCGCTCTTCTGAGGTCATGCCACAGCATCTCAAACGGGTTGAGGTCAGGACTCTGACTGGGCCACTCCAGAAGCCGTATTTTCTTCTGTTGAAGCCATTCCATTGTTGATTTACTTCTACGCTTTGAGTCGTTGTCCTGTTGCATCACCCATCCTCTGTTGAGCTACAGTTGATGGACAGATGGTCTGAAGTTTACCTGCAAAATGTCTTGATAAACTTTGGGATTCATTTTTCGACCATGACAGCAATCCGTCCAGGCCCTGAGGCAGCAAAGCAGCCCCAAACCATAATGCTCCCTCCACCATATTTCACAGTAGGGATGAGGTTTTGATGTTGGTGTGCTGTGCCTTTTTTCTCCACACATAGCGTTGTGTGTTCCTTCCAAACAACTCAGTTTTGGTTTCATCTGTCCACAGAATATTTTGACAGTAGTGCTGTGGAACATCCAGGTGCTCTTTTGCAAACTTCAAACATGCAGCAATGTTTTATGACAGCAATGGCTTCCTTCGTGGTGTCCTCCCATTAACTCCATTCTTGTGTAATATTTTACATATTGTAGATTTGTAAACAATAATGTTAGCAAGTGCCAGGGATTTCTTTGAGTCTTCAGCTGACACTCTAGGATTCTTCTTCACCTCATTGAGCATTCTGCGCTGTGTTTGCACAGAAAACTCACAACTGGTGTGTTTTTTATAGGGCAGGGCAGCTTTAACCAACACATCCTCTCTAATCACGTTGATTGGACTCCAGGTTGGCTGACTCCTGGCTCCCATTACCTCTTGGAGAAGTAATTAGCCTAGGGGTTCACATACTTTTTCCACCCTGCACTGTGACTGTTTACATAGTGTGTTGAATAAAAACATGAACATTTTTTTGTGTATTACTTTAAGAAGACTGTGTTTGACTAGTGATGTGACTTAGATGAAGATCAGAACATATTTAAGCAGAAATCCAAGTAATCCCAAAGGGTTCACATACTTTTTCCTGCAACTGTAGTTTTAAATGCTGTTAAAACTCTTCTCTCCTCAGGTCTTTATGAGGCCTGTATTCTATCCACTGCATATAGTTATGAAAACATGATTAAAATATTGATCACAGTTAATATGTGATTAACATTAACATATAGTACATGGTCAAAAACAGAAGAGGCCCTGGGGCTGTATTTGTCTGACTGTTTCTACGATAACTGCCCCACTAAGCAAGCGTCGTCAATGGACATCCAAAAGAAGTCGACATCACATTGGTCCGTCCAGAAATTAATCTGAACATCTATATAACGTCCATATTTAGTTGAAACATGACATTAAGTAATGTTATTTAGACTGGCCCAAGTCTGGACGTCCACAGACAGCCAGCACAATTCAAGAACAGATGTTGAGATATTCCAAAATATGGACATCTATGTTGTGCTTTATGATCAGTGGACAACTATTCACTGTTTTACTTAATAATATTGGCTATCAGAAATAATTACTTAAATTAAGTAGTGGGATTTAATTTACATTAAACCTCGAGAAACCACCTATAAAAGGGGAGATGATAGTCAATTTATTAAGTTTGTCTCATTAAGGTTACTGACTATTAATTTGGAACCATGATTTACAATTAACTTAATAAAAATAACCAAAGTTACCTAATGAATTGTCAGTCAAAGTTAAAGAATTTGGTAGTTCTGCAGAGAAGAGGTTGGCAAGATTCACTCTTATACAACATTAACAGACCAGCAACTGACTTTGTATTAAAAATCATTTATTGACAAACAAAACATGAAAACATACAATACCTAATCTAACAAAATCCTACGTCTAAGTGTGTGTGAGAGTGTCTATATATGTGTGTGTGTGTGCGTGTGTGTGTGTAACAAACAAAGGCAAGATGGCTGCCTCTAAAGGTGTCAATGCCGCATGGCTCAAAGGCATTTATGACCAGGACTACATGGGGAGTGTGGAGGTCAGAAATGGTCTCTTTTTGTTAGATTGATGCCTCTACCTGAAACAGTAATGTAACTACGCAGAAGTTAGCTACAGCTTAAAGCTCTAAGAACATATCCATAAAGCAATGCTGAGATTGTTTAAACTGAATAGTCCTGTGCTTAGCCGTGCTATTCTAAAGTCTGTAAGGCCCAGTTGCATTACAAAGTCCATGGGAGGAAAAGTGTCCGTTCGGGTTCTGCTCTGCAAAGTCCAGTACTGCAAGTTGATGGTTTCCTAGTGGATCCTGGGCCGGTCTGTCCCTTCAGCTCCTGGCTCTGAAGTCCACTGGTTGCTCCTTTGTCCTTTGAGTTAGCAGCTTGATGCTAACTCTGTGGTGTTGTTTCTGGTTTTGAATCAGGAACTCCTGTTTCTTAAGCTGGCTCTTGCGTTGCTTAAGTGGTGCTACAGTCTGCATTGAGCAGGACTGTGGAAAGAGTCTTGAGTTGTTTCTTGAGAAAGAGCTGTGAGAGAGGAGCTTTATCCCCTTCACTCCATGGTTCAGAAAGAGAGACTGAGCTTCACTCCATGATTGAGGAAGAGAGACTGAGAGAGAGAAAGGACCTGCGTCCTCTTCAGAAGGGACTGAAAACTCAAAAACTGCAGAGCAGGGCAGGGTCTTTTGTTCTTATCAGAGGGTCCACACCTACGTGTGAAACCTCGGGGGAGCCAAACTTTGGTGATGGCATCTGCAGGGACATGGATCCCAACATCCCCCCTTTGGCCCTAGGATTGCGCCTGATGTGTGATCCTGAGGGCAGTAAAGTCCATGTCGTCCATAAAGGGAAAGAGTTCCTTTTCAGTTCATTGAATTTGTAACATCTGGGCAGTTCAAACTTCCTATCTCGGCTAAGCTAGGACAGTTGATCAGATATATAAAAAATTTAAATGAACAACAAAAATTATGTGTGTAAGAGCTAACCTGTGTTTCTCAGCTCTTGTCAGGTAAGTGACAAAAGGAAGGTTAGTTCATAAATATGTTAATATGAACTGGAGAATATGGCACCTATGTTAACTAGCATTGCTGGAGGGTAACACTAGTGAAGTTTTTCTGTCTGTCACTGAGTTTTCTGCTGTTGCTGACCAACTCAAGTTGACTATTAACCAGGGTAGTTAGAAAAATCTTGAGCTTCTGGGCTTTAAGTTTCTCTGAACTTGTGGCTCCGGGCTGCAACAGTGAAAGTCGCTATATGGTGAGAAATATTCAGAGACACTGTCATTGTCTGAAGGACTATGACTGTTATCTGAATTGTAATCAGAGATGAGGTTGTCATCATTTTGGGCCAGAATCTCTGCATATGGCCTTCTACAGCTTCTGTTTACTGAGTGCCTATCTCTACGCAAGTGGTGGACACGGCGGCTACGCTCAGTGTCCCTCTGTGGCCTTTTATCACCCCCCTTTGGTCTGTTCTGAAGGCGATCTTTTGTGACTGGAGGTCTCAATAACACTTCTGTTGAGGTGGCACTGGCAGGCTCAGTTGCTCTGGCTTTGGACTGGACAACAGTTTCCCAAACTGTTTGTGTCTTCCTCTTTATCTCATGCATCGAAGGTTTCTCTAGGTGTGCCCAAATTTTAACCTGAGGACGAATGCAGGGATGAAGGTTGTGCAAGAACAACGACTTGAAAGAAGAGTTTTCTTCCAGGCCTGGTGTGTTTCTGCCATGAAAGTATGCACGCCTCAAACGCCAGTAATAATCTCTGGGATGCTCCTGACGGGAGTGCTTAATTTGGAGGGCTGCAACCATTGCTGAAGCTTCATCGGCAGTAGAAGAGAATTCTTCTATCAGTGCCTGACGTTGCTTGCTGTAGTCATCTCTGACAAAAGGAGGAAGTGATGCGATAAACTTGCGGACAGGTTTAGAGCAGGTCTTCCACACAAGTTTAACTTTCTCCCTTTGGGTTGCATGGGGCAAGTCAATTAGTTGATGCTCTAATTGGTCAAAATAATTTTCAACATGATGATCACAGTTGTCTGGATCAAAATGTTCTATGTCTTTGGCCATAGTGTCAATCTCTTCAAGGCGCAGGCTCTGAAGAGTGCTTTCTGGTGAGACATAGTCTGAACAGCTGTCATTACTCTGGCTGTAGAGTGTATGAGAAGCTGGCCAGTGTTTGCCTCTGCTAGTCCTCCCTTTGGAGTGATTAGCATGTGTGAAGCTGTCATGCATCAAAGGCTGAGAAGAACAGGATGCAGCATCTTCTCCTGAGGACAAACTCTGTGTTTCCTCAACTTCTGTTTTAGGAAGATGAGAATATCGAGCACCGTTAATTTTGTCACTCAGTGTGGGTGTTAACCTTTCATTAATGGAGTGTGAATCGGAATAACCAGAATCACTTGGTGTCAATGGTCTTGGGGTTGTAGAAAGTTCAGATCTAAGCCTTAACAATTCCTCCTTGTGTGAGCAAAGATCTAACTCTGCTGAGTGCAGGTCTTCTAAGTAGCGTAAGGCTTTCTTGTTAGCAGTCATAACTTCTTGGAGTAGACATGCATTCTGCACTTTAAGGGATTCTACCTCCTCTTCTAGGGCTGCTTTGCTCTGAAGGACAAGACTGGTTTGCCTGTGGAAGTTCAGGAGCAAGCATGTTAACAATGTTTGTTTAGATGATGCCTGTGCATCACACCTGTCATTGAGTAGTGAGTCTATCTCCCTTTTGCACTCACTGAAGTTCAACTTGCTGGTGAATTCAGAGTGGCCAGGTTTTAGCTTTTGTGCTAAGGTGGAAATAAACTGCTCTACACAGGGGTTCTCCATTGTTATGTTAGAAATGAGGGGTAGGATTTATCAGTTGTTGGGTGCAAGGCAACAACAACTACGTGGCTACAATGTAGCTTGGGCAAAAAAAATGTGTGCACTAACTGAGATGCAAGGCAGTTACAGTTAGGAGGTCTTTCTAAAGTTAACTCAGGCTGGGACACTTACCTGTGACAGCAAGGTACTTAACTTTTCACAGGGCTGGTAGCACACTGTGGCTCTATCTATCTGATGCTCTGTTTCTCACTTAGGCTGAAATGCATGGCAGTAACAGCCAGGTACAACTCTCAATGTCACAGGGCCGGTGGCACACTGTGGTTCAATAAAACAACACAACAAGGAGCAACTGAATTTACTGTTAGTTCTAACAGCTTTCATTGAATACGTGTATTCAAATACTAATTCAAACTTGTTACAGTTCCTACAGAATAGGTGTAACTGGAGTTGAAGGCAGCAGCAGAAAACTTCATGTAACACGTATGCTAATGTTCCATATTTGTTTGACACTGGTTAAAGTTAATATTGCACAATTGTGAAAAATTGCCAACAGTACTCTGCCCACCCAGGGACGCCAATTATGTTGTGCTTTATGATCAGTGGACAACTATTCACTGTTTTACTTAATAATATTGGCTATCAGAAATAATTACTTAAATTAAGTAGTGGGATTTAATTTACATTAAACCTCGAGGAACCACCTATAAAAGGGGAGATGATAGTCAATTTATTAAGTTTGTCTCATTAAGGTTACTGACTATTGATTTGGAACCATGATTTATAATTAACTTAATAAAAATAACCAAAGTTACCTAATGAATTGTCAGTCAAAGTTAAAGGATTTGGTAGTTCTGCAGAGAAGAGGTTGGCAAGATTCACTCTTATACAACATTAACAGACCAGGAACTGACTTTGTATTAAAAATAATTTATTGACAAACAAAACATGAAAACATACAATACCTAATCTGACAAAATCCTATCTCTAAGTGTGTGTGAGACTGTCTATATGTGTGTGTGTGTGTGTGTGTGTGTGTGTGTGTGTGTGTGTGTGTGTAACAAACAAAGGCAAGATGGCTGCCTCTAAAGGTGTCAACGCCGCATGGCTCAAAGGCATTTATGACCAGGACCACATGGGGAGTGTGGAGGTCAGAAATGGTCTCTTTGTGTTAGATTGATGCCTCTACCTGAAACAGTAATGTAACTACGCAGAAGTTAGCTACAGCTTAAAGCTCTAAGAACATATCCATAAAGCAATGCTGAGATTGTTTAAACTGAATAGTCCTGTGCTTAGCCGTGCTATGCTAAAGTCTGTAAGGCCCAGTTGCATTACAAAGTCCATGGGAGGAAAAGTGTCCGTTCGGGTTCTGCTCTGCAAAGTCCAGTACTGCAAATTGATGGTTCCCTAGTGGATTCTGGGCCGGTCTGTCCCTTCAGCTCCTGGCTCTGAAGTCCACTGGTTGCTCCTTTGTCCTTTGAGTTAGCAGCTTGATGCTAACTCTGTGGTGTTGTTTCTGGTTTTGATCAGGAACTCCTGTTTCTTAAGCTGGCTCTTGCATTGCTTAAGTGGTGCTACAGTCTGCATTGAGCAGGACTGTGGAAAGAGTCTTGAGTTGTTTCTTGAGAAAGAGCTGTGAGAGAGGAGCTTTATCCCCTTCACTCCATGGTTCAGAAAGAGAGACTGAGCTTCACTCCATGATTGAGGAAGAGAGACTGAGAGAGAGAAAGGACCTGTGTCCTCTTCAGAAGGGACTGAAAACTCAAAAACTGCAGAGCAGGGCAGGGTCTTTTGTTCTTATCAGAGGGTCCACACCTACGTGTGAAACCTCGGGGGAGCCAAACTTTGGTGATGGCATCTGCAGGGACATGGATCCCAACATCTATAAAACGTTAATATTTAGTTGAAACGTTAATATTTAGTTGAAACATGACAGTAAGTGATGTCATTTGGCCTGGCCCATTTCAAGACATCATTAGATGACCAGAACTAGTTGAGGACATGTGTGGAGACAGGCTGCAACATGAAGGTATATGACAGTCAGCATTTCTGTCCCATTTTGAGATGTCTTTAGACAAGGAGAATTAGTTGGATAAATGACAGGCCGTAATCTGAACATTTGAATAACCCAGAATGAGTTGAACACTTGACAGAAGTTTCTCAGACACACAAAAAGCAGATGATTTATTTAATATGAATGAGCAAAATCAAATTCTTGCACCTTTCTTATATATTAATAATTACTTGAACAAATATTTATGAACATTTTGTGATCAATTTTTTATTGATTATTCTATTTAGTTTAAAACAGAGATGTGGCAAGCATCAATTAGACAATAATAACAACAGCAACAGAGAGAAAATAATGGTAGTGTAGCATAACGAACGAAAAATAAATAGATAAATAGCAATGGCAGTACAAATCAATAATATTGAGTGTTGACAAATAAGAAAAAGAGAGAAAAAAAAAAGAATGATACACAGATAAAATAATAATAATGAAAAATAAATAGACAACCCCCCTCCCGCCCCCCAAATCCCAAGGGGTCCACAGGCTTTGTCTTTATGAGGTACACTGATGTTCATACAGACACACATATGAACCCACATATACATATAGCAAATCAGAAACAAGTCTCAACCAATACTGCCCTCAAAACCAAACGCCTATAGGGCCCTTGAATGGGGGCTGGACCACTTGAATGGGGTCAATGTCATGACAGAGTCAGTACCCAGGAGAGAGAAAAGGAAAAAAAACAAAACAAAACAAAACAAAACAAAACAAAACCAAACAAACAAACAAACAAACAAACAAACAGAAAACAAGGAGAAATAAATGAGAAAATATATACAAGGGGTGCCACATCCCCACATCCCCACCCTCTCCCCTCCCACCCACAGGACCCAAAGTAAGAAGAGGAGATGGCTACAGTAAAGATTTTAGAGTGGAGATGGCATCATCCCAACATGAAATGTTTTCAGGTTTGGCTCCGTGCAAGTTAGCTGCCCAACGTTCCAAAATGGCTATATCTATAAAATCTAATAACCATTTATTTATGGATAGCAAATGAGGGGGTTTCCATCTACATGCTATCAGCCTTTTAGCGGCGGTGAGACCAGCAAAAAAAAGGCGTTTAAGTTTAGCAGGTAGGTTCAAACCAGAGGAGTCATTAAGTAATAAGATGGTAGGTGAATATGGAATCTGCTTAGACAATATTATGGACAGCACACTACAAACATTCTTCGAGAAGACCACAACACCTGGGCACTCCCAAACCATATGGAAAAAGGTGCCTAAGCTCTTTTTTGAACACAGAGTGCAATTAGCAGAGGGCAATGCTTTAAATTTGAACAATGTGCGTGGAGTGAGATATGACCTATGTATGAGATTGTAATGAATAATTTGGTGATTGGGGTTTCTGGAAGAAAAAGACAAATTTTGCCAGATCAAGTGCCAGTCCAGATTATTGTCATCAGATGGGAGGTCCTGCTTCCAAACTCTGTCAAGAGAGAGTGTTTTTTTTGGTGCCTGCATCAAAATGGCATAAACCTTAGAGACCAAACCCTTAGTCTCAGTAAGAGCATTATGAAAAGGGTGTAAACCTAGTGTGCCCTCCCAAGGCACCCCATAAGTGCGCATTGCTGTACGCAACTGAAGATAAAAGAAAAAGGAGGAACCAGGCAAGTTAAAGACTTTCTGAATGTCTGAGAATGAACGGAGACCTTCACCCCACCCCACCAAAAATATCAGATAGTATAAATACACCGTTATTTGCCCAACTGGAAAAATATATAGGACGCCCTCCCAACTGAAGACGAGAATTAAAAAATATGGGTGACTGGAGATACCAATTGGGAGACACTTTACAATATTTTTCCACAGCACTCCAAGTGGAAATTAGCTCGGTGATGACAGACCCAAATTTCAGCTTAGATTGTTTAATAGAGATATTGGAGTAAATAAGATCTTGTAATCGGTGAGGCTGGACAATACTTTCCTCAATGGGACGCCAAGATACACAAGATGCTGTGTCAAACCAGGTGGAGAGAGGGCGCAGCACAAAGGACCAATGATACAATTGAAAGTTTGGAATTCCTAAACCGCCAGATTCCTTTGGTCTCTGTAGGACAGATAATTTAATTCTGGGTCTTTTACCAGCCCAAATAAATTTAGAAAGTAGGGAGTGAATTTTCTTCCAGTAACCTTTGGGAGGTGCCAGAGGCAGCATAGAACTAACAAAATTTATTCGAGGGAGAGTATTCATTTTAATCACCGAGATGCGGGAATGAAAAGAGAGAAATGAGGAGCTCCATTTTTGAAGACTAGTTTCCACCTCTGCAAATACTTTCTTATAATTGTTAGTCACTGTGGCTGAAACTGTAGGAAAAATTGAGACTCCTAGATATTTAAAAGTCTGGACAACTGGTATGTTTAATGTGGCTGCGGTAATAGGAACCTGTCCATGAGAAGAGTTCAGAGGTAATAATGCAGATTTCTCCCAATTGATTTTGTAGCCTGAAACCTGGCCAAAATCCTTGAAGATGTTTAAAAGGTGAGGAAGACTATGAGGAATATTATGGAGGAAAAGAAGTATGTCATCTGCATACAATGATATAAAGTGTTTGGTATTATGTATAACAATAGGGTTATGACTGATTGACTGCCGGACTGCCTGGGCAAGTGGCTCAAGAGATAAAACAAACAACAAAGGCGAGAGGGGGCAACCCTGTCGAGATCCTCTAGATATGGGAAATTGCCTAGAACAGGTGCTCCCTGTCAACACCATTGCAGTTGGGTCATTATATAAAGTTTGAATCATAGATAAAAAGTTATGTCCAAAGCCCATATGATGCAGAACCTGCCACAGAAAATGCCACTCCAGACGATCAAATGCCTTCTCTGCATCAAGCGACAAAATGGCATTTAGAGAATCTGCGGAGTTGGAAGCTTCTATGATGTGGAGGAGGCGGCGGACATTATCTGGGGCAAGGCGCTTCTTAATGAATCCAGTCTGATCTGCATGAATTAAAGTAGACAAATGTGGTTCCAATCGGGAAGCTAAGACTTTGGCAAATAACTTAGTATCAGCATTTAAAATAGAAATAGGACGGTAACTCGAGCACTCAGATGGATCCTTACCCTTTTTTAAGAGTAAAGAAATGACAGCGATATTAGTATTCTCGAGGAAAGAACCATTATTTATTGTAGAATGAATCATCTCCAGTAAAACATTTTGGATAAAAAACATTTCATTTAATATTAATCTGAAGAGCAAATCCTGACATTGAGCAAACCAGACAGCATAAAAACAACAAATTCCAACATAGTATATGCATTTTTGGAAAAAAAAAAGATGACATCTGTTAACATTTCTGTGTTAAATAAAAGAAAAATGTGAAGCAATATTGATAATTGATTGTGGTTAATTTTTAATGAAACTGATAAATACAGTCCATGGACATAATATGTACCTCTAATTATAGAATCACTCATAGGTCCAGGAACAGCACGGTGGCACAGCAGGTAGTGCACATGCCTTCAGGTGCCTACACACTAAAAGCAACTTTAGTGCTCTCCGTAATCACTCTTCATGCAAAGTCATGCACAGCCACAATGGGGCGGGGCTAACCCTCCTGCTATGCGACTGCTGCAAAGGCAATGACTTCACTTGTCGAGCATAGCCGAAGTTGAAACAGTGTCTGTGTGTGTAACAGTATCTGTGAGTCAGACAGTTTTTTCTTCTGAACTACAGAGTAACAATCCATGTCCATGGGGGAAACATTAGTCAGCTCCTGCTCGGCTAATCCAACAGTCCTCAGTCCAGCTGAGCTGAGCTCAACTCTTTGCTCTATCAGGGGCCTCCATGCTGATCTGATCAGCTCACATTGTTCTTTAATGAAGACACAACAAGTCCGGAGGCTGAATTTCAGATCAATAAAAGGACACCAGGACACATTTTGACCCACAGCAGGAAGAAGAAGAACAGCTGAGAGAGGACACGCCTGCATTTGGACAGAGACCTTTGAAATGCTCCCTGAACAAACATCATGTTGCTGCTGCAGTTTGTTTCTGCTGTTTTCTGAAGAGCCTTTAAAAAGACTCACACAGGTCTGAGACAGGGGGGCTCTGTCAACGGGCCGTCCCATGATGAAGACTTCTCAGGAGGAAGAAGAAGAGTGGCTGGGACTTTAGAAGGCCTCAGATTTTTAAAAACGTCTGCAGACATGTCTGCAGGACACAGCAGCAGGACGTCCCAGTCTCTGAGTTACTGACTGTTGATGAGGTCACACATGGTTAGACCTCCATGTGGCACAGAGTCCTCTGAGGGTTTCTGCTCCAACACAGAACCATCTGCTTTGATGCCCAGTCTCCCAAGAACAGGAACCAGGTCAACACTCCAAGCAGCAGACGATTATTGTCTCTGTTAAGGCGAAGTTCTGTAGGAAGAAAAACAGAGTCAGTGTTTAGAGCAGAGAGCTGTGAGTTTTGGTCAGAGCAGAAGAATGAATCAGGAACCCTCCAATAACTGAGGTCTGTCAGTCTGAGAGCAGACAAAGTTCTGAGGACTCTCTTCAGTTCAGGCTGAAGCTGCAGCTTTGTTCGCTCTTCATCTGTTTGCCGAGTTTTCACTCTGCTCTGTGTCCAGCACACCAAAGCCTGTCACATGTTCTGTAGTGGTCCAGCTCTAGGGATGGGCCCAGGAGGAATTTTGGGGCCACAGTTCCAGTCAAAGAAATAATCTGCTCTTCATGATCAGATTGATTCTTCTGCTCCATTTCAGCAGCAGCATGAGTGCTTCATGTGTTTGATTTTTGACTTCAGCCTTTTCTGTCAGATGAAAGCATTCATGTTGCAGCTGATTCTGGTTCCTTGTCTATTCTCATCCTCCTTGACCTGAGTGCTGCCTTTGACCCCATCTCTCACCCCATCCTCCTCAGTCAACTCTCCTCCATTGGAATCACCCACATTCCCCTCAGCTGGTTTCACTTACCTCACAGGCTGCACTCAGTTCATTCACTTACAGTCATTTCATTCAGACCCCTCTCCAGTCACAACAGGTGTGCCCCAGGGCTCTGTCCTGGGGCCCCTCCTCTTCATCATCTACCTCCTCCCACTTGGCCATATCTTTCGTAAATTCAATATTCATTTCCACTGCTTCGTGGATGACACCCAGCTCTACCTCTCCTGCAGACCTACCGCCACGCTCCCCCCTCCCTCCCTTATCTCCTGCCTATCTGATATCAAGTCCTGGTTCACCTCAAATTTCCTCAAACTAAACAGCGATAAAACAGAACTTCTTATTGGCACCAAATCCACTCTCTCCAAAGTTGACACCTTCTCTATCTCCATCGGCAACTCCCCAGTTTCCCCCTCCCCTCAGGTTAAGAGTCTGGGTGTCATCCTTGACAGCACACTCTCCTTTCAGTCTCACATCAATTGTATCACCTGGTCCGTTTACTTTCACCTCCGTAACATCAACCGTCTTCGCCCCTCCCTCACTCCTCACAGCACCTCCATTCTTGTTCACAGTCTCGTCACCTCCCGGTTAGATTATTGTACAATACCCAAAACCAGTGAAGTTGGCACGTTGTGTAAATTGTAAATAAAAAAAGAATACAATGATTTGCAAATCCTTTACAACTTATATTCCATTGAATACACAGCAAAGACAAGATATTTAATGTTCAAACTAAGAAACTTTATTTTCTTTTGCAAATAATCATCAACTTAGAATTTAATGGCAGCAGCACATTGTAAAAAAGTTGTCACAGGGTCATTTTTACCACTGTGTTACATCGCCTTTCCTTTTAACAACACTCAGTAAATGTTTGGGAACTGAGGAGACCAATTTTTGAAGCTTTTCAGGTGGAATTCTTTCCGGATGTGTAAGTTACCCATGCCTTGGGCACTAATACACCCTCACACCATCACAGATGCTGGCTTTTGAACTTTGCGCCTATAACAGTCCGGATGGTTCTTTTCCTCTTTGGTCCGGACGACACGACGACCACAGTTTCCAAAAACAATTGTAAATGTGGACTGGTCAGACCACAGAACACTTTTCCACTTTGCATCAGTCCATCTTAGATGAGCTCGGGCCCAGCGAAGCCGGCGGTGTTTCTGGGTGTTGTTGATAAATGGCTTTGGCTTTGCATAGTAGAGTTTTAACTTGCACTTACAGATGTAGACGAACTGTAGTTACTGACAGTGGTTTTCTGAAGTGTTCCTGAGCCCATGTGGTGATATCCTTTACACAGTGATGCCGGTTTTTGATGCAGTACCGCCTGAGGGATCGAAGATCACGGGCATTCAATGTTGGTTTTTGGCCTTGCTGCTTCCGTGCAGTAATTTCTCCAGATTCTCTGAACCTTTGATGATATTATGGACCGTAGATGATGAAATCCCTAAATTCCTTGCAATAGCTGGTTGAGAAATGTTGTTCTTAAACTGTTGGACAATTTGCTCACACATTTGTTCACAAAGTGGTGACCCTCACCCCATCCTTGTTTGTGAATGACTGAGCATTTCAGGGAAGCTGCTTTTATACCCAATCATGGTACCCACCTGTTCCCAATTAGCCTGTTCACCTGTGGGATGTTCCAAATAAGTGTTTGATGAGCATTCCTCAACTTTCTCAGACTTTTTTGCCACTTGTGCCAGCTTTTTTGAAACATGTTGCAGGCATCAAATTCCAAATGCTAATATTTGCAAAAAATTACAAAGTTTACCAGTTCGAAGGTTAAGTTTCTTGTCTTTGCTGTGTATTCAATTGAATATAAGTTGAAAGGGATTTGGAAATCATTGTATTCTGTTTTTATTTACAATTTACACAACGTGCCGACTTCACTGGTTGTGGGTTTTGTAACTCTCTCCTCTTTGGTCTCCCCCAAAAGTCACTCCATAAAATCCAACTGGTCCAGAACTCAGCTGCCTGTATCATCACCAGAACCCCCTCCCACCATCACATCACCCCCATCCTTCAGCAGCTCCACTGGTTACCGGTCAAGCATAGAATAGAATTCAAAATTCTTCTGTATACTTTCAAGGCCATCCACAACCTCACCCCTCCATATCTGTCTGACCTACTCAACGTTGCCACTCCTGCCTGCTCCCTCAGATCCTCCTCCTCCACCCACCTCACTGTACCCTCTGCTCGCCTCAGCACCATGGGGAGCAGGGCCTTCAGTCGTTCTGCTCCCCAGCTCTGGAACTCTCTTCGGCCAGACCTCAGAAACCTAACCTCTTTGTCTCTTTTCAAGTCCAGACTCAAAACTCACCTGTTCAGGACTGCATACCCCACTGGACATTAGCTTACTGCCTCTCCCCACCGGTCCTTATCTGTTTGTGCTTTTCAATTGTTGATTTTATCATTATTGTTGATTTTATTTTTACTGTTGACTTTACTGTGGTTGGTTTTTTTAAAATCTTGTTCAGCTTCCTTGAGTGTCTTGAAAGGCACTTTTAAATAAAATGCATTATTATTATTATTATTATTATTATTATTATTATTATTATTATTATTATTATTGTGTTTTTGAAGGAAAAGAGAATAAAGTGGTATTTTCATCAGTGTGTTCACATGTTCAGCACATCAGCAGCAGCTGTTTCTGCTTTAGAGGTTCAACAGGGACTTTGTCCTTGTTACCTCCGCCAAGGAGGTTATGTTTTTTAGAGTTTGTCTGTCTGTCCGTCTGTCCATCCGTCTGTTAACAAACTAACTCTAAAAGTAATGGACAGATTTGGATGAAATTTTCAGGAAATGTTCAGCATGGGAAAAGGAAGAACTGATTCGATTTTGGTGTTGATCCTGATCAGCGTCTGGCTGTGATATCTGTGAATAACTACTGAACTAAAATAGATATCATTATGAATCCAGTTGCTAATGGTATGTTTTCATGGTCAAGGAATCTAAATATTTAGAAGGAATAAAGGTAGGACTAATATTTATGGTCAAAATGACAATATGGCTGAGGGCTGTGGCACTGGCGGAGGTCTGTGCTCTCCGAGTGCTTTCTAGTTAAGTGTTTTGGTGTTGTTGTGTCCGTGTTGACGGTGCAGACTTTTCTCTTCTCTTCTGTGGACACAGCGCTGATCTGCTGTGTCCCAGTTTGGTGTGTCTGTGTCTAAAGACGGCAGATGAAGCTGAAGCTTCTCATGTCTCTTTGTTTCTGGTCCCTGAAGGTCTCACAGCTCTGGACTCAAGGTTCAGGTCTGTGTTATAAGTGTGGGAGAAACACACACTGTTGAAGAGCCTGAAGGATTAATGAAACAGGACTTTTTAAACTGCAGCAGACTATGACACCGCCTCATCGTCCCAGCCCTATCCACCACCAGGTGGAGCTGCAGCTACCGTAATATAAGAAGCAAAGGCTCAGCAGGTCACAGCAGGTGGACTAAAGAGCAGCAGTTTCACACAAACTGAACATTGTAGGTTTTGTTAAAAACAACAGAAATCATCAGGCAGAAAGAGGGAAATTCATTTTCCCTCTGAGAGACTCAAAAACAGAGAACAGCTGAGAAACTAGAGCGATTTAAATTCTGGGATTTACAGTAAATTCAACTCTCTTACTTCAGAGTCTCCAGTCTGTAGTTTGGATTCTCCTGAAGATTACACAGCAGCTTCACTCCCGAATCCTGAAGATTGTTCCTACTCATGTTCAGCTCTCTCAGATGGGAGGGGTTGGACTTCAGAGCTGAGGCTAAAGAAGAACAGCTGATCTCTGACAAACTGCAGTCCATCAGTCTAAATAAAGAAGACAGAATGAAGAGAAAAACTCTTTAGGATCCAATCAGATGTGTCCACATCACACAGTCTGCTCAGCAGAGCCAATCAGCTGCTGCTCTGCCTCCTGTACTTCACTTTGTCTCAGCTGCTTTCACACACGTCTTGATCCGTTCCTCCTGTTTCTCTCAAGTGTAAACAGCAGAGCTCAGATTTTTCTGTCAGGATCAAACATTCACATCTAAACACTTCAGTCTGAGCTCACAGTCACAGTCTGCTGTCACATGGTCCACACTGCAGTCCACATGAACTTCATTAGAATTCATGTTCAGAAAATGTTTAACAAAAAAAATTTGATCCCACCTGGACAGGTGAGAGAAGTCAACAAGCCAAACACAGAGAGACTCCTACACACTGTGGTCTACATGTGCATCTCCAGAACCTTCTTTGTCCCTTCAAACATGTTGGAGCTCAGACCTTCATCAGGGTCCAGCTGATGCCCCTTAATGTGGTCTCTGGTGGTTCTGGTCCTGTGGGTTGAGGGCCCTTTGTGTTTTGGACCATGTTGGGTGCCTGCACTGGAGAAAATCAATCCTTCATTCTGCTGGTGTCTACATCAAATATTTCTGCTCCACTGATTGGAGGACGTCTTCATTCCTTCACAAACCACTGATTGACTTTTGAAGCTCTTATCTGCCCACCATGACATTATGACCCCCATTTTACACATGATTCTGTCTGGATCTCCTCGGGGGCCCAGTCTATGGCCCTTGGTGGTCTCAGCCTAGAGGAGCACAGGGGTCCTTCATCTTCATCATCATGAGAGGTGGTCTCCCTTATCTCACCACACTGTGCTCATGTGTTTGTCCTTGTTATATGGAGGACACCAGGAGACTGATTTTCACACCTCAGTGGAGATTTGATTAATTTATTGATTCATTTCTTCATTCAATCACTCAGATTTTTATTTGGATCATTACTCAATTTACAAACAATATATCAAAATACATTTATATACTTTACTTTATTTTATTATATAGCACCTTTAAAAACAGAAGTTTACAAAGTGCTTTAACAGACAGAACAAAAGCAGAAAACAAAGCAGAATAAAATCAACAATCAGTTCACCAGAGACCAAGAGAGTCAAAGGAAAAGGCAGAGGATCACATTAACTAAAGCAACAAAATGAGAGAAAATATAAACTGTGGATTAAAACAGCTGGTAAAATGCATAATGACAGGAAGATAATACGAAAGTAGACAGATAATGGATTTCCAGATACATAGATTAATTTAATATTGTTTAAGGTTGGCGACATCACATCAAGAAGAAGGTAGAAAGAAGATTGGCAAAAGAGAAAACAGATAGATAAATAAAATAATAATGATAAATACTACTAATAAATAGATCAATACATAAAATAAAGTTAAATAAAATAATGATAATAGAAACTGCTAATGTCAAAACAATAAAAGAAAGTAAAAATAGGAATAAAATAATGAGAAACCAAGAGACGGATAAAAACAGCGGATAAAGAAAGTAAGTTAAAAGTAAAATAAATAAATAGATATAAAATAATAATAATAATAATAATAACAATAAAGGATAAGATCATGTAAAAGCAAGTCTATAAAAGTGGGTCTTAAGATGTGATTTAAAAGATGTCACTGATTCGGCTCGCCTTATCTCCTTGGGCAGGGCGCTCCAAAGCCGAGGAGCTCTGACAGAAAATGCACGATCACTTTTCGTCTTCAGCATCGACTTTGGAACAGCCAACAGGCCCCCGCCCGAGGATCTAAGGCTGCGGGTTGGCTCATAAGGAATTAATAATTCAGACATGTAGGTAGTAGCCCGCCCAGTAAGAGCTTTAAAAGTGATCAGTAAAATCTTAAAATCAATTTGAAAGTGGACAGGGAGCCAGTGGAGAGAAGCAAGGACAGGGGTGATGTGATGTCTGTTAAAACCAGTTAAAAGCCAAGCTGCTGCGTTCTGGACCAGTTGGAGGTGGGAGAGTAATTTGTGGGAGATACCGGAGAGCAGGGAGTTACAATAGTCTAATCTGGAGAAGATGAGTGCATAAATTACTTTTTCTAAATGGGCAGGGGGAAGGATGGATTTGATTTTGGAGATGGACCGGATCTGAATGAAACATGACTGTACTGTTTTCTTAATGTGATGTTCGAAGGTGGAGTTTGAATCAAAAATTACTCCTAGATTTCTTGCAGATGGTGTGATATTAGCAGATGATGGGTCCAGGGTGCTGGTGATCTGGGTGGTATTTGGGCTTGGGTAATTAAATAGAATAATTTCTGATTTTGGATTCATTTAACTGTAAGAAACTCTGGGCAATCCAACTTTTAACATCCTTGAGACAGTTAAAAACAGCAGCTATGCAGTTTGGGTCACCAGGTCTCAGCGGAAGGTATA
Organism: Scarus forsteni; assembly: GCA_036419115.1. Classification (NCBI taxonomy): domain Eukaryota; kingdom Metazoa; phylum Chordata; class Actinopteri; order Labriformes; family Labridae; genus Scarus; species Scarus forsteni. The sequence continues at coordinate 289,753 of JAZDUH010000236.1, read as the reverse complement.
TCTGTGTGTCATCCGCATAGCAGTGGAAAGACAGATTATGATGATGGATAACTTCACCAAGTGGGAGCATATAAATAGAGAACAAAGGCGGACCTAAAATAGAACCCTGCGGTACACCACAGGCAATATGGCGGGTGGAGGATGAGTAAGTAGGCATGAGTTTAGAGAGAGGAGATGAGAAATAGCAATAAGAATTATAATCATAACAAAAGTAATTCAGCAAAACTGTAAAAACAATCATTCATCAGTCAAATTGTCAGAGGTTTCTTTTCTCAGGTCTGTCTTAATAGTTCAGATGATTCTTCAGAGGATTTGGACGTCATCAGCTTGAGGGATTTACTATAAAGTTGATTTCATTGTATGGATTAGTCAAGATGGCCTTTTACAAGTAAAACATGAACTGATAAATCAGTTTTCTCTTGCTTTTGATACTATATTGAAGATAATACTGTGATGGTCTAAAAGAGTTCTTGAGTTGGTTTTTCTGTTTCCATGAACTGCTTCAACAACAATTCGGTGTGAGAGCCTGAGACAAAGAGATGCTCTGTTGTATCAATGTCTTCTTCACTAAAAGTGCATTCATGGTTTTAAAGACAAATCTTAATCTTAGAGATTCACTGGATGGATAAATATGAATCATTATCTTGTGGTGGATTTCTTTTGTTTCAGGCTGAAGTGGATATTTGAAAAATCTAGTTTTAGTGTTGTTGCTGTGGTTTGATCAAAAATGTTTCATAAATTATTCCTACAGAGTTCAGCTGGGTATAAATCAGTTTAAACAGACCTCATGAATTTATGTGAACATCTTTGGTCAAGAAAATGAACTCCATTGGTTAGGGTTGTGGGAGGATTGCCTGAATTCTGAATATAAAATTTAAAATTTATTTCTTCATTTTTGATAATTAAATTCCTTCAGATTTCATTCACAATCAAATTTCAGGCTCCTCTAGCTTTGGAGATAAAAAGATTATCAAGTTTGTTTTGACAAGCTGAGATGTTCAGGTCCTCCTCTTCTCTGAGGGTGTTTTTATTGCATAGTTGACACAAAGACAGGAAGACCACAGACACGAAACAGTAAGCAGAGTTCACAATATGCAGTTTTTATTGAAAGACTCAGGAATAGTTGTCGGGAGAGGGGATCAAACCCAGGATCTCAGGATCTGAAGCTGGTGACACTGTCCACTCCACCACGCTGCAGCAACACACTTCAACTATTGCTCATGGTCTTTCAAGAAAAGCCAACTCAGACTCACTTGTTCTTCAGAAGCAGGAGGGTTGTTAGCCAGAGATCAGACATCCACCACCGAATAGGACTTTCAGGCAGATACTCGGTGTCAGGAACAGAAAACAGGGTCATATGCCGGAGATCAGACAGCCATGACAGATCAGGACTAACAGACAGATACTCGGCATCAGAAACAGAAGGCGAGGTTGGCAACCAGGGATCAGGGGAGCGGGTAAGTACAGGACAGAAACTGGTTGATACCTTGTGGTCAAGCCGAGGATCAGACAAGAAGGGCAGAAACAGGAACAAAGCAGGTTAGGAATGGGTGATCAGTCCGGTTTGAAGGTCTGGATGGCAAGGTATGAGAGCAAGATGATCTGACAACTGACAGTCATGGAGCTGGGGGCTAAGTAGGCAGTGCTGATTGTAGAGGATGAGTTGCGGGTGTGTTCAGGAGCGCAGATGAAAGAACTTGGCCTGATTAGGTGGAGGCTGCAGAGTGACAGGCTAAGGAGGGTTTTACACAAGTTCAAATTTGTAGGACTCCGGTGAAATAAACTATTGCTCTGGTGATACTGACACACAGAGATGCGTATTTGTTCATGACTCCGCATCTTTTTTGAAAACGGGTCTGCAGGTGGATATCTGGGTATTTGTCTTCATGCCGTAGTTTGTATAAACAGATAATTTCGGAAAAGATGATGACCTCATAGGACCCCTCCACCTCTCTGCCCCCCAATGCATATTGTCACACACAACACAAATGGCGGCAGCCGGGCTGATTCTTATTTGGAAATTAAGAGTAACCTGGAGTAGAAATTCTCCCTCTTCGTTTGTCCACACGAAAGTTGATTTCTGCAAGTGCCAGGAGCAGAGTTCATATTCGGCACAAGGGCTGCTGTTGTTTACGTTAAGAACAGAAGCATGGACAGGAAGGAAGTCGACCTTGTACGCAAATGCGCATTTTCTGTTTTTGGTGCTTTGTAGCAATTTCACATTGTCACCTTTAGGCCGGGAGTATGTACTACAGGATTTTGCTTGGATTTTGCTTTGTCATGTAAATGCACAAGTCTATACCGGTACAATGTGTAAACAGCGATCCATGTTTTGATGCAGACACCAAGACAATACAGTGCCGTCCTCCTGTGAGGAGGGCCTAAGACTGTGGCTGTGACAACAGTGTGTTTAGCTCTTTTACCAAATCTCTTTCCCTACTAATACCTAATAATACTCTGCTCCCTGCCAGTCAGCAGGTTGTTACAGTTCAGATTGGACATTTGAAGAACTTTAACTCTACTGTGATATTAAATATGACATAAAATGAACACGAGAAGCAAAAATCCACCATCATGCATCCTTACATATGATCAGTCAAACATCTGGACACGAAGATGGTTCAGTTCATAATCACACACACAAGATCTACAACAAAAACAAAGATCACATGAACTTACTTCAGAATCTCCAGTCTACAGTTTGGACTCTGCAGAAAATTACACAGCAGCTTCACTCCTGAATCCTGAAGACTGTTCCTGCTCATGTTCAGCTCTCTCAGGTGGGAGGGGTTGGACTTCAGAGCTGAGGCTAAAGAAGAACAGCTGATTTCTGTCAAACTGCACTCCCACAGCCTTAATAAAGAAGACAGAATGAAGAGAAAAACTCATTAGGATCCAATCAGATGTGTTCACATCACACAGTCTGCTCAGCAGAGCCAATCAGCTGCTGCTCTGCCTCCCTTAGTTCAGTTTGTCTCAGCTGCTTTCACACACGTCTTGATCCATTCCTCCTGTTTCTCTAAAGTGTAAACAGCAGAGCTCAGATTTTTCTGTCAGGATCAAACATTCACATCTAAACACTTCAGTACCTACTTCAGAACCTACTTTGTCTCTTCAAACATGTTGGAGCTCAGACCTTCATCAGGGTCCAGCTGATGCCCCTGGATGTGGTCTCTGTGACTTGAGGGCCCTTTGTGTTTTGGACTATGTTGGATGTCTGCACTGGAGAAAATCGATCCTCCATTCTGCTGATGTCTACATCAAATATTTCTGCTCCACTGATCAGAGGATGTCTTGATTCCTTCACAAACCACTGACTGACTTTTGAAGCTCTTATCTGCCCACTATAAAGTCATGAGCCCCATTTTACACATGATTCTGTCTGGATCTCCTCGGGGGCCCAGTCTGTGGCCCTTGGTGGTCTCAGCCTAGAGGAGCACAGGAGTCCTTCATCTTCATCATGAGAGGTGGTCTCCCTTATCTCACCACACTGTGCTCATGTGTTTGTCCTTGTTATATGGAGGACACCAGGAGACTGATTTTCACACCTCAGTGGAGATTTGATTAATTTATTGATTCATTTCTTCATTCAATCACTCAGATTTTTACATAAGCAGGGATGAGTTGAGAGAGAAGAGATGAGAAATAGCAACTAGACAATTCCCGCGGGAATCGTGAGTGGGGCTTGGCCACTGCCGGGCTGTATCTTTTTAATAATACAGGTTAGCCTCAAGCATTTCATTTCAGCTGGATGTCATTATGAATAGTTCTAGATAGTTTTTATGAAGATAGTGTGAGAAATGACAGAGTTATCACAGAGTGGGGTTAATATTATGTGTTCCCCAACTTCGGTGTGGGTCCCCATGATGTCATGAGTACAAACACACACACACACACACACAGACCACAGAGACTAATGTCCAAAAACACTTTATAAGTAGGCTAGCTGTAAAGGCTTCAATGTCTTTCATTCACATACATAGACACTCAAAAACATGTGCGCTTCACGCACAGGACCATTTAGGGAGATATAATATACATTTATAGTATGTGTCCCCATTAATACTATGTGTCCCCAAATACCGGCGTTGTGTAAAGTCAAGTTCCTCTTAATGTCATAAGTACAAGCACACACTCACACACAAAGACTACAGAGACTAATGTCCACAAACACTTTAAAAGTGAGCATGTTGTTAAAGCTTCAGTGTCAAATTCACACACAACCACTCACAAACATGTGTCCTTCGGACACAAGTTTGTATTTAGGGACACATACTATACATTTATAGTAAGTGTCCCCATTAATACAATGGGTCTCCCAATTTCGGTGCTGTTTAAAGTCTAGGTCCCTGTAATGTCATAAGAACAAACACAAACTCACACACACACACAGACCACAGAGATCAAACAGCAGATTTATGTATGAACTTCAAAAGGAGAGATAGATTGTTATCAGTTACACAGGGGTTTCAATTACAATGACTGTCTGTAATGCTTTTTCTTGGTTCTTCAATGGTGTCGAACTTCGGCTGATATTTCAAAAATTGTTGAAGATATGGGATTTATGAGCACATTGTGAGCGTCGGGCAAGTCTTGGGATCATGAATATGTAATTTTAATGAAGATAGTGTGAGAAATGACAGAGTTATCGCGATTTACAAACAGCCTGTCCAAAATATTCACGAGTTCTCAGCTTTGAATGGACCTCTATGGTACAAATTGATGTACTTTGGACCAAACAGCTGGCTCTCATTTATTTTAATAATAAGTTAGGGCTTCACATTTTGCTTTAAATGAGGCCCAAGACTCTCAGATCCGTTTTTCTGAAAAAAGTATTCTGGTCTGATGTACCGTTTTCCTGTTACGGCAAGTTGTTCGGGGATTTTTTAAGTGGTGACTGCCTGCTCTCTCACTCAAGATCTGATGATCAGATAAGGATCTCACTGAAAATCTGTGGATTTTTGATCTACACAGCAGTTTTTGGAGGCTTGGTGACTGAAAAACGTAAGCCCGTAGGGCTTACGTTTTTCAGTTCTGAGGAGAGGAGACATACAGCTGCGTTTTAAAACTTGAATGATTCCTCTAGGTGAATGTATGGCGAATCAATTTTGTTTTCTAGTTGGTCCTGTGTGGCTTGATTAGCTGAGCCCCTATATGGACCTGGCAGTTGGCCAAGTGATCATTAAGGCTCTGTTGTCATGGTTACAGGTGCAGGTGCTGCCTGAGGCAAACACTTTGGCTGTCTAAATTTATCACAATATGATGACTTCTGACATTGTCAAACAGCGGCTTGTATCTTCGTCACCATTGGACCTATTTTTAATTTAAGGATATCTTAAGCGTAGGGAGAGTCTTGGGATCGTGATTATGTAATTTTTATGAAGATAGTGTGAGAAATGACAGAGTTATCGCGATTTACAAACAACTTGTCCATCATGAGGACTACATGTCAAGTTATAATGGAAGTAGATGAGAGCGAGTAATGGACTTTCTACCGAACAGATGTCTCTCATTTAATTTAAGAATGAGTTAGGGCTTCACTTTTTCTTTTATATGAGCCACAAGAGTCTCAGATCCGTTTTTCTGAAAAAATTATTCAGGTCCGATGTACCGTTTTGACGTTATCGCAAGTTGTTCGTGGATTTTTTCGAATGGTGACTGCCTGCTCTCACACTCTGTGTTTTCAAATCTCGTTTGAAACTTCACTCTAACACATCATTTTTGGGCGACGCAAGGGAGATTTGTATGGAAGCGTGTTGCTGCCAATACTAAAATGAAAATGCAAACATGAAAATGAAAATGCAATACACTAAATGCATTTTCAATTCAAGATTGAAGGTGCATTATTTGCGTCAAAATGAAAATTAAATGTCAAATATACCATTATCATTTTCATTTTCATCCTCAAAACTGCAAACTGTGTGACATAATTCAAATTTAAATGAAAAAGGGTGTTTGCATTTTCATTTTCAAGAAATGCTCCAGTATATTCATGACATAATTCAAATGAAAATGCAAACATGAAAATGAAAATGCAATACTGACTTAACATTTACATTTCAAGATCAAAGGTGCATTATTTGAGTCAGAATGAAAATTAAATGTCAAATATACCATTAGCATTTTCATTTTCATCTTCAAGACTGCAAACTGTGTGACATAATTCAAATTTAAATGAAAAAGGGTGTTTGCATTTTCATTTTCAAGAAATGCTCCAGTATATTCATGACATAATTCAAATGAAAATGCAAACATGAAAATGAAAATGCAATACTGACTGAACATTTACATTTCAGGATCAATGGTGCATTATTTGAGTCAGAATGAAAATTAAATGTCAAATATACCATTAGCATTTTCATTTTCATCTTCAAGACTGCAAACTGTGTGACATAATTCAAATTTAAATGAAAAAGGGTGTTTGCATTTTCATTTTCAAGAAATGGTCCAGTCAATACATGACATAATTCAAATGAAAATGCAAACATGAAAATGAAAATGCAATACTGACGTAACATTTACATTTCAGGGTCAAAGGTGCGTTAAGTGTGACAAAACTCTAATGAAAATTCAAATGACTCCTTGGTTGTACATCATACTCAACACTAGGTGGCAGTGTGTACATACGGCACTGTCATCAATCCAACAAGTAGCCTACAAATATGTCATACTTGGGCAGAATTAAACTTTCCATTGAGGAATTGGCTCTTTTGGTAGAGCAGAATGAAATCGCCAAATCAGATGTCTGATAGTGTGTCTCAAATCGCATACTTCCATACTCAAATACTCAAAATTTTGAGTGTACTGCATCAAAATGAAAAACAGTATGCGACGATGGCAACGGCGAGCTGTGGCTCTGCGCTGACTACAGAGGATGTGACTGCGCTGCACAAATGTAAGTTATAAACACGTGTTGTTTCCACCAAGCACCATACGCTGTTGTCCTTTTGAGTGCATTTTTTGTGTTCTTTGTTTTTCTTGTTTGTTTTGTGCCACGAATGGTCGGCTATCAGTTATGCTAACGCTAGTTGGACTAGCAGCTATCTCGAATGCTAACGCTAGTTGGGCTAACAGTTGCCGAGGTCCGAGCATTACCCTGAATAATCGAGTAAATAAAATTAACCAGCGGGCTATATCCTGCACAGGGACTATATGATCAGAAGCACCACTCGGACATCTCTGTTTATTGGTGTATTTTAATTGTCGCGGCGCCCCTCGTAGCTCTCGGTTGCCTCAGTCAGCTGCAGATACCTGTAAACACAGGTATCAGTAAAACACCCATACCTGTGACTCTACACCGCTGTTTGTGATGTGGTTAATATGGGATTAATGTTTCTCTTCGCTGTAGAGGATACTGATGTTAGAAGTGTGGGGAGGGCTTTATCAGTCATAAATACTCGTTAGACACGGCAGCTATTAGCTACCTTTAGCTTGGCAGATAGCCTGTGAATAAAGCCAGTATCCGCCACGGAGGTTAATCTGTAGCATATCATGTCATTACTGTCATGTTTCCCCTTCGATGTCTTATCTGTAAGGTTAAATGTTTTGCTCTTTCTGGGACGGATGAGTAAACCAGGGGCCTGATAGCCTGGAGGGTTGCTGCCTGTTCACGGGGAGGCATAATGCCACAGTTACCTGCTATGAGTAAGTGACAGCTCAGGTTATAATACAACACGATTGTGATGGTTTTTTAACTTCTTGAACAACATCCTGTAGGGGGTTCATTGCAGAAAGGGGGCTGGAGAAGAAATTCGCCCCAGCCCTTGTCAGTAAAAAACATGGGTAAACTTTGGTTTGCTGTGATGTGATCAACAAGTGGATTCTGTATGATGTGAGTGTACAGTCATAATTACATAATTCTGTTTTTCTGTACTGTGTTGTCCTTCCTGCACAGGACCCAAAGTGCCCCAAAACCAAAGATGGACCTCCACCTGGTCTTTGGGGTACCAAAAGCTCTCTCCACCACACATCTGGCTCTGGACAGGTGACCATTAAATCGCTGGTTTTGGAGAGGCTGTCCGTGGGGGGTGATGAGGGCACTGCTTGAGGCAGGGGTAGCCACCATCACCAAGGATGCAGAAGACTGGCAGAGGATACTTCTGCTGGAGGTAAATGGGGCTGTGCTTCAGCACCCTCTTGTTGTGCTGACCTGGAAAGCCCACAAAAATGTCCTGAAATTTTGTGATCACACACAGCCTGAAACTGAACTGATTAAAAAAATTTAATGAGCAGGTAACATGCTCCATGCTGGGCTGATGGCTTCACCCACACATCAATGCTGCCAACAACCTTTCTGAATGCTGCTGATCCAGCCAACCAGGTGAAACCTGCACCCGGTTGAAGTCGGTCCTCTGCTGATGGTCCCTTTGGGTGCGGAGTGGAACCATGAGACCCCCAAAGGACTCCCTGGTGAGGTGAAGTCTGGCCGCAGGTCACTCTCCCCATCGAAGAACATCGGCAGGAGTGGCACTAAGCTTACAGTGCAGCCTGGGGTTTGGAGGCTGGGGAAATGCAGCACTAATGTCTTTAAATAAAATAAAAATAAATATTAATGGTGGTGTGTTTGTCATATTCTTTGTGGTACATTTAACATGCTGATCTAACACTGATGCTTCAATATTAACCCTTTACTACCAGCTCAGCTGCAGAGAATAAGACATAAAGCGATCTATATCTATGTATTTCATAAATGTATATTCTATTTCTCATATATATATATATATATATATATATTTATATTTATATGTGTATATATATGTATATATATATCTATATATATATACCGAACAGTTTCTAAGTAGTTAAAGGTTAATTCTGATCAAATTTTTCATGTTTATTATTATCATTTTAATCTGTGATAAAGGTCTGCATTGTTTTTCCCATGCACCTTGACTGTCGTCCTGGAACTTTTGAATACATTTCACTGTGTATATATATATACATATATACATATACATATCTCTATATATATATATATGTATATATATACATATATACATATACATATCTCTATATATATATATGTATGTATATATATATATATATATATATATATATATATATATATATATATATATATATATATATACATATATATATATATATATATATATATTGTTTTGTGTATTTAATCAAATCAAATTGCCATGCTTTCATATATAAGTCATATTTCATTATAAAATAAAATCGATGATAGGTGGTCCCAGACTGTCATCCTGGAGATTAATTATGAAACATGACTAAAATAATCAGGCATCTCAATCCAATTTGAACAGATTACTCCTAAAATAATGATTAAAAAAAACCTATAACGTTAATGTTGTTAAAAAGTTCAGAGACAACTGTCAAGAGAGCGGGGGAGCTAGAATCCAGTTACCCTTGTCATCTATCACAGATCCTTTCAACCATATAAACGACTTAGAAACTGTTCGGTAAAATCTACTGAAAATCTCCAGGATGACAGTCAATAATATAATATATATAATAATATTCAATAATAATGTTTCGAAATACGGGACAATATTCATGCTGTTTGGCCGTCGTGAAAAAGTTTTTTTACGTGCTACCCCAGGTGCTCTGAGTATGAAAAATGCACAGAAACATACAAAGGTACATGGAATTAAAATCCAGATGAGCGATCCACTCGGCGCGAGGCGATCCTTGTGTGGCCAAAACAAATGAAGAGCAGCAACATGAGAGCATTTCGGTGGCGTCATCGTTGGAAAATAAAGTAAGCACTAACAAGCGGCACCATTTGGTCCGTTTGGAGAAATGGGGGCTGGGTGAACTCTGGATGACCTATAAAGTAATATGTAATAAAAAACATAGCAGCACAAACGCAAATCTTACAGCACAAACCAGCACAAACAAAGCACTAACGAAATTGACAATTTCCCAGGTGGGGTGGGGGCCAGCTTCACGCAGAATATTCTGCCAAGTTTTCAATCAGCATTGACACCCGTCGTGGACATCTGATTGGGGATTTCATTCTGCTCTACCAAAAGAGCCAATTCCTCAATGGAAAGTTTGATTCTGCCCAAGTATGACATATTTTGTTGCTGACTTGCCATCTCTCTGCCTGTCCTCTTTCCGCTCGCGGTAGAACTTGGCGCTTCCTTTTCTCATCTTTTGGTAGGCTACTTGTTGGATTGATGACAGTGCCGTATGTACACACTGCCACCTAGTGTTGAGTATGATGTACAACCAAGAGTTTTTCATTAGAGTTTTGTCACACCTGACCTGACCCTGAAATGTAAATGTTACGTCAGTATTGCATTTTCATTTTCATGTTTGCATTTTCATTTGAATTATGTCATGTATTGACTGGACCATTTCTTGAAAATGAAAATGCAAACACCCTTTTTCATTTAAATTTGAATTATGTCACACAGTTTGCAGTCTTGAAGATGAAAATGAAAATGCTAATGGTATATTTGACATTTAATTTTCATTCTGACTCAAATAATGCACCTTTGATCTTGAAATGTAAATGTTAAGTCAGTATTGCATTTTCATTTTCATGTTTGCATTTTCATTTGAATTATGTCATGAATATACTGGAGCATTTCTTGAAAATGAAAATGCAAACACCCTTTTTCATTTAAATTTGAATTATGTCACACAGTTTGCAGTTTTGAGGATGAAAATGAAAATGATAATGGTATATTTGACATTTAATTTTCATTTTGACAAATAATGCACCTTCAATCTTGAATTGAAAATGCATTTAGTGTATTGCATTTTCATTTTCATGTTTGCATTTTCATTTTAGTATTGGCAGCAACACGCTTCCATACAAATCTCCTTTATTAAAATGATGTGTTAAGTGAAGTTTCAAAGCGAGATTTGAAAACACAGAGTGTGAGAGCAGGCAGTCACCATTCAAAAATCCACGAACAACTTGCGATAAAAAAAGCGGTACATCGGACCTGAATAATTTTTTCAGAAAAAACGGATCTGAGACTCTTGTGGCTCATATAAAGAAAAAGTGAAGCCCTAACTCATTCTTAAATTAAATGAGAGACATCTGTTCGGTAGAAAGTCCATTACTCGCTCTCATCTACTTCCATTATAACTTGACATGTAGTCCTCATGATGGACAAGTTGTTTTGTAAATCATAACTCTGTCATTTCTCACACTATCTTCATAAAAATTACATAATCCCAAGACTCTCCTAGATATCCTTAAATTAAAAATAGGTCCAATGGTGACGAAGATACAAGCCGCTGTTTGACAATGTCAGAAGTCATCATATTGTGATAAATTTAGACAGCCAAAGTGTTTGCCTCAGGCAGCACCTGCACCTGTAACCATGACAACAGAGCCTTAATGATCACTTGGCCAACTGCCAGGTCCATATAGGGGCTCAGCTAATCAAGCCACACAGGACCAACTAGAAAACAAAATTGATTCGCCATACATTCACCTAGAGGAATCATTCAAGTTTTAAAACGCAGCTGTATGTCTCCTCTCCTCAGAACTGAAAAACGTAAGCCCTCAGGCTTCGTTTTTCAATCCTGCCTCAAAAACTGCTGTGTAGATCAAAAATCCACAGATTTTCAGTGAGATCCTTATCTGATCATCAGATCTTGAGTGAGAGAGCAGGCAGTCACCACTTAAAAAATCCCCGAACAACTTGCCGTAACAGGAAAACGGTACATCAGACCAGAATAATTTTTTCAGAAAAACGGATCTGAGAGTCTTGGGCCTCATTTAAAGCAAAATGTGAAGCCCTAACTTATTATTAAAATAAATGAGAGCCAGCTGTTTGGTCCAAAGTACATCAATTTGTACCATAGAGGTCCATTCAAAGCTGAGAACTCGTGAATATTTTGGACAGGCTGTTTGTAAATCGCGATAACTCTGTCATTTCTCACACTATCTTCATTAAAATTACATATTCATGATCCCAAGACTTGCCCGACGCTCACAATGTGCTCATAAATCCCATATCTTCAACAATTTTTGAAATATCAGCGATTACACCATTGAAGAACCAAGAAAAAGCATTACAGACAGTCATTGTAATTGAAACCCCTGTGTAACTGATAACAATCTATCTCTCCTTTTGAAGTTCATACATAAATCTGCTGTTTGATCTCTGTGGTCTGTGTGTGTGTGAGTTTGTGTTTGTTCTTATGACATTACAGGGACCTAGACTTTAAACAGCACCGAAATTGGGAGACCCATTGTATTAATGGGGACACTTACTATAAATGTATAGTATGTGTCCCTAAATACAAACTTGTGTCCGAAGGACACATGTTTGTGAGTGGTTGTGTGTGAATTTGACACTGAAGCTTTAACAACATGCTCACTTTTAAAGTGTTTGTGGACATTAGTCTCTGTAGTCTTTGTGTGTGAGTGTGTGCTTGTACTTATGACATTAAGAGGAACTTGACTTTACACAACGCCGGTATTTGGGGACACATAGTATTAATGGGGACACATACTATAAATGTATATTATATCTCCCTAAATGGTCCTGTGCGTGAAGCGCACATGTTTTTGAGTGTCTATGTATGTGAATGAAAGACATTGAAGCCTTTACAGCTAGCCTACTTATAAAGTGTTTTTGGACATTAGTCTCTGTGGTCTGTGTGTGTGTGTGTGTGTGTTTGTACTCATGACATCATGGGGACCCACACACGAGTTGGGGAACACATAATATTAACCCCACTCTGTGATAACTCTGTCATTTCTCACACTATCTTCATAAAAACTATCTAGAACTATTCATAATGACATCCAGCTGAAATGAAATGCTTGAGGCTAACCTGTATTATTAAAAAGATACAGCCCGGCAGTGGCCAAGCCCCACTCACGATTCCCGCGGGAATTGTCTAGTTGCTATTTCTCATCTCTTCTCTCTCAACTCATCCCTGCTTATGTAAAAATCTGAGTGATTGAATGAAGAAATGAATCAATAAATTAATCAAATCTCCACTGAGGTGTGAAAATCAGTCTCCTGGTGTCCTCCATATAACAAGGACAAACACATGAGCACAGTGTGGTGAGATAAGGGAGACCACCTCTCATGATGAAGATGAAGGACTCCTGTGCTCCTCTAGGCTGAGACCACCAAGGGCCACAGACTGGGCCCCCGAGGAGATCCAGACAGAATCATGTGTAAAATGGGGCTCATGACTTTATAGTGGGCAGATAAGAGCTTCAAAAGTCAGTCAGTGGTTTGTGAAGGAATGAAGACATCCTCTGATCAGTGGAGCAGAATTGAAAATGCATTTAGTGTATTGCATTTTCATTTTCATGTTTGCATTTTCATTTTAGTATTGGCAGCAATACGCTTCCATAGATTTGAGGGCTCACTGACTGTTTTCAGTCCTGAAGAGAGGAAGCATACAGCTCCGTTTTGACGTTTGAATGAGCTCTGTAGGTGACACGACGGCTTCGCCGTCGTGCTTAGAAAAACAGTGATTTTTTGGTGTGTTCGGGAGAAATCCCATTCATTTTCAATGGGACTTTTTTTTTTTTTTTACGAGTTTAATACGAATAACTTTCTAAGGCCATTTTTTGCAAAATTCTTATAAAAGTCATAGCACACCGATCGGGACCGGGCCGCACGTTTTGATATAGAATTTGTGGGGGTTTTCTCAAAACCCTAGGACTAGATACACATCAAAATTCTGTCCAGAAGATGAGACAGACAGACAGACAGACAAGAAACGCGCGGAAGAATACATGTGGCTCCACTCTCTCCATAGCTTTGCTATGGGGAGAGTGTCTCATTGCAAAGCCCCAGCCCCAAACTAGACAATTCCCGCGGGAATCGTGAGTGGGGCTCGGGCCGCTGCCGGGATTTATCAATTAAATACAGGCCAGCCTCAAGCAGCATTTCAGCTGGATGACATGCTAAAATAGTTCTGGATGGCACGAGATTTCATTCATGTGTTTAATTCATGTGTGGCCTGATAGACTGAACATCATCACCTGGCACCTGACCTTGAGTTGTGTTCTTGATATACCTATACAAGGCTTCCATTTCATTAATTCACGGGCACACACACTCATTAGCGCTTCGCACACAGTTTCATTTAGTAACACATACTATAAATTTATAGTAAGTGTCCCCATTAATATTATGTGACCCCCAATTTTGGTGCTGTTAAAAGTCTAGGTCCCCGTAATGTCATAAGTACAAACACACACACACACACACACACACACACACACACACACACACACACACACACGCACACAGATCACAGAAACTAATGTCCACAAACTTTAAATAAGTTGGCTCGCTGTAAAGGCTTCAATGTCTTTCATTCACACGCATAGACACCCAAAACCATGTGCGCTTCGCGCACAGGATCATTTAGGGGGACAGTGGGCATGTTGTTAAAGCTTCAGTGTCAAATTCACACACAAACACTCACAAACATGTGTCCTTCGGACACAAGTTTGTATTTAGGGACACATACTATACATTTATAGTAAGTGTCCCCATTAATACAATGGGTCCCCCAATTTTGGTGCTGTTTAAAGTCTAGGTCCCTGTAATGTCATAAGAGCAAACACCAACTCACTCACACACAGACCACAAAGATCAAACACCAGCAGAAGCTGGCCAAGTAATAATTAAGGCTCTGTTGTCATGGTTACAGGTGCAGGTGCCGCCTGACTGAGAGACTTTCACTAAGTCTTCTGTCAGGGATTGATGATTTTTGACAGTGTCGAACAAGTCTTTGTATCTTCTCAGATTTTTGAGCTAGGTTAAATCCAAGGGCATCGTGAGCATCGGGAGAGTCTTGGGATCGTGAAGATGTAATTTTTATGAAGATAGTATGAGAAATGACAGAGTTATCACGATTTACAAACAGCCTGACCCGCATTAGGACTCCATGTCAAGATTGAATTGAAGTCTATGGGACAAACTCATGGACTTTGCCGGAAACAGCTGGCTGTCATCTAATTTCAGAATGAGTTAGGGCTTCACATTTTGTTTTAAACGAGGCCCAAGAGACTGTGATCCGTTTTTCTGGAGAAAATTATTCAGGTCCGATGTACCGTTTTGCCGTTATCGCAAGTTGTTCGGGGATTTTTTGGAGTGGTGACTGCCTGCTCTAACACTCTGATTGCTTAAATCTAATTTGAAACTCCACTGTAAAAAGTCATTTTGGGGCGACGCAAGGGAGATTTAAGGACTCGCTGACTGAAAACCGTAAGCCCTATGGGCTTACGGTTTACATTCCTGAAGAGAGGAGACATAGGGCTGCGTTTTGACGTTTGAATGAACTCTGTAAGTTCATTATTATACCTAGTAGCTAACAACAGCTACATCATATGTAGCAGTGTTGCTTGATATGGATTGGTCTATAATGAGTGTGTGGCCTGATTGGCTGATGCCCATCACCTGGCATCTGATTTTCAGTTCTCCTCCTGATATATGCAAGGATGATGGCCCTCCTTATGATTTGAGGTAACATTACAGGTGTAAGGGTTAAACATATCAGGCAGACACACACAGCGCTTTGTGCGCTGTCCCACACCATCACCCTATGTCAGTTACACAGACACAAGGCCAAAGAAGCTCACAGCTTTTGTTTCTGTGTCTTCAAGATGAGGTTTTGGCAGAGTCTATTTTCAAGGTGACCTGCAGACACAGAAGAAGTGAGTTTGAATCTTTGTCAGGCGGACATCACCAAACACATTGACACAACACATTTCTGGACTAACGAAGGTCAAATATAACCAAAACAAAACACACTAGAAAAGCACTCGGAGAGCGCAGACCTCCGCCAGCGCCACAGTCCTCTCCCATATTGTGATTTTGACCATAAATATTAGTCCTACCTTTATTTTATCAAAATATTTAGATTTCTTAACCATGAAAACATACCATTAGCAACTGGATTCATAATGATATCTATTTTAGTTCAGTAGTTATTCACAGAAATCACATTCTTCGCCATGGCAGCCAAACAGTGATCCGGTTCAACACCAAAATGGAATCAGTTCTTCCTTTTCCCATGCTGAACATTTCCTGAAGATTTCATCAAAATCCATCCATAACTTTTTGAGTTATTTTGTTCACAGACGGATGGACAGACGGACAGACAAACAAACTCTCCCAAAAAAATAACCTCCTTGGCGGAGGTAATAACATGACCTGATGTCACCAAACACAAACCCCTTTCTCAGGTGAATCAGCCCATCAAGTATTAGCTTGATCCTTGGGAGTGTGCTCCCAGGGATCTGCTCTCTTTAGTCACCTTTAACCACCTATAGCCACCTCAGTCACTGACTGACATCACAAACCACATCCACATTTGTAGATTAACTGAGTTCAAAATGTAATGAAACCTGATGTTTGTATGTGTTTGGTGACTGACGTTACCAAACACATACAAACATCGCGTTTCTGGGTTTGCTGACGTCAAATATAGCTAACAAAAATGTAATGAAACCTGATGTGCGTATGTGTTTGGTGACTGACGTCACCAAACACAATTAACAATTTACTTTGCTAAAGTGAGCCCAAACCTTTGAGCGCTTAGCCCTCACGTCATGCTTGAGCCGGACGGCGGTAGTGTCATAACTACATGACAGTCGAAGAGACTTTTAAGTACAGATGATTGTACCATTTTTCCAGATTCTTAACAGTGTTAGAATACAGACCCAATTGTGGACCGGTACATGAAAGTACTAGTCATATGTAGGGATACATCCCTACATATGACTAGTACTTTCTGGATTGGTGAGAGTCCTGGATCATGGTCCTGATGCTCTGAGAGGAAGTCTCATTGTTTAACAGACCACAGTTGAATTTCCAGAATCCTCTGTCATGTCTTTCATTATTGTCTGGTTTCAGCTCCAGGCACAATGAAGCTGTGATGTGTTCACGGTCAAATATCCAAAGACATATCATAGACATTTTATCATGGATTATGTGAAAGTAGCCAACCGTCACTTCTAGACCTGCAGCTTCTATCTGCTTTAAACCAGGAGGATTTCAGCAATTCAGGATCTGAACTCTCCATGTATCCTCTAATTTTACTGTTACAAAAGTCCATAATTATGTTGTTAAAATAATGTTTGTCAAATCTTGATGGCCCTCTGGCCTTCCATTGGTCTGGGGTCACATTAAAATCCCCCACAGTGATATTATCAGAGGGATAAAAGCTTTTCATCTCCACAACTGGAGCACTAACTGTTGACATCAGATCTTTATTTTGGGCCTGATTATTGTCACCATAAAGATTGGAAAGAATCAAAAAGAATAATCTCTGTTCATGACTGTCTCTGTCCAATGAGCATTTGTGTCTGCTGTGTGGTTATAATGTTTCCTAGACAGGTGTTGGACAAACAGAAACTCTGCTGAACGTGAGGAGACATGACTAAATATTATTCAACCCCACTGGATGGTCTCTGCTCTGCTCTCTGTCTGTCAGCAGGTTGTTACAGTTCAGTTTGGACATCTGAAGAAGTTTAACTCTACTGTGACAATTAAATCTGACATGAAATGAACATGACAACAAGAAATGACTTCAGTTTTCATGAATAAATGTCTATATTTGAAAAGCCTCTGTCATTTATTGTTGAATCAGATGTTGTTTGTCTTGTTTCCTGTTCCTAAAAACAAATAGACTGTCACAATCAGAGGAACACATCAGCTCTCCTACAGGACACACTTGTTGTTATTTGAAATAGAAGAAGAGTGGAGATATATCAGGAGGAGTTAGAGAAGTTTGAAATGTCAGCAGATCAGATACCAGCAAAAATCCACCATCATGCATCCCTACATATGATCAATCAAACATCTGGACATGAAGATGGTTCAATTCATAATCACACACTCAAGATCTACAATAGAAACAGAGAACACATGAACTTACCTCAGAATCTCCAGTCTACAGTTTGGACTCTGCAGAAAATTACACAGCAGCTTCACTCCTGAATCAGGAAGTTTGTTGAGGCTCAGGCTCAGCTCTCTCAGATGGGAGGGGTTGGACTTCAGAGCTGAGGCTAAAGAAGAACAGCTGATCTCTGACAAACTGCAGTCCATCAGTCTAAATAAAGAAGACAGAATGAAGAGAAAAACTCTTTAGGATCCAATCAGATGTGTCCATGTCACACAGTCTGCTCAGCAGAGCCAATCAGCTGCTGCTCTGCCTCCCTTAGTTCAGTTTGTCTCAGCTGCTTTCACACACGTCTTGATCCATTCCTCCTGTTTCTCTAAAGTGTAAACAGCAGAGCTCAGATTTTTCTGTCAGGATCAAACATTCACATCTAAACACTTCAGTCTGAGCTCACAGTCACAGTCTGCTGTCACATGGTCCACACTGCAGTCCACATGAACTTCATTAGAATTCATGTTCAGAAAATGTTTAACAAAAAAAACTTGATCCCACCTGGACAGGTGAGAGAAGTCAAACAGCCAAACACAGAGAGACTCCTACACCCTGTGGTCTACATGTGCATCTCCAGAACCTTCTTTGTCCCTTCAAACATGTTGGAGCTCAGACCTTCATCAGAGTCCAGCTGATGCCCCTTAATGTGGTCTCTGGTGCTTCTAGTCCTGTGAGTTGAGGGCCCTTTGTGTTTTGGACCATGTTGGGTGTCTGCACTGGAAAAAATCAATCCTCCATTCTGCTGGTGTCTACATCAAATATTTCTGCTCCACTGATTGGAGGACGTCTTCATTCCTTCACAAACCACTGATTGACTTTTGAAGCTCTTATCTGCCCACCATGACATTATGACCCCCATTTTACACATGATTCTGTCTGGATCTCCTCGGGGGCCCAGTCTGTGGCCCTTGGTGGTCTCAGCCTAGAGGAGCACAGGAGTCCTTCATCTTCATCATGAGAGGTGGTCTCCCTTATCTCACCACACTGTGCTCATGTATTTGCCCTTGTTTTATGGAGGACACCAGGAGACTGATTTTCACACCTCAGTGGAGATTTGATTAATTTATTGATTCATTTCTTCATTCAATCACTCAGATTTTTATTTGGAACATTACTCAATTTACAAACATTATATGAACATACATTTATACATAAGCAGGGATGAGTTGAGAGAGAAGAGATGAGAAATAGCAATAAGAATAATAAAAGTAATTCAGCAAAACTGTAAAAACAATCATTCATCAGTCAAAGTTCATAAATTATTCCTACAGAGTTCAGCATCTCAGGATCAGGATCTGAACTCTCCATGTATCCTCTAAGTTTACTGTTACAAAAGTCCATAATTATGTTGTTAAAATAATGTTTGTCAAATCTTGATGGCCCTCTGGCCTTCCATTGGTCTGGGGTCACATTAAAATCCCCCACAGTGATATTATCAGAGGGATAAAAGCTTTTCATCTCCACAACTGGAGCACTAACTGTTGACATCAGTTCTTTATTTTGGGCCTGATTATTGTCACCATAAGGATAAGGACTGGTAAGAATCAAAAAGAATAATCTCTGTTCATGACTGTCTCTGTCCAATGAGCATTTGTGTCTGCTGTGTGGTTATAATGTTTCCTGGACAGGTGTTGGACAAACAGAAACTCTGCTGAGCGTGAGGAGACATGACTAAATATTATTCAGCCCCCCTGGTTGGTCTCTACTCTGCTCTCTGTCTGTCAGCAGGTTGTTACAGTTCAGTTTGGACATCTGAACAAGTTTAACTCTGCTGTGACTATTAAATCTGACATGAAATGAGCATAAGAAGCAAAAATCCACCATCATGCATCCCTACATGTGATCAGTCAAACATCTGGACATGAAGATGCTTCAGTTCATCATCACACACAGAAGATCTACAATAGAAACAGAGAACACATGAACTTACCTCAGAATCTCCAGTCTACAGTTTGGACTCTGCAGAAAATTACACAGCAGCTTCACTCCTGAATCAGGAAGTTTGTTGATGCTCAGGTCCAGCTCTCTCAGATGGGAGGGGTTGGACTTCAGAGCTGAGGCTAAAGAAGAACAGCTGATCTCTGACAAACTGCAGCCCCACAGTCTGAATTAAGAAGAGAGAATGAAGAGAAAAACTCTTTAGGATCCAATCAGATGTGTCCACATCACACAGTCTGCTCAGCAGAGCCAATCAGCTGCTGCTCTGCCTCCTGTGATGACATCACACATAAGTAGGGATGTACAATATCCTCAACATCATCATCATCATCATTATCATGTTGGTGTTGGCAGATATGAGCTCAAAGTTCATCATCAGGATCACAGATCTGAACATTTCTGTCTAAATGTTGGGCCCATATATCAGCCGTACATCTCAGCAGGATGTGAAGGAGCTGAATCATGAAGATGATGAAGTTTTAATCTGAACCATCAGACCTTCATCAGATGAAGACTTTGACTTCTTCATCCCTTTAAACTCTACAGTGAGCTCTAAAGACTGAAGTCTGAGCTCTAAACTACAGATAGTTCCATCTGTCCCACTGGAGAAGAATGTGTTTGGATGATATCTGAAGCTCTTTGTCAGGATGTTCTCAGAGGACCACCCTGTTTCATCACAATGATTTCACTCTGTTTACTTCACACTGATGTCTGTGTGTCGTCCTCTCTGCTCTGATGATCATCAACTATAAAGCCCTCAGATAAACCACGTCTGTCTCTGTCAGCTTTGTCCTCTTTTATTGTCTCTTCTTCCAAAATCAGCTGCCCGTGAGCCTCTGCTAAAACTTAATGTTCCTACACAGACAAAATCAGGAATCAAACATGTTTGTGCTCAACAGATAGTCTGACTTTATGTCCAAAGATATTTGTGTCTGAACTCAAACTGATGGCTGTCATGTCTGTACAGAGCTGCTGTTTCTGACTCTGTTTCTGCTTCTTTTCAGGAGGACAAACAACATGTTTATCTCCTTCTCCTCCTGTGATGGTGTCAGTCTGCAGCTCAGAGAAGTTTCCTCTCTTTTTACTGGAACACGTCCCACCATGTCCTAAACTCTGGGCTTAAACCTGAATATTTACAAGAGTTTGACTTCAGAATATCCTGCTGATGGAGCATGTCTCAGCATTTCAGACTGCTCTACTGCTCACATCACTCTATAATCATCACTCTATATGACTTCTCTCTGTCTTTACTTTCTGTGGGTGATGCAATGCAGCACAAAAACTCACAGGTCAACAAAGACATGACAGATAAGACCACATGAAGAATACAGACACTGAAGACAAACCAAAAAGAAGAAAGAGAAGAACAGAAAGGGCTGCACAGAGACACACAGGGATGATAAAGATGTGTTCAGATGGAAGATGAGGGTGTTAACAGTGTGAGAGTGTTTTAGGAAGCAGACATGACAAACAGATTTGAAGGTGAGGGGACAGGAAGCACATCGGTAAAGTCTGTCATTACTGTCACAGTGTGGACTTTAGACATTTCCATGGAGGGTGGAACATCAGGTTCATATCCATGCTGGAATATTTTAGTTTAGTTTATTCACACACAAATCATCATCCAGAAGATACAATACAGTACTTGGAGTATACAACAAGTTTCAATTCCTCATTATTATTATTATTATTGTTATTTGTTTTGTTTTTTTTTTGTTTTTTTTATATACAATCAGGTGTGTGAAAGGGGTCTCCCCAAGGAAGCTATTTAAAGCTTTTAGCAGGGGGCCCGGTTTTCCATGAATATAGGATATTGGCCAGATATCCTCAAAACATGGACAACATACAAAGAGACATACTATAAACAATAGACAATCTCAGTATTCTGGTTACATTGAATTAATGCGAATTAAGGTAACAGTGTTAACTAAGGAAGATGAAAAGATGCAAAGGAGACAGGTATTCATACAATATATTGATCAGCACATTAAATACTAAACATACTTTTCTAGAAGGTGGATTTTCAATTTTTTCTTGAAGGTGGAGATGGAAAGTGACATTTTAAGTGTTTCATCAAGCTCGTTCCAAATCTGACCAATCACAGATTGGGATGAGGTCACATAGTTTAGGGTTTAATTTGTGGACAGACTGGCACATTACACAGGCATTCTGTAGGTAGTTGTACTCACTAAGCCTCAGAAGGTTATAGCGGTGGAAAATCTGTTTAGTGGAAGCATTAAATTCAGACCATGTTAAGGCACGTATGACTCTTTTTTTAAGTATCTCAAGCTTTTTTAAGTGAGTTGGAAATGTTTTACACCATATAATATTGCAGTTTGTAAATAAAGTTAGAATAAAGATTTGTGCAGAATGAGAAGTGCGGAGAGAGGGAGATAATGTCTCAACTTAAAAAACAGGGCAGCATATTTAGACAGTTTGTTTGTGAGATCATCAATATGTTTTTTTAAATTAAGAAACTCATCAATGTGGATCCCCAGGAATTCTGTAGAGCTGACCCTTACAATGTTTAGTCCATTTATTTCAAGGGAAATTTGTTTAATGTCATCTTTATTATGGGAGTGGAATACAATGTAGTTTGTTTTGTTGATATTTAGAGAGAGTTTATTGCATTTAAACCATGTGTCTATTTTCACTAATTCACTATTTATGATTTGCTCCAGTGTGTTTGGGTTTTTGTGGGAAAAAAACAAATTTGTGTCATCTGCAAATAATACTTTGTTTAGTATGGATGCAGAATTGACAAAGTCATTTATGTACAAGTATGTACGAGTACTGCCATATATGTAGTATTTTTCTTTCTGAATCCATACTGGGATGGAACTATGATGTTTAGTTTGTCAAGGTAGCTGTTGAGTTTATTAAAGACTACTCTTTCCAGCACCTTGGAGAGAGTAGGCAAGATTGATATTG
This sequence comes from Scarus forsteni, assembly GCA_036419115.1. NCBI lineage: Eukaryota > Metazoa > Chordata > Actinopteri > Labriformes > Labridae > Scarus > Scarus forsteni. Next base: position 267,013 of record JAZDUH010000236.1, on the reverse strand, counting down.
GTCGGTAGTTGCTCAGATTGTTCTTATCCCCGGATTTAAAGACTGGTGTGATTCGTGCAATTTTTGCCATTTGTGGCACTACTCCGGTGAGTAGAGATAGATTGATACAATGTGTCAGAGGTGCAGTAATTATGTTGGAGATGCTTTTCAGGATTTTACTCGAGATTCCATCTGTTCCAGCTGAGTTTGAACTCTTCATATTCATAATTATTTTATAGACTTCATCACAGTTAGTTGGATTCAGAAAGAAAGAGCCCAGGTAGTTACCTGATAAATAATGTTTAAAAGAGGCGTCCTGAGGCTGATTGATTTTACTGGATATGGTACTACCAATGGAAACAAAGTAGTCATTGAATTTGTCGGAAAGACTGCTATTTCTGGTGACATTGTTTGTGTTATTATCATGATCAGGGAACACGGGACTTTTTTGGCCTCTATTCAACACCTTATTTAGTACTCTCCATCACCCTGTGATGCGTTTATCAATTCTGCATAATGGTTACTCTTCCTCTTTCTGATTACATGCGTGAGTTTATTTCTATAATTTATATATTCATTTTTATTGGTATAATTAGGTTCACTTATGTATTTTTTGTATAATTTATTTTTATGCTTAATAGATTTTAATATGCCCTTAGTGATCCATGGATTTTGGTTAGCTGAGCTGCATATGACAGTTTTCTCAGGAATAGTCCTTTGAATAGAGTCAGTTATTTCTGTAGTTAGAATTTCAAATGCAGCATCAACATCCATACAATTGTATATTCTGTACCATGCCTTGGCCTGCAGGTCCTTACTCAGACGATATGCGGTTTCTTCATTGAGCATTTTTATTTTTATTCTATGACGAGTGGGTGAAGGCCTAGCTGGAGAGTCAAGAAATAGTACAATCGGGAAATGATCAGAAATCTCAGAGAGTACAGTCCCAGATACAAGTGCAGAATTTTGAATATTTGTAATGAAATTATCAATAACACACTTAGTTGAGTGAGTGACTCTGGTATAAGTATTAATCGTAGGGAAGAAGGATGAAGAATGCAACGTATTTATAAAGTCATTCTTAGCTGCATCATCCCTGGAGAGGTCAACATTGAAATCCCCAAGAATGATACAACTTTTGTTTTTATTGTTTATGTGAAATAATGCTTCCTCCAGTTTGGCCATGAAAATTTCAAGATTAGCATCTGGGGGGCGATAGATCACACCGATTGTAAGGTTTTTCCTGTCTTTACCGCTTATTTCAACAAAAAGAGAGTCACTGTGATTGTCTGCTATGACAATATCATCACAAGTGGTCACATTGTATGTAGAGGATATATATAGGCATACGCCACCACCAGATCTGCCACATCTGTTCTTGGTAAACAACTTATAACCATTAAGATTTAAGATGTCAGTGTATGATCTATCATTCAACCAAGCTTCACTGCAACCAATTACATCAAAGTTGCAGACTGTGTTTGTAGGGAGAGTAACAAGGTCATCGTGGTGCTTGTTGAGGCTTCTGATGTTTAAATGCAAGAAAGAACAATTTTTTATGTTTTTTAAATGTTTTAGTTGCTCAGGAATATACTGATTACATCTTATATTTCTATAATAGTCAGTACACTGTGTCACCTCGTCTCCTTCACTGTCCAATTCATTAAATACCATATACAATGTAACTGGTGTAATTTACCAAGATCCTGCAAAGAAGACACACACTTAAAGACATGGACATATACATACACTCATTCATTCTGAAGATGGCCCAACAAACACACAAACATATCGCCACACACTCAGGCACACAAAACACTCTGTGGATATTACTATCAGTATTGTCACAAAGCAGACAATTGGACAAGGAGGGCCTCATCCTACCCAGTCAAATCACTGGTATTTAAGCCACTTCCCAAGCCAAATGAGAAATAAAAGATGAAGAGTGATGAGAGGGAAAGAAGGAGAGAAAGATGATTCAACGTCCCCAGAGTCAGCGGTTGTCATGACGACAGGAATGTGTTTCGGTGACGTCATCACCACGCATCAGTGTTTACAGTTGTGGGGAGACAACGTGCTGTAGTGTTGACAGACAGTTCCTCCTGGACGTTTTCATCTCCTCCACTCAACCAATACGTTATTCGCGGGTTCCTATACAGTTTGCACAATGTCCGATGTAGAGCTTGTCAATGAACAGGCGAGCATTCTTTTGGCCCTCCTCGCTTCGGGCCATGATCGGGTGAAAGCAGCCTCCGTCTGTTCATGATCTCGGCGGGAACTGATCGCTGATGGAGTAGTTGGAGCCTCTTAGCTCTTTGCCCTTGACATAACGGCGGACTTCATCTTTGAATCAGCGACTTTAGCCACAATGGGGCCAGGGGCCTCCGCTGTTGGTCAGTTTTGGTCCTCCCAAGGCGGTGCACCCTGGAGAAGCGAATGGCTCCAGCGTCCTCAGGCTTCATTTTCAGCTCGTTGACAAGGAATGTCTTCAGAAGTTCTTCTGATTTCTGGTGAGATTCGTTATTTGTTTCCGCAAGTCCGTGTATAATGATGTTATCCCTCATACTTCGGCACTGCAGATCAAGAATTGAGTTTGCCATGTTGATTTTGTCTTTTTGTAGTTCAGCTGTCAGATGTTTGAGGTTGTTTACTTCGGCCCGAAGTGACGCATTGTCGGCTTTTAACACCTCGATGAGTGAGTTGTTAAACTCCACGGAGAGTTTTAGTTCTTTGACATCTGTTGTCAGTTGCTCGAGTAAATCAAGCTTTTTAAGTTGTAGTTTAATAGATGTTATAGACTCACTGATGTCACTGGATTCCATATTGCTTGAGCTCGGCTTAGCTCGGGTGTCTTTGGCCTCAGATTTGTTGTTAGGCATAACGTCTTGGTGGTAAAGTGCGTCAATGTAGGCTTCCAAATCCTCAATCGGCTCATCAACAGGCAAATCCTGTTTGATCACTGCTCAACTGGATGTGATGGCATAATTGGGAAGTTTTTGGCACGGGGCTCAGCTGCAGCACGTCGTGCAGTTGACCATGTTAGTCTGAGCATTCTGGGATTGGTTCTCAGGCTGAACAGAGGTGTGGGCGCTGAAGTGAGCTGGTTGACTTCAGGTCTGTAGGAGGTTCATGAGGGGGTCCAGATGGAGGGGGGTCTATTGCAGAGCTGTTTGTGGAGCTGCTGAGTTCTCCATAGAGATGAGCTCCATCACTAAATGTCTCCATTGGCTGATGTTTGTCCTCTTGTTTGTTTCCAGGTCATGAGGATGGTTTTCTTGGCCATAGTTTTGCTGTGAGGAGTAATTCATGGTTTGATCCGGACAGGTTTGTTATTGATGTGTGGCTGAGTGAACAGAGTGTAGGGGAGACAGGGGTAAGACAGTCCATGACAGCAGTCAGTGTTTGTGACATCAGTCCAAAGCTGATGAGCGTGTGCAGTGACAGATAGTGTGAATGTCAGTGTCTGGGCTGTGTGGAGTTTTATATCAGTTAATCATATTATAAAAAGTTAAAGGTAAATCAATAAAGAATAAATGAACTCACCTCAGAGCCTCCAGTCTGCAGTTTGGACTCTTCAGTCCAGCACACAGAAGCTCCACTCCTGAATCCTGAAGACCGTTCTCGCTCAGGTTCAGCTCTCTCAGATGGGAAGGATTAGACATCAGAGCTGAGGCCAAGACTTTAAGGTGAGGCTCTGATAGTCCACAGCAATGTAAACTGTAAAGATGATAATATTGTATTTCATATAGTCATTCAGATGATTCAGTTATATTAACACACTGTTTTTATTTCCACACTTCACTGATTTTGCTTATCTGAATTCATCATTGTTCACACTAAACTATGATTTACATTCCTCTCCAGTAAACATACAGTTTTCTCAAATGTTTATTTTAGTATCTTATTTAGAGATTAAAGTGGACAGAGCAGAAAACCAGGCAGACTTCATACAGGAGACATCCCATAGTCCTGAGCAACACAAATCAATGTTTATTACAGCTTTGACAGTGTCCTGGTATTCACAATAACTGTCTTTAAACAAACACACACTCATCCTGAGCTGATATCATGCATATGGAGACACTGTGTCATTAACTGGGTTATAACTGGAGACAGCTCAACCTTTGGACCACAGTGACGGAGAAATACGAGCAGAGAACAGAGATGATCAGAGACACACAGGGAGACACAACAGCACACACACACACACAAATACACACTCACCCACACACAATTTAATTAAAATTTTCAATTCAATAAAAGTTTTATTGGCATGAATGGAAAATACATTGTTGCCAAAGCATAATAACAAACATCATATATAATATTTACATTAGTTGGACAGTTAGATTCAGTGTTGTTCTGAAATTGGATGTAAGGACAAAGAAATATTCACAAACAATTTATGTTAAAGAAGTTCAGTAGAGCTCTGTCACTAATAATGGTTCAGATCATCAGCACTGATGTTTTTTTCTGATGTCATGGCAGAGTGTCACATATTGAGCAGATAAATAAACAAAGTTTGGATCTTCTCCTAGACAGAGTGTCATTAGGCTAACTTTCAGGCTAATTCCGACAAGTGTCGCTTCCAAAAGTTCTCTTGACGACTCGTCCGTCGTTTGTTACATCAGTGACAACAGAGATGAGGAGTATAGAGCTCTAGTGGAGAACTTTGTGTCAGAGTGTGACTCTAACCACCTCCAGCTCAACATCGTCAAGACCAAGGAGATGGTGGTGCACTTTGGGTGGAGTAGGAGGACACCAGTGGCGGCTGCTGGTCAGTCAGGAAGGGGGAGCTCATTTTTTTTCTGGCCTACAATATAAATTCATTTATTTATGTAAATGATCTGTGACCCTGTTGTACCAACTAGGAGTCTTTTCCTGGGATTTTATCCCCCAAAACCCACTTTTGACCAGACAACACATTTTATTTGTGACAGCACTTCCAGTGAGCCAGCTCACCCTGTCATACCAGGAATGCTGAAAAGACCTGTTACTTTTCCCACCTTTTGCACTAAATAATTCTTGGGAGTTGATCTGCCCTGCTGTTTGACTCTAATTTTCTCTTCGTAAGGAAGACTATCAAATGGCCTCACAAAAATCTGGTCTACAACATTCATACTATCTGTCATTATGTGCAGCTTGCTAGCAGCTGGAGCTGCTACATGAGACCACTGTTTGACAGGCTGTGAGTGAAAGTGAGAGGGAGAGAAGATCCCAAGCCACAGCTGCTCGTTTGTGAAAAGAAAAGGTGGCAGGAGAGAATCTTCAAACACAACGCTAGTCGTTTTTAAGAAAGATAGTCGCTGGTGACCGATAAATCCTCCAAATCAGTCCAGAACAACTGAATGTAAAACTTAGAAGATACCCCGGTGAAGGGTGAGCCTTCAAGATCGCTGATTGGCTCATTTCACTGTCAATCAGAAAAGGATTCGGCCTCAGACAGATCATCCAATCATCATGCAGAAGCCGAGCGTCCAGGCCAGCCCACTGCCTCATAGACCCCCAGAGACGCTGAGCGTCCGATGGGCAGGACAAAGCCCAGCGTTTATCCAATGACCGTCCAGTTTCCACAGTGGAACAACCCACTCTACGCTTCTCCATCGAAGTCAGAAGATGCTCAGCGTCCGGCTGTGTTGAAGCGCTGGGACGCTGCGGGGATGAATGAGAAGGAAGTCGCTCCAGTTACCTGTGATAAGTAGCTGATTCTGAACAAAAGATGAAGGTATTCTAGAGCATATTTAGTCAATGAAATGCACACACAGCAGGACATATCAACACTTTTTGGGGGGACATTTTAGGGGAAGCTGAGCTTCCCCTTGCAGTCTTAGGCCCTCCTCACACGAGGACGGCACCGTATTGTCTTGGCGTCGGCATCAAAACATGTATCGCTGTTTACACATCGTATTGTAGATAGGCTTGTGTATTTACTTGAGAACGCAAAATCCACGCCGGGACGTACCTGGGGGTTTCCACGCATGCTCCTAACCCATATTGCATGCTGGGTAATGTAGTTCTTGGGTTACTGCACTCGTAACATCACAGTTGTGCTCCGAGGTGGATTCAACGTCAGCAAGTGCTCATGCGTGCGTAACATGCTGCGTCTCTGCATGAGCACTTGTTGCTGTTGTTGCTGTAGCTGGTGTTGTTGGTGTTTTGTGAGCAAATGTTGTTGTAAAAGTCGTAGCAATATTTATAGCTGCTGCCACCATAGTTGTTGTTGGTGTGTGTGTGACAGCGTGAGTTGGGGGGCGGGGAGGAGGACGGGTGCTATGAGGTCACCGTCTTTTCCGGACTTATCTGTTTATACCAACTACGGCATGAAGACGAATACGCAGATATCCACTTGCAGACCCGTTTTCAAAAAAGATGCGGAGTCATGGACAAATACGCGTCTCCGTGTGTCAATATCACCAGATCGATAGTTTATTTTACCGGAGTCTTACAAATTCGCACTCGTGTAAAGCCCACCTTAGAGCAATCGCCACTGGAGGACACCCACCCCCATTACCATCCGGGGGGAAGAAGTGGAGATCTTCTGTGCTGTGCCATGCTGGGGGGGGGGAACGCTGGTGTGACAGGGTCAGGCAAGCACAACAAACTGGTAAGGAAGGCAGGTTCGGTGGTGGGAGCCAGCCTGGAGAGTTTGGAGGGGGTGGCGGAGCAGAGAACGAGGAGGAGACTGCAGGCCATATTGGACAGCCCCACCCATCCTCTCTATAGTGATCTGGAGGGGAGGAGGAGTACTTTCAGGCACAGGCTGATTCCCCCTCGCCAGACTACCAAGCGCTTCGGACAATCCTTTGTGCCAACAGCCATTAGACTGCACAACGAGAAGGGGGAATCAGTACACTGCAGATCAGGGCGGAGGCACTAAGGGAGGACTCTCTTTTGTACCTTTTTTTTGCATACGGACTTGATTTTGCATTCTTTGCACATGGCCTTGACTTTTCACTTTTCTATTTCTGCTTTTCTTTACCCTGCTTTTAACCGTTTTTATTTATTCTATTGTTTAACAGGAACAATCTTTTTAACTTATTGAACTTTTTATGGCTTATTTTTTTTAACTTACAGTATTGTACTGTTGCTAGCCTGACAAACCGCATCTCCCCTACAGGGACAAATAAAGGTTTCATTCATTCATTCATTCATTAGTTCAGCGTGTGTTTTTCTTTCATATGAGGAGAGTAGGCAGATCTGAGGAGCTATAACCAAGGACACACCACAGTGTCCTTCACAGAAATGTTTGGACTGATGGACCCGCCCACTTACTGGATATTACTCTGTGATTGGACACTGCAGCGGTGTGAACTTTAATGAAACATCAGCAGAGATTAATCATGGAGGAAAAACAGAACTTTATACTAACGCTGAGAAACACTGAAACGATTGTAGAGTCTGCAAAGTGTTGGAGTGTCGTAAAAACTATTTAAAGGAGACATATCATGCTGATGCATGATTTAATACTTACATATAATATAATACATTTGAAAAGAAGACCTTACACCCCCTTAATTTTCAAAAAATGAGATATTGTATTTTTTCTGATATCCTAGAACGAGATTTGATGCCTCTGAAAATAGGTCCGAGATGTCCATGAGATTTAAATCGCCGTGACGACACGAGGTACCTTTCTTTTTATTGGAGTAATCTGATAAAACACTTCCTCCTCTGTGATGTCCGTTAGCCACAAAACCGTCACCGAGGAACACATCCACCCAGCAGTATAAAGCTCCCTAGCTCACACTCACTCATTACCAGCTCTGGCCTGTAGGGGGACTCAATACGCGGTCGCTGCTTTGAGCCTGCCGGAAAATACAGTAGAAGAAGAAGGACAGGCTGGCTCTACCCCGATAGAACTGACCAATCAGAGCACAAAGGGCTGTGACGTTGCGAGGTAACTTAAGGTCATCCTTGAGACCAAGCGTTTCAACGAGAGCTTCATAATGGCCTAAAATGAGGATTTTGAGAACGCTATTGTGGGGCAATGAAGGAACTACATGACTTGTACTGAGGGCAGAAATGCTTTACAGGCATCCTAGTCTGGCATAGTGAAAAGGAGAAAGAAGCATGATATGTCCTCTTTAAAAGGTGTTTTTCATGAGGATATCCAAAAAACTTTAACAAATCAATTTAATATCAGAGCATCATTCAGACTGTTAAATGATTTCTGAATCATTGATTAATATCCTTAAATTAATTTTTAAAATCAAAATGAGCATATTTTAACAGACACATTTGATTAAATAAAAAATTATACAAACATAAAAAATAATAGATTTATATAATCATTAGTGTAAATAACCTGTTTCAGTATGATACAATATGATTATAATATTCTTTACTTTATGCCATTTTTAAAAATTACATAGTCCGTCATGATCACGGGAATATTTACCATTAGGCAAACACAGGCAATTGCCCAGGGCCCTGAGATTTCCAGGGGCTCCCTAACGTCTCATAAAAACGTATTAGTAAAGTTCCCTTCGATCCAAAGCTGTTATTTTTGATATAGTCTTAATTTAAGGGCATATAAGTACATCAATATGCTTTATCTATTATGATCGATTGGACTGCTCCCTCCCATCTCATGCACATGTGCAGACAGGAAGATGAAACCAAAACACGGTTATAAGCATGGATGGTAATCAGTGTTCGAAGAAAATGAAGCGGGGTTACCCCAGTGGAGCAGAGAAGAGGAGAAGAAAGGAAACAGTTTTTTTTAATCAAAAGTACTGAAGGTGCAAGTTTTTTGACACGGAATTGTCACTGCGCCAACATGATCTGTCAGATGAATCTGTCGTCAGCTTCCCTCTGGTGCGCCATCACACCCATCTCAGTGCAGACGGTCTACCAAATTGTGAAATTGGCTGCGCCCTGTGCTGCGCCACGAAATTAGGGCCCTCAGTATTCACAAGCCTTGAGCGTTTATTTTTGCATAATTTATGAAGTCAAGGAGTTTATTGGGACTAGAGCTGAAACGATTCCTCGAATAATCTCGATTATTCAATTACAAAATATCCTCAGGGCAAATTGTGTGCCTGGAAGCCTCGTTTGGTATATAATTATAAATATAAAATACATATCTGGACTACTGTACAGTGCACGGTGTTTGACACGGACGGTCATTTCTGTGGCACAATGTGCCTGCTACCTCCGCTGCTGCGCTGCTTGTAAAATCATGAAGGAAGAGAAAAGAGAGGGACAGAAAGGAGAGAGTCCACAGAAGAAATGGCAGAGAGTGTCCCAAGTGTGTGGTCACTACAAGAAGGGACGAAAAGAAAACACAGTACAGTGTGTCTGATGTCAACCAGAGTTAGCCTAGCACGTAGCTTAGCATGATAGCACGTCGTCACTGCTGCAGCACGTCAACAGTAAACATCCGGTTCAAAGGCCAGAGCGACACAACAGGATTACACTCATGATACATCAACAGAAGCAGCTAATGTGATCAATAACTGAGATATGGGCTAGTAAATAACCTACTTTGATTATGGCTGTAAAGGCTGGTTCAGAACGTAAATCAATGCAGAGGCTACTTGCCCAGAATCATGTGTATTTTGTTCACATACTTTTCACATCCAATAACTTTACATTTAATTTGATTGCAGAGAGTAGAAGAGGAAACACTGACAGTGAGTAGAGGAAGCAGGTGTAGGGAATGCTTTCATATGTTATAGAAATGTACATTAGCTAGTTAAATGATCTTAGTATCTAAGTATGAGATTATTTGGTCCTAGAAATAAAGTAAGCAAAATAAGATCATCAATATGGTACAGTAGTAAAGGCAATAATTTAGCAAAAAGAGACAAGCATGAATACAAATAAAATAAAAATAACCAAACTTAAAAAAATACTAAAAAAAAGCAAGATATGGCCCAGAGTAAAAATAAAAGTATAGATTTTGATTTTGAGATCCCATTTATGCTCAGAATGTTCAAAATAAGAAAAATAAGTTGTTAATTTAAGTGACCTGGCTTTTCTGCTTTGTGTGTTACTAATAATAATGTGTAGTGATTCACTTTGTCATCTGAGGCAACTCAGCAGCTCTTTAAATCTGAGAGATCTGTCTGACTGTGACTTTAGACACACTTTACAAATGAGCTCTCAGGTCTGCTGCTCTGTTCTGTCCTTGCTAGCACCAGCTAGCATGCTAGCTGGTGCAAACAAGGTGAGCAATGATATGACATGTGCCGTCCTGTCACTGCTGTTTTCTCTACATGCACTGAGGTCATCGTTACACCCTGACCTGACATTTCTCTAACATGTTTGTCATGTTTCATGTATTTTTTATGTTTGTCATGTATTTCAGTGATCAGCTGAAGGATTTTTTAAATGACAACAATATTTTATCTGACTTTCAATCTGGTTTTGGAAAGAGACACAGCACAGTTACAGCTGCACTCAGTGTTTTAATGATTTTATTGATTTTGTCGATAATAAACAGCATTGTGCAGCCCTTTTTATTGACCTGTCCAAAGCATTTAATACTGTGGATCACTCAGTCTTGGTTCACCAGTTAATTCGTGCGGGTCAATCAAAAAATGCTATTGGCTGGTTTGAAAACTACCTGACAGATAGAACTCAGTCTGTACAGGTGGAGGGCCTCTCTTCCAGTTCACTCAACATTACTAAAGGTGTTCCACAAGGTTCAGTCCTCGGTCCACTTCTGTTCATTCTTTACATAAATAATATAAACAAGAACATTTCAAATGCAAAATTTCATTTCTATGCTGATGACACAGTCATGTACACTTCTGCTTCATCCCCAGTCCAAGCACTTGCACAATTACAATTTGCTTTTAACACCATGCGACGAAATTTTTATGATTTAAAAATGGTTTTAAATGCTGACAAAACGAAAGTTATGTTGTTCTCAAATTCTAAATCCAAACTTTAGAGCCTGCCTTCGGTGATCACTGCTCAGGGTTCTCAGATTGAACTTGTCTCTTCCTATAAATATCTTGGTGTTGTAATCGATGATTCTCTCTCTTTTTCTGCCCATATTCAGCAGCTTGTTAAAAAGTTAAAACTGAAGTTAGGTTTTTTCTTTAGAATTAAGTCTTGTCTCTCCTTTGAATCCAGAAAAAGACTGGTTTCTGCTACATTTATGTCTGTGCTGGACTATGGTGATGTTTTGTACATGCTTGCCTCCTCTAATAGCTTACATTCTCTGGATACTGTGTATCATGGAGCTCTGAGGTTCATCACTGGTTTTAAATCTCTTACTCATCATTGTTTGCTGTATGCTCGTGTTGGATGGTCTTCTTTGTCTGCATGCAGACTTAATCACTGGCGTATTCTTATTTATAAATGTATCCTTGGTCTGCTTCCATCCTACCTGCTGACTTACATCAGTCAGAAGAGCTCAGTATCTTATAATCTTCGGTCCCAGGATCTTTTCTTATTGTCTGTTCCCAAAGTAAGAACTGAGCTGGGAAAAAAGGCGTTCAGGTTTGCAGCTCCACATGCTTGGAATGAACTACAAAAACACGTGAAACTAAAAGATCTGGTGACACTGGTCACTTTTAAGTCAATGTTGAGCAACTTGAAGGCAAACACATCTGGCTGCAGATGTTTTGACTGATGAACTTTATCTTTCTCCTGTGGACAATCCAAGCAAAATAAGCTGTCTGAATTGTGACTTTCTTAATGTACTGGATTCTTGTTTTATGTGTTTGATGACTGCATGTGTTTGTGTAAAACTGTCGAATGTGCTGCTGTCTTGTCCAGGACACTCTTGTGAAAGAGATTTTTAATCTCAATGAGGTTTTCCTGGTTAAATAAAGGTTAAATAAAATAAAATAAAAATGTTTCTGTCAAAGTCCTCAGAGAAGTCACTCCTGGTCCTCCCAGTTAAAATCCTGAAGCTTTAAATGTTTGTGTGTCAAGTATTTTGACCCCGGTGTTGCTGCTGTGAAGCAGCTCTCATTGTAAATGATGCCAAAGCTGTGGTCAGAGGACCTCTGTGAACCGTTTACTGCTGTCGTCCTTCTGTGATGAAGTTTTACTGAATATTCAGTGAGGCGAGTCTAGAAAGGTCAATTAATGCTGAAGGAGGTCAAATACTGTCTCCAAAAACAACGTCTGCTGTGTGAGTAATACAATACAATTATGTCCTGAACAAGAGCTTGAACACTCTGACCCATCCCTATGATCTACATCTTATTCAGACTCAGACTTCAGAACATCTGGACTTACCTGGCCTTTCTGCAGTTCCTCACAGCTGGCATCAGTCTCAGTCGTCCCTGGTCTGATGTTTTGTACTCCTTCAGATCTAACTCATTCAGAACCTCCTCTGATATCAGCAGCATGTGGGCCAGAGCTGAGCAGTGGATCTCAGAGAGTTTTGTCCCTGATCGTTTCTCAGACTTCAGGAACTCTTGGATCTCCTGATGGACTGAGAGGTCGTTCAGCTCCATCAGACAGTGGAAGATGTTGATGCTTCTGTCAGGAGAGATTTTATCACTGTTCATCTTCTTCAGGTTGTGGATGACTCTCTGGATCATTTCTGGACTGTTGTCTGTCTGACCCAGAAGATCTCCCAAGAGCCTCTGGTTGGACTGCAGAGTGAGGCCGTGAAGGAAGCGAACAAACAGGTCCAAGTGACCATTTGGACTTCTCAGGGATTTCTCCATGACTTTCATCAGGAAGACATCCAGAGATGAGTCAGAGGTCTCAAGGTTAAAATGCTTTGCAATCTTTGTGAAAGAAAATCTGAAAGACTGCTTGTATTTGTGACCTTTAAAGAAATCCTTCACCAGACCTGTTTTCTCCTTGTTGGTGAAGCAGTTGAAGACGTAGACTGCAGCCAGAAACTCCTGAACGCTCAGATGAACAAAGCAGTAGACTGTTTTCTGGAAGATCACACTCTCTCTTTTGAAGATCTCAGTACAAACTCCAGAGTACACTGAGGCCTCTGTGACATCCAGACCACACCACTCCAGGTCTTCTTTGTAGAACATGATGTTTCCGTTCTCCAGATGCTCAAAGGCCAGCCTCCCCAGCTTCAGAAGAACTTCTCTGTCAGACTGGGTGAGTACCTGAGGATGTCCCTCAGCATACTTGTTCTTCTTCCTCTTTGTCTGGACCATCAGGAAGTGTGAGTACATGTCAGTCAGGGTCTTGGGCAGCTCTCCTCTCTGCTCCGTGCTCATCATGTGCTCCAGGACTGTGGCGGTGATCCAGCAGAAGACCGGGATCAGACACATGATGTGGAGGCTCCTGGAGGTCTTGATGTGTGAGATGATTCTGCTGCAAAGATCTTCATCAGTGAACCTCCTCCTGAAGTACTCCTCCTTCTGCTGGTCAGTGAAGCCTCGTACTTCTGTGACCCTGTCGACACATGAAGGAGGGATCTGATGGGCTGCTGCAGGTCGAGAGGTGATCCAGATGAGAGCTGAGGGGAGCAGGTCCCCCTTGATGAGGCTCGTTAACAGAACATTTAACGATGACCTCTGTGTGACCTCAGACACAACCTCCTCCTTGTTAAAGTCCAGAGAGAGCCTGCATTCATCCAGGCCAAAGATGAACAACAGTTTACAGACAACCAGAGTCTCTGCTCTGACCTCCTGCAGTGTTGGATGGAAAACATGGAGCAGCTCCAGAAGACTGTAGGACTCATCTCTGACCAGGTTCAGCTCCCTGAATGACAGCAGAGCCACCAGACTGAGGTCTTGGTTTTCTGAGCCCTCAGCCCAGTCCAGAGTGAACTTCAGCACTGAGAAGGTTTTTCCAACACCAGCCACGCCGTTTGTCAGAACCACTCTGATGGCTTTCTGTTGATCAGCTGAGGCTTCAAAGATTTCATGGCACCTGATTGGAGTCTCATCGAGGGTCTCCATCTTGGAGGCTGTCTCAAGCTGTCTGACCTCATGTTGGCTGTTGACCTCTTCACTCTGTCCCTCTGTGATGTAGAGCTCAGTGTAGATCCTGTTCAGGAGGGTTCTACTTCCTGCTTCATCACTTCCTTCAGTCACATGTTCACATCTTCTCCTCAGACTGATCTTATGATCATCTAGAACCTTCTGCAGACCTTTACCTGACAAACAAGCACAAATATATCAGACTGGTTTAATTAAATGAACTAAATCAAATGTCCCATTTTCCTCATTAATCATTAAGAACACAGAGTAGAGTTGTGACGTTCACGAACGAACCAAATCTCTTGAACTCATTAACATGAATGATGGGAACCGAGTCGCGATTGGTTGGGGCCGTTCTTTTTCTCTCTCTCCTTGAGTTCACACCTATGGTCCACACACAAGCTCACACAAACTCCCCGTGCTCCTACACTGAGTGAGACGGAGATAGAGAGCATGGGTTGGAGCTCAGCGCTTAATTCATATGCAAATGTCGCATAAGTGGTGTGCGCTCCCTTCACGTGAGTGCCTCAGTAAAAAAAAAAGGCGGGTGCGTCGGAATTGGCAGACGGGGAGAGCATGGGGAAAAGGGCTTATTTCATAGGCAAATTGCGCATAAGTTGTGCACGTTCCCTTCACATTAGTGCCTCAGTGTCAGCAGTGCAGTCAACAGCAGCCTGACCGAGGGGGAGGATTGTCCGTCGTTGTTATTGTTTTGTGAAGGTCATTTATTTTGTTTAAACTTGATTTTGTTATTGGGGTTATGGTTCAGAGTAAAGGGACTGGTCTCCTGTTTTTGTAGGTCAGGTATAGGCTACTATTCAGCCAATCACTCCAGTTCAGGAGTCCTCCTCAGGGTTAAGCTCTATTTTCATTTATTTATTCATTTATTTTTAAAAAAGAAACTATATCAATCAATCAAAATATATTTATTCAGCACTTTTCAAGCAAAAAAAAAAAAGTAGCACAAAGTGCTTTACAAACAGACACATGAATTAAATGCATCTCAGGACAGTTCACTAGTCCAGTGTAAAGTTTTATTAGTAATACTAGTGGGCTGTATGCAAATTTTTTTCCTCTAATTTATTGTAATTTTATTCATTTTAAAAATATTTTGTGTGGAAATGTTTTCACTAAAAGCTTTTGCATGGAACTTAATTTTAGCCTGCTTGTGTTTTATTGTGTATGTAAAAGTGTTTAGTTTAGGTGTTGCATGAATAACATAAGTCAAAGTAGTTTTACACACATACACACACTTTATACAAAGGGTAAATAGTGATCTCACTGTCAACTTAGAGGGATTTGTCAGGGGAATATTTACAATGAATCCATATCAAGCTTTAAAATCTTGTCCATGTCAAATGAAGCCAGAATCAATATTTCAGAAGAATTCAAACTCAAAAATATTGGTGGGAAATCTGTTTGAAATTGTTCTGATCCAAATCTCAGGCCACCATTCCTCCTTGTGATTATTTTCAGGATAAAATGAACTAAACCCAGGCTGGCCTCTTAATGGTGTGTTCACACCAGACGCGAATTCGCCTCGACGAGCGTCGAGATTACATACAAAGTCAATGCAAAGACGCGTCCTGATGCAGATTCGCCCCGGGCGGCACGTGGGACGCGTTTGGCACGGTGCGTTTGGAGTGTCCGGCGCGTTTGAGGCGTCGAGTGTCGAGGCGTCGGGCGTCGACGCCTCGACACTCGAGTTAAAAATATTGAACTTTCGACGCCAGTTCGCTTGACGCTTTGGCGTGGCAGCCAATCAGCGATGACATCCCCCCCCCCCCCCGACGTCATTGATTTGATGACGTATGACGCTACGTCCCCCTGCTCCTGCTCAAAGCCCTCTGTAAGATGGAGGAGAGGTTTATCTGCGCTGTTTGCTATCATCTGAAGCTAAACTATTCAGCGTGTATACTCTACAGAGACCGGAACAAAAAGGGAGCAGGCTTGGGTGAAAGTCGTCGAGGAGACAGGTTTGATTTGATGACGTGTGACGCCCCGTTCTCATGCTCCTGCTCAAACCCCCTCTCAAAGATGGAGGAGAGGTTTATCTGCGGTGTTTGCTATCATCCGGAGCTCTACTACTCGACGTGTGCACTCTACAGAGACTTCAACAAAAAGGAGCAGGCTTGGGTGAAAGTCGCTGAGGAGACAGGTTTTGAAGGTAAGTTCTGTAAATATTCGTTTCCAGCTGCCTATCACGGAGTCCGACAAGCTCCGGCTCTCTACTGCGCCTGCGCCACGACGCGCGTCGTCCCTCAGCTTGTCAAAATGTCCAGCGTCCAGCCTCTGGCGTTTAGCGCGGCGCGTCACAGGCGTTACGCGCGTCGATTCGCGTCCGGTGTGAACGCAGCATAAAAGTGAATAAACATAAAAAAGAGCCAAATGAGCCAGTCTCCTGAACGGCTCTTTGAAACGAACGGATCCCAAAGATCAGGCTCCCTCTAAAGAGCCATAAATCCCATCTCTAACACAGAGCAACACAGAGTCTCCGCTGGAATAAAGTTGAACTGCTAAGACAGAATAAACTGACAGCAAGAGTCAGGTTATATCAAAATGTTAGGTTTATGTATTAATGACAGGATGATCTCCATTACGTGACACTGATGTAGAAAGATGGAGAAGTTCTGTTCCTGCTCTCAAAGACATCAGTCTTACCTTCTGCAGAGCTGGACTGACCGCTGATAAGACCTGGATATATCAGGACGTCCTGGATCCTCATCTGTTCAAAACAGCTGTGAAAAGCACACACAGACTTTGTCAGAAGTGTTGGATAAAACATGTAATCTGGTTCAAAAATCTGATTACATTTATTGAAGTTGTTGAAGTTGGCTGGAAGACGGCTAAAAAGAAAACTTATTACAACTGTTTAAAGGTCAGAGTTGTTCAATTGTTTTTTTTTTTTTCAAAATTAAAAAATAGATGTAACAAATGTTCTACAAATAAAAAGAACTGGAAATGTGTTTATTTTTTATTGCAATAAGCTGCATTAATAATGTTCATGGAAATGCATTTTCTTTTATATAATCAGAGAAATTGTTTAGGAGTAAAATAAAAGCTTCTCCTCCTCAGTGACCCCTCACTGTTCTGAAAACTACCTCAGACAGCTCTGAATGGGAAATATTTAAATACTAGGGCTGTAATGGTACACAAAAATCACGATTCGGTACGTACCTCGGGTTTTTTGGGGGGCCACGGTTCGGTACATTTTCGGTACAGTATGGGAACAACGCGAAACCTGTTGTTTGTTTAGCACATTTATTAAACCAAAAATTACTCATTATACAAACTGAAAAACAAAATAAATTCAATGTGCTGCATGGTTATTCTAATAAGTTAAATAAAATAAATAAACAACAAATGTATGAAATACAAAATATAATTCCTGGCTTAAATGTGGACATCTGGCACTTTATACCGGGGCTCAATCACCTTTAGCATGAGTTTAAAACCAGCATTTTCCACAGCTGAAGACGGTCTTAGATCTGATGCTATAAAAACGCTGATGGATGCTGTTATCACTTTGGCCTGATCTGAATTGTCTGGAAGAGGCTGCTTGAATGCAGACAGCAGTTGAATTTGCACTACAGTGTTTTTTTTCCTTACTGCAGAAATCTTTACACTTGAGCTGTGGCGGCTGGTGGAAAATATTTTTGGTGGGGCTGAGGTGACAATATATTATAAGAATTCAAATCAACAGTTGTCAGAATACTTCAATTCAGTAATAGTGATTTAATCTCCTTAAAATTGCCAGTTTTATAAACCAAGGAAAGGATGATTTTCAGTTGGTCTACTCCCACCTGCTGCCTGCTGAGACAGCAGCAGATATGCTTGTAATCAAAACTACAGAACCACAAGTACTGTGAACAGAGGGCTAAGACTTAAGTTAGATTTCACAGATTAAGGATTGTACTCATGTCAAATATTTATTTAAAAATAAAGTAAAAAATGTGAAATTAGGTCTAGAGCTCACGCTACACTCTGGCCGACCAAACTCCAGAACTCAATAACAACTGTCGGCCATAAGCAACAGCAACGAAACAGACAGAAACACAAACACTGATCCAGCATCATGTCTCACAAGAACGAAGCTGGAGCCTCTTATTTCAGTAGAAAATTCACCAGAGTTCAAGACGATAACAAACCAAACCCAGCCCAAGTCTGACCATCCTGTCTCTACAGCCCATCTGTGAACACAGATTACACACGGACACAACTCCTAAATGACTGGAAAAGACATAATTACGTCTATTTGCTTGCAAATTGTACAGAAAAGATCATTCAGCATGACAATCTGTTTCTTATCTGTCTTTGGTTTAATTTCACACATTAAGCAACCAGTAGCTTCAGTAAACTCCCAGTTAGCCCATAGCTTATAAACTCTGATTAGTAGCTCACTGCCACATATCCTCCACACGAAACACCAACACAAAACTCTGTATTTTAAACGAACTGTTGCTCACCCACTGATGGTCTTATGATCTACATAAGCCGATGAATTCAGCTGCATCCATAGTTCACCTTAAACTTAAACATCCAGCCATGAAAAATGGGTCCTCTGGTTAATTAAAGTTAAGTGTTGTCCTCCGTTTGTTGGTAGTTTTGTGTTATCCTTTTGTTTTTTATCCCTCCATCAGCTTTACGTCTTCACCGCTGTGAGCCCGGTCAGCCTTTAGCATGCTAACCTGCTCGACGTGTTTTCTCATATTCAAGTAGCCATGTGCTGCTTATGCAGATCAATAACTTTGTGATCCAAGAGCACGAATCACAGACCACTTTCCTCATGAATATTAAAAAGCATCCCCAAACCAAATCATAGACGAGTACCCCCGTGAATATTAAGTAGCCATGTGCAGCGGCTGACGTAAAACATATTGTACTCGTTCGAGTACAGCACTGTACCGAACCGAACGTCCATATGGAGCGGTTTGGTAAGGATACATGTACCGTTACACCCCTAATACTAAAAAATGGAGGAAAAGAAATTGTCAAAACCAAACTGCATCAAAACCGTGATCATAAAACCTGAACCTGACCCGAGGGCTGAGTGTGTTTCTGTGTTCTAATGGATGGACAGATATATCTGTGTTCGAGCTTATTTAGGGTCATACATTTGTTGGATCATCACTCAGACATCATGAAGATCTGGACTTTTGGATGAGGGACATTTTCCTAACCTGGTCTATGTCAACACTACGGTTGCAACAGTTCACGGTTTAAAACCGAACTGTACGGTTCACCCTGCACGGCTCAATTCTCCTTTATAAAGCGCGCTTTTTCGGTTTTGCAGTTAACTCATTTCTAACAGCTGTGAGATGGATTTCTGAAGCCAGCGCCTCTCCGGCTCTGTAGACAACCCCTCCTCCCCTCCCACCTCCACAGCTCTGTACAAAACCCCGCCCCGCTAGTAAATATCCAATCCCTACTGTGTAATAGGAGCCGAGCACATGTCCGAGTGGGCGGCGTCTCTCACTCTGGAGCTCGGTTCGGCCTCACAAAAGCTAAGACGAAGAAGGAGAAAAACTAAAAAAAAGTCAAGGTATGGCGAGCGGAGAGGTGGAGAGACCGGAGTTTAAAGAAGCACTGGGTTCGTTCAGTCTGCGGTGTGGGGACATTTCCGTTTCCTTATGGATTATAATGACAAGGGAGAGAAAACAGTGGACAAAAATAAAACCATGTTGAAGCATTGCTCAGCGCTAGTCCGATGTGTGAATGGGAACATGTCCAACATGACTCAACACCTCAGTTCTCATCACCCAGAGGGATCGCTTTCTCAGGCTACGTTCATACTGCAGTCCTTACTGCTCAATTCCGATGTTTTGTTTGTCTGTTCAGATTAGAGGATGACATTTTTCGGGAATTCCCGTGGGTCACGTGATTCCCGCGGGACGGGAGTAATTTTTTAATCAATCCCGTGATCGGGACGGGACAGGAAAAAAAACTTCCTGTCACCACCGGAAGTGAAAGAGACTGAGCTGCCGGCGATGGGCGACCATGGATGTATTATAAGAACTGGACAGCGTGGCTCCGCCTTCCACCATATAACGGATATGAAGCCAGAATATCCCCCGTCAGGGCGCCGCCATTGTGCAGCCAGCAGAGAATTTGGGCCGTAATCTGGACGCAGCTGTCGTACATGGTCGCAACACTCTGCAGCATACGCCGTACACAATCATTGTGATGAAGCTGCTGTAAACCGCGGTTATTTTTAAACTCTAATAACTGATAAAAAAGAAACTTTTCAGAAAAAAGAGGACTTGGAGAACACGCAGCCCAATAATACTTTAATGTCACCATAGCATACGGATGGGAGAAATATTTCTATGAGGTGTATTAATTTTTTGAAGTTTCACTACGGCCCGTTCAGATGAATGGGGGAGACGGAGATTTGACCTATACTGCAGCCAGTCACCAGGGGGAGCAGTTTTCATGGCGGCTTCAATTTTAGCCCAGCGACATGGCGTCCATGTTTTTTACAGTCTATGTGGGCGACACACACAGCCAAACAACATGAGCTGCATCTCAAAGCTCCAAAGTTTCATCCTCGCTTCCTCCATGCCAAAGACGCGTGGAAATGAAGAGAGGAGAGAAGAAACGATGAGATTCATTTCAAGAGAAAGCAACGTTTTTGAGTGATGACGGCGTCATAGCTGGATATACCGCCCGAGCGCACAGGAGAAACTGAATTAAGGAAGATAATGTAAACTCCTGGGTGCTCGACCGCGGTACATTCATATTCACTTTTACATCAATGTAACATGAATATGTACATGAATGAAAAAGAAAACTGTCACATCCTCCCAGGCCCAGAATGATAGGAATTTTTAATTGTTTTATTGCGGCCACTTTGTCTTCACAAATAATGTTTTTATTCTGCTACCAACACTTAAACCCCCCTCTCTAAGCATTTATATAGGCTAGAAAAAAATGTAAAGGCCTGAGATAAGGATGTACAATTCACTACTTTCTGTCCTTATTTTAGCTTGGTTTAATCAGGAGATACAAACGTCATAAAACATGCATTTTGTTAATGTGCATCGTTTCTGTGAGGGCCGATATGTGTCAACGAGCATCTCTGTCACATACTGACTTTTTATTATTATTATTATTTATTATTGTACATGTTTGCTGTTTGTATATGTATATATGGTCTGGGTTTAGGCCCTCTGGGATAAATAAAGTTGTCTGATCTAATCTCATCTAAAATGTGTTTTCCTGAACAGACCTGTCTACTGTAACAGCCTCACAGTTACAGACACAAACAAAACAACACAGATAAATCAGGACAGACAACAAATGGAAAACCTGGAAAGAACTGCCCCATGATAGTGCTCAATATTTTCTGTGTTTTCAATCTGTCCAGCTTAAAATTTTTTACATGATGAGTCAAATTCTTCTTTGCACAGTGAAGAAAATCAAACAGCAGAGATATAAGAGACTCTACTGACATTAAACTGCTCACTTTTTGAGGGAACATTAGGCCGACAGATCGGCTGCTTTGTGTAGAGTGTGGAAAAAGCCTTTCTTGCGCCATGGTGTTTGCATTTCACACGTTTATTCAAACGGGAACGGGACAGGAGTGGGAGTGAATTCAAGTGGGAGCGGGACTGGAGTGGGAGTCATTCTACGTGAGTGGGACGGGACAGGATTATTTTTTTTACTCCGGCCCGGGATTGGGACAGGACGGGATTTTTTCTCTGGGAGTGGGACGGGACAGGAGTGAAAATCCACTCTCGTGTCATGCTCTAGTTCAGATCACTCCTGTAAATGTGGTCTGACTGCAGACTGTGATGTGAACAGCTCAGACTGCAGAAGTGACGCGCATGCTCAGTTTAACGTTAATGACACGCACAGCATGGTGCGATGAGGGGCAGATGATTCATCAGTAAATAAAACAATAAAACTCTACTTGAATGGAGCAAAAAGGGGGCGGGAACAACCGCACTACACAGAGCAAAACTGAGATTTACAATGATGGAGAAGTTTGTTCCCATAACGTAGAACCTGATGTTGCAGCAGCTCACCCTGAGTGAGCTCTTATTTCAGTAATTATGGCTATATTTTATTTCTTATAAATCTGAAGGCGGACGCTCTCTCCCGCCAACCCTGCTGATGACAGATCGCTGCTGGAGAGCCAAACATCTCAGAGCCACAGCGCGCTGAACAGGTGAACAAAAAAGGCAACAGCTTGGTTTTGTCATCTGTTCTGATGTTTCTTAGTTTGTCTGACAGCAGATCAGACAGGAGCAGACTGCTCACTGACTGATGCTGTCTCATAGGAACATACAGCAGCGCGCAAATACGCACTGATGAGATAGACAGCGGTATCATCAGAGTCTCCATGTCCTGTAAACTGTTATTTTAGTCTGATTAATCCATTCAAAAAGTCGGCGCAGTGTTAATAAACTACATTTAACAGATAAAATACAAACATATGATTCATTCACATTTGTTGTTTATTGTGTGTGTAATGGAGACGTCAGTCGCTCTCTCACTTTTTCTCATCACTCCTCCATTTATCCATTGTTTAATCATACTTGTAGCTGGAAAAACAACTAAAACTCTTTATTGTAGGAAGGGATGTAACGATATGAAAATTTTGTATCACGGTTATTGTAACCAAAATTATCAGGGTTATCATTATTATCGTGATATTGTTGCAGTGTGCTCAAAATGTTCTAAAAGTACTTTTACACAAAATCGAAATCATTTAACCCTTTATTATTATATTCATAAGTTCTTTTGTCTTTTTTGTCAATAAATGTGTCAGACTCAGAGGCCAAACAATGCAAACTGCACATGTGCACCTCGCGTGAGGCTCCTTAATCAAGGACAGATAAATAGTTCAGGCTTTTCCAGGCAAAGAGCAGCATCAACATGCGTTACTGAGGCAGTGTGGTGATCAAGTGGGGTCCGTCAATAATGCTCCATAATATTATCATTAAAGAGCATTTACATCTGAATAAATAGTGAGCACTGTGGGCACACAACTACAACATTCTCAAAAAAAATTAAAATAAACTGCATAAAGTATAAAAATTATTTTAAAGAAACAGGAAGAATGTAACATTTCATGTAACCATGTAAGCTCAGCAGGTGGAGAGAAGATGAATGCTTAATAAAGTTAAAGCAAGTGACTGACAATGAGGAGAAACTACATACTGAAAGTTTCCTACACTGCTAGCTGTGCTTCCCTTCTTAGTAAGGACAATTGGCTTAAAAATGCTGAGATTTTTGCTTGGGGAGATTGTTTGGTAAGCTTTTGGTCATCCATTAATGTTTGTTTAAATTGGTTTTTCTTATTACATTTTTTACCATTATGGTCGCTTCTTCATCCGCCGCCTGAGTGTGAGTGTGTGTGTATGTCTGTATGTGTAGTGTTTGTGTGTCTTTATCATCCCCTTCACACAACGCGCCGCCTCCAGTCATTTCAATGAGGGATAGGCGGCTGACAGCACACGGTTTGGATCGCCGCAGTAGGAGCGGTTGCCGCTGAAGAGCACATGCACAGATTTTGCCCCGCTGCTCAGAGTCCAGCGTTTTGAACTTTCTGGCTGTAGTCGCCTGGCAGCAGCAAATCATATCGTACTATCGAAGACCTGGACGTGGGAAAGCATTTCTACTGAATTGTTTTTAGGGAAGGGAGTGTCATAGTAGTATGTCAGAGTGAGCATCTTCAGAGTAGACGATCTTTGTAGTGTTAAGGCTGCTAAGGGGGAGCCCGGGGATTGGCTGAGGGTTACGGAAGTGTAGACTGAGAGAGAGAACTGCTAACTGTATGACACGCTGTTTGAGTCTGTTAATAAAGAGAATTAACGATTCAGAAGTTATCGGCTCGTTCTATGACAGGGAGTGTTGTGAGACACTTTTAGGTGGCCTCTGCTCTGACGTTCGCTGAATCACCGCTACGTCTCGGCCCGCGGTGGCAGCAGCCTCTTAAAAAAAAATGCATGTCGGGGGGACTCCACCTGCAGAGAGACGGTTTGGTTGCCTCACGGCTTATCGGTGTTGCACAAGAGGAGCGGGGGAGGGGGCATTTGTCAGCGGAGAGGAAAAATGCATTTTATTAAATGTAAGCAAACCATAGCGACACAACTATGGGCAAGATAGTTATCTGCCTCAGCACCTGCGACACCCGATTTAATGCAGAACTCTGATGTGAAGGCGGCGACATGATGCATGATGCTAAAAAAAAAATTGCAGGAGCGGCGGATAAGATTTGGGAGCGGCGGCCCGCCGCTCCTAGATGAATGTAGAGGAAACACTGTAAGTCATTGTATTCTGTTTTTATTTATGATTTACACAACGTGCCAACTTCACTGGTTTTGGGTATTGTACTTTATTTAAGCCAAATAATATTTAAGATTAAGAGGCATTGTCATAATATAGTTTTCTTAAAAGCAAAATAAAGGGAGTCTGTTGGAAAGTCAAACTTCTTGTTTCTTTTATTGCAAAACACGAACCGAAACCAAACCGAAACAGTGATCCCAAAACCAAGATACAAACTGAACCATGGGCTAACTGAACCATTGCACCCCTAGTCAACACCCAGCTTCATGGAAACTATGGAGAACTTCAGGCCCCTCCCCTAAGACATTATCAGACTTTGATGGACTGAATGAGTGAAGAAATCTTAGATCTAAGATCTCAAAGAGGACTTAAGAGGTCTTAAATATCCTCTAAATATTCTGGTGCAGTGAAAACTCCTGATCTTTGAACATGAAGTTCAAGCTCTAAACAGTCTGCTGGTTTAAAAAAGTTCTCTTACCGTAAATCTGAGGGTCCTGGTCCAGTTCTGAAGTGTAGGGGTTCATCTTTAGACCAGTCACTCTTCACAGAAAGAGCACTATACAGGAGGGGCCTTGGTACTGGTCCTGGTCCAGTACTGAAGTGTAGGGGTTCATCTTTAGACCACTCACTCTTCACAGAGAGAGCACTGGAACGGGGTGAGTACAGTCCTGGTCCTGGTTTAGTTTTGAAGTGTAGGGGTTCATCTTTAGACCAGTCACTCTTCACAGAGAGAGCACCAGACAGTAGGGGCATTGTTGCTGGTTCTGGTCCAGTACTGAAGTGTAGGGGTTCATCTTTAGACCAGTCACTCTTCACAGAGAGAGCACTGGACTGGGGGGACTTTGGTCCTGGTCCTGGTCCAGTACTGAAGTGTAGGGGTTCATCTTTAGACCAGTCACTCTTCACAGAGAGAGCACTGGACAAGGGGGACTTTGGTCCTGGTCCTGGTCCTGGTCCAGTACTGAAGTGTAGGGGTTCATCTTTAGACCAGTCACTTTTCACAGAGAGAGCACTGGACTGGGGGGACTTTGGTCCTGGTCCTGGTCCAGTACTGAAGTGTAGGGGTTCATCTTTAGACCAGTCACTCTTCACAGAGAGAGCACTGGAAAAGGGGGACTTTGGTCCTGGTCCTGGTCCAGTACTGAAGTGTAGGGGTTCATCTTTAGACCAGTCACTTTTCACAGAGAGAGCACTGGACTGGGGGGACTTTGGTCCTGGTCCTGGTCCAGTACTGAAGTGTAGGGGTTCATCTTTAGACCAGTCACTCTTCACAGAGAGAGCACTGGACTGGGGGGACTTTGGTCCTGGTCCTGGTCCAGTACTGAAGTGTAGGGGTTCATCTTTAGACCAGTCACTCTTCACAGAGAGAGCACTGGAAAAGGGGGACTTTGGTCCTGGTCCTGGTCCAGTACTGAAGTGTAGGGGTTCATCTTTAGACCAGTCACTTTTCACAGAGAG
The DNA here is from genome assembly GCA_036419115.1 of Scarus forsteni. NCBI lineage: Eukaryota > Metazoa > Chordata > Actinopteri > Labriformes > Labridae > Scarus > Scarus forsteni. The sequence continues at coordinate 241,418 of JAZDUH010000236.1, read as the reverse complement.
AGCACTGGACTGGGGGGACTTTGGTCCTGGTCCTGGTCCAGTACTGAAGTGTAGGGGTTCATCTTTAGACCAGTCACTCTTCACAGAGAGAGCACTATACAGGAGGGGCCTTGGCACTGGTCGAGGTCCAGTTCTGAAGTGTAGGGGTTCATCTTTAAACCAGTCACTCTTCACAGAGAGAGCACTGGACAAGGGGGACTTTGGTCCTGGTCCTGGTCCAGTACTGAAGTGTAGGGGTTCATCTTTAGACCAGTCACTTTTCACAGAGAGAGCACTGGACTGGGGGGACTTTGGTCCTGGTCCTGGTCCAGTACTGAAGTGTAGGGGTTCATCTTTAGACCAGTCACTCTTCACAGAGAGAGCACTGGACAAGGGGGACTTTGGTCCTGGTCCTGGTCCAGTACTGAAGTGTAGGGATTCATCTTTAGACCAGTCACTTTTCACAGAGAGAGCACTGGACTGGGGGGACTTTGGTCCTGGACCTGGTCCAGTACTGAAGTGTAGGGGTTCATCTTTAGACCAGTCACTCTTCACAGAGAGAGCACTGGACTGGGGGGACTTTGGTCCTGGTCCTGGTCCAGTACTGAAGTGTAGGGGTTCATCTTTAGACCAGTCACTCTTCACAGAGAGAGCACTGGACTGGGGGGACTTTTTTCTGTCCTCGTTGCAGTCTTGATCCTCCATCCTCTGGTTCTGAGGTCCAGAGGACAGTATCTGAGGTGCATGCAGGTAAACCAGCCTGTGGACAGCGAAGAGGAGCAGATGAGACTCTAACAGAGGAATGTTCTGGATGGAGAAAGTCAAAGGTCACATCTCAGCTCCTCAGGTCAGACTAAACTTCTGACAGTTTGTTCTGACTCTTGTCTGTGTGTAGAACTGAAGAGGATTTTAGAGACCTCACTTCTTCCTTCTTGTTCATTTCTACAATCCTTCCTTTAAAGGTCCAGTGTGTAGTTTTTAGCGACATCTAAAGGTGAGGTTTGAGATTGCAGCACTCCAGCAAACCCCCCTCCCTTTGGGAGAAGCCCTGAGCTGCGGTGGCCCTCCAAGCACTAAAAGCGTTTTTCAACATGGCGTCGTCAACGAGTGTTTCCAGCTACCAAGCTATCAAATATCTCTGTTGATTCACCACATTTGAAAGTTCAGAGAGTATTTTAGGCGAGAAAGTCACCACGTAGAATACCAAAATGTGGTCATTTGAGCCATAAAACGCACAGATACAAATTTCATTTCGGTATTTCGGACATTCTGTTAAACGGGCCATTATGCTATCGAAGAAACTTCCGGCCGGCTCCAAAACAAGAGCCTAATTTACAAAAGCGTTAAAGAACTAATAGGAGATAATGAAGAAAGCTTTTATCTTGAAAATGGGAAGTTTGCTAGTAGCTGATTTTTAGCTGAATGCCGTCTCAAGCCGACTTGACATTTATATTACGATAAATGTAATATATAATATTATGATATTGTTACAACCTGAGGCTGTTTTTTATTTGAGTCTGGTTTTCCAGTATTTTGTCTGATGACTTTCATTTTGAAGCCTGAGGCCGTATTATCTGATGGAGGTTTTATTGAGGGGGGGGGGTTTCTGATGCCGTTTGGTCTGAGAAATGACACAGAGGTTTTCCTGAGACCGAAGTATCCTAAAATATACACCTTACCAATGTGTACATGTGCTACTAAATAACAAATTAGGAGCAAACAATAAGATTAAGGAGTACGGTGAAAATCTTTATCTTTGTCTCATCAACAGCGCTATATAGCTTAGTTATCAGCCTATGTTTTCTGTCCACAGAAAGTTGCTTGTGGCCGTGAAATAAGCCTCTCATAGCAGATACATTCTCTGCGTCTTACTCCGACTTCTCCCGAAAGTAAACAAATAAATTCGGCTCCATATAAGAGTACAATTCGACACTTAGTCTTTTCCTGTCCAGCAAAAAACAGGCAACTTCTGCATCTGTCTGCAAACTTATCCTTCAATGACTTCCATCTGGGAAAGGCAGCGCGGATGTTGACCCTTTTTTTTTGTCGTAGCCTGTCCCGATTGCGTTTGGCTTCATCCCGTTTTCGTTTCTTTGACAAAGTTTCATGCTCCTCTGCTGGCAAATTGTACGTGTGGTCCTCCATGTTTGTTTGTATTAGCACAGCTGCTTGGTAATCACTCTTCTTCTTCGCCTATTTCACAACTGTGCATTTCGTAGGGGTGGAAAAAAGACGCGAAAGCGTATTTTTGTCCGTTCTGGGTTACGGTGGAGAAGATGGCGACGCAAGATGGAGCCCCCATAAACGGGCGACCCACTCCTAGATTGATATAAATGACTTTTTCTAAGGTAACGAAAACAAAACATTAATTATTTAAGGCTGATTAGAAACTACTTTAAATATACTTTAAAATAATATATTCCATTTTTACCAAGTCTGTTATTTTATATTTTTTCCTTTAGCATTTAATAATACACACTGGACCTTTAAAAAAGAGAAGAAGAAGCCTTGAACCATAAACTGTTGAATGCTTGGTGCTGGATTGTTAAAAAGATCTGAAGAATGACTCAGCCTATGATAAATACAAATCTCTCAGATAAAGAAATAACTAAGGCTGCACGGTTCTTGTTGCTGATGACCATTTTCTCTGTGGGACATGAGATCATAATTCTCTGACATGATTCTTACTTAATGAATAAATAAACAAAAGAAAATCAGCTGCTGTCTGATCTGTCAAGGTCCACTTGACATGTCATATCATGGCTCAATGACATGACATGCATACATTTGTGTCTGAGCACAACATTTCCTTGCAGAATAAATTAAGCAATTCATCACATGTATTACTTAAAGTACAAAATCTATTTCATGTTAATACAGTGGGAGGAAAAAGTAAGTACACCCTTTGTAACTTTGTACATTTCTGCCTAAATTGGTCAAAATGTGGTCTGATCTTAACTCAAATCACAAGAATGAGTAAACAGTGTCTGCTTAAACTAATGCCACCCAAACAATTACATGTTATCGTATTTTTATTGGCCATAAGATGTAAACATTCACAAGATGGGAAGAATAAGTAAGTACACCCCCCTGGCTAAGGATCCTCCAAGAGCTAGTTAGTCAAATTAATGAGTCAGGTGTGAGCCAACCTGAAGTTCAATTACTGAGGTGTGGCTTAAAGCTGCACTGTCCACTGGAAAACACACACCAGTTAAGAGTTGTCTCTTGATGAGGGGCACTGTCTGATGTGCACCATGCCTCGCTCAAAAGAACTCTCTGAAGGCCTAAGATCAAGAATTGTTGATTTGTGTAAAGCTGGAAAAGGTTACAAAACCATCTCTAAAAGTCTTGATGTTCACAAATCCACGGTGAGAAAAATTGTCTACAAATGGAGACAGTTCGGCACTGTTGCTTCTCTTCCAAGGAGTGGTCGCCTGTAAAGATGACTCCAAGGGCACAGCGCAGGATCCTCAATGAGGTAAAAAAGAACCCTAGAGTGTCAGCGAAAGACTTACAGAAATCACTGGAACATGCCAACATCTCTGTTGACACATCTACAATACGTAAAACATTAAACAAAAATGGGTTTCATGGGAGAACACCACGCAGGAAGCCATTGCTGTCTAAAAAGAACATTGCTGCATGTTTGAAGTTTGCAAAAAAACATTTAGATGCTTCACAGAACAAGTGAGAAAATATTCTGTGGAGTGATGAAACCAAAGTTGAGTTGTTTGGTGGGAACACACAACGTCATGTGTGGAGGAAAAATGGAACAGCACACCATCATCAAAACCTTATTCCCACTGTTAAGTATGGTGGGGGGAGCATCATGGTGTGGGGCTGCTTTGCTGCCTCAGTGCCTGGACAGCTCGCCATCATCAATGGAAAAATGAACTCACAAGTTTACCAAGATATTTTGCAGAAAAACCTGAGACAATCTGTCAAACAGTTGAAGCTCAAAAGAGGATGGGTGCTGCAACAGGACAACGACCCAAAGCACAGAAGCAAATCAACTTTAGAATGGTTTCAGAAGAATAAAATAAATGTTCTGGAATGGCCCAGTCAAAGTCCTGACCTAAACCCAATTGAGATGCTGTGGCATGACCTCAAGAAAGCTGTTCACACCAGACATCCCAAGAATCTTGCAGAACTGCAGCAGTTTTGTGAAGAGGAATGGTGCAAGATTCATCCTGATCGTTGTGCGTGCCTAATCTGCAGCTACAGGAAACGTCTAGTTGAAGTTATTGCTGCCAAAGGAGGGTCAACCAGCTATTGAATCCAAGGGTGTACTTACTTATTCCTCCCTTTTTTGTGAATGTTTACATCTAATGGCCAATGAAAATACGATAACATGTAATTGTTTGGGTGGCATTAGTTTATGTAGACACTGTTTACTCATTCTTGTGATTTGAGTTAAGATCAGACTACATTTTATGACCAATTTTGGCAGAAATGTACAAAATTACAAAGGGTGTACTTTTTCCTCCCACTGTATATCTCCAGCACACTCATACAATCTTTTTTTTTTTCTTTTTGGGCACCTCAAACCCCCAGAATGTCAGGTGGTACAAGCGTCCGAGCAAATGAACACACTAATTAAACTATAAAATTAGCATGTCTGTGATGCTAAATTAAAAAAGAAATGTATGCTGTTGCATTATTTCATTTCTGAAACATTTCAAATAAAATACTTCTTGCAAATAACAGTTTTTAATCTGTTGAGGTAGCTCAAAAACTTTTGTCCCGCAATTTGCAGTTTGCTAAATATTAGGATGGCGCAACTGTAACATTAGACTTTTAATTTGAAGTGAAAACGAGATAACAGTAAAAAGGATATTGCATCATAGAGGACCCCAACTGTCACCTGAGACCAGGTGAAAAGTTTTGTAGATCTCTCTCAAATACTGATAAAAATTCATATTTTTAGTTCATTAGTAGGCTGATACAATTTCCATGTCAGGTGGTATAACCAATGTAATACTTTTGAAATATAATTTAAACTTAAAATAATAAATTGTATCTAAAAATGTACATAGTTCCTTAATGACAAAGGTTAATGCTTGTACAGTTGCCTTGGCAGATGCCTGTTTAAACTGAAAATAATTTATAATGTCAGGCAGCACAACCAGTGAGTCAGTGGCACAACTGCAGGGAATGTCACTTTGAGAGATAAATAGTGTAGCTAGAGTCATTATTAGTTAATTTCTATTTTCATTTTCTAATTTTTAGTTAAAAATGTCATAATTTAAAGCTTTTGTCATAATTATCATTTCGTATTGAGAAATCTAATTCATACCAATGCTATTAAGGTTCCTGCTAATCGATCAATTCTTCAATGATTCCCTCATTCATTTCTGCAGATTTTTCATGTGAGCAAATGTTGGTCTGTAGATTTTCAGTGTCAACAATGTCAAACACATGTCACAGCATAGATAACTTCTCCTGCAAGTTACTGGTATTTCTACTCACTTAAGGTTGTCAGTAGGTGCCTTTTGTAAAAATTAAGCCATAATTCTGATGTTTCTGAACCTTGCCAGTGGGAGGAATTGATAAGGGAATTGATTAACAAAAAGACTCTTGATTTTGATTATTTGATGGAGCTGTAGGGATGTAACGATATGAAAATTTTGTATCACGGTTATTGTGACCAAAATTATCACGGTTATCATTATTATCACGATATTGTTGCAGTGTGCTCAAAATGTTCAAAAAGTACTTTTAACCACACTTTAATCACTTAATCCCTTCAATATTACTATCATAATGGTTCTTTTTTGTCTTTTTTATCAATAATGTGTCAAGAAATGCCCTTTGAGTACATTTTTATCCTTCTTTCATGAGAAATAAAAATAAAGAATCCTGGAAAGTATTTGTCATTATTATGTTATTAACGGTGTGATTACAAGAAAATAAAACAACCGATATGAACTTTAAACTGGATTCTCTTTATAAACAATTTTAAATGAACATGTTCAAAGTTTTGAGATGACAAAAAATGAGCTTAAACTATTTTGTATATACTCACACATTTTAGTTTGCCTGCAGCATTAGTGTCCATGTTACAGCTCGTTATATTAGACCATGTCCGGGACTTTCTTTAAAATGACAATAGTCCCTGAAGGAATTAACCCCCTTCATGATTCTCCTCTGGTCTCCCCTCTCCTCAGTATTTGCTCCTCTAAATATTTCCAAATTACGATCGATTAAATCCATAAAACACGAACTTTGACGAAAAAAGACGATCTATGTCAAAATACGGCGAATACCCGGCAAAACGAAGGCAAGAACACACTCCAGAATGATATTAATTCTGTTATTTATAAGATTTATACATTTTTGGATAGAATTACTGATAAGTCACCTGTTATTCTCTCAGGTATGGCTCACTGAATCCTCCCTCTCTCGCTCTCTCTCTCTCTCTGTCTCTCCCTGCGGATCCGTCAGTAGGCTACATTTACTCGAAGAGTTCCTGCCGTTGAAATCACGCACGTCTTTTTCTTTCCCTGCAGCTTCGTGTTAAGACAGGGAGACTGTCATGTATCCGTTTTCCCTCAGCATCCTTGTAAAAATCCAAAATTCAACCTGACTCCAGAGTCCGTTTCGAGAAAACTCCGCTGTGGCTCGAACTTTAGCTCTCAGACTCAGAGGCCAAACAATGCAAACCGCGCATACTCAGACCAGTTCAGGCTGTTTAATCGAGGACAGAGACAGAGGTCCGGCTTTTCCAGGCAAACAGCAGCATCACCGTGAGTTACTGACACAGGGTGGTGAACAAGCACGGTAAAAAAAAGACACGGTAATGATTACACTGGGAAATTTTACCGCGGTTTACTGTTTTACCGGTAACCGTTACATCCCTACGGAGCTGTTAACAATTTTCAACTGGAATCTGTGTTCGATTTCCATCTGTAGTAAATATTGAATTAACCAATCATTTACAAAGGTAATTTTTTTTTCATCATTGATTCATCTTTAATTAATACAGTTGCATGAAACAGTATGTGAGCTCTTTGGGATTACTTGGAGATCTGCTTAAATCGGTCATAAAATATGTTCTGATCTTCATCTAAGTCACATCACTGGACAAACACAGTCTGCTTAAACTAATATCGCACAAAAAATAATACCATTTCATGTTTTAATTCAACACAATATGGAAACAGTCACAGTGCAAGGTGGAAAAAGTATGTGAACCTTTGGGTTTAATAACTGGTTGACCCTCCTTTGGCAGCAATAACCTCATCCAAACATTTCCTATAGTTGTAGACCAGACCCATCTTCTACACCATGATTTCTGTCATTTCTAATGCGGTCAGGTGGCACAACTGTTCCTCGTCAGTTGGTGTGACCAGGTAAAATAGTAATTTAAACCATCAAATATCAAGCTAAAGTGAACAAAAGTAGATAAGTGGGACGAGATTAGCTATTTTATTGAATTCATTTATTTGCAAATTTTTGATTTAATTTTTTTGTCTTAAAGGTGCTCTGAGGAGAATTTATCGCCGGCGTAATGCTGCGTTCCTGTAATCTCGGAACTGGGAGTGACATCATCTCAGAGTTATCAGCGTTCCAGTTGAAGTCAGAAAAAAACATGCTGATCTACCAGGCTATTGTTAGCTGTTGTTAGCACGCCCTGCGTTGTTGTATGAAGAATGTGATTATCACTATGGCAGCATTTTTGTAAATATAAGTCTAACAATACTATGTATACATCTGATCTAGAGCCACACACCCCAGTCAGAAGTGCAAATAAATGGATTATTACAGGAGCTAAATAACTGTTCACACTGGGGGCATCCATCTTGGTTTGTCAACTCGGGGGTGGCGAGGTTCCCCCGAGTTCCTAGTAGGATATTCCGACCTCGGGGGGCGTTCCAGACGAAATTTCCTACTCGGAAGTGGGAAATTCCGACCTCCGACAACAACTGGAACGCACCAATACAGTCGGCCTACAGAGGAACGCCCACAAAACGTCATATCCGGTTTACACCGAGGGGGAAAAAAAACCGTCTTCCACAATGCAGAAGAGTTGTCGTGCGTCCTTTTGCACCTCAAAGCAGATAAAAAATCCCTGTCTTAAGTTTTATATCCCACGGAGCAGAAGCACCGAGCCAAGGAGAAGAATGCGGTGGCTTTAAGTGATCCAGTGGGAGATAAGTTTAGTCGTCTTGGGATCCAAAATCCAACATGTGTAAGTCTGTAGTAAGTATTTCATTATAGGTATGACAATGCTGCTTTTATTTACTTATTTATTTACAGTGATATGTTTTTCATAGTTAACGTGGATGTTTAATGAATAGTTTTAATAAAAAATAACGTATTACTGCACCATGCATGCTACCTTATCACGTTACAAAAGCTCAGCGAGTATACAGCCGTATACATACAATCGGTGTTATTAGCATAGCTCTGTATTTTGCTAATACGGTTGTATACTCGCTTAGCTTTTGTAATGAAAAACATATCACTGTAAGATATGTGAAAGCAGCGTTGTCATACCTGTAATGATGGGCCGACTACAGACGTACACATGTTTGGATTTTGGATCCCACACGCGGCCAAATGTATCCTCCCGCAGGATCTCATAAAGCAGACTGACAACACGGTCCAAGCTATGGGGAGTCTGGCTGTCTTGAGAAGATGTGCAATTTCTACCTACTGCAAGCTGGTTCTTCAAACGCTTGTTCTTACTCATTAGACTACTGCCCAGTAGTTTGGTCTAATGCATCAAATACTGACTTGGAGAAATAACAGTTGGTAAAATAGAGCTGCACTGAGTGGTGACAGAAGGGCAAACATCAATAAAATGCATTTAGCATTAGGTTTGTTATTGGTGAAAGAAAGACGTATCCCCTCTTTGCTTTATTTTTTAGAAACATTTGTACATCACAGGTTCCAAATGTTCTTTATGGTCAATTTAATTACGGTGGAGATGGTCACAGTTTTAATGCGAGGCATGTTTCCAGAGGTTGTTTTACTCTACCCCCGAGATCAAGTGTATGATGTTGGACACTGGACATTCACAATAGTCACTGTTTCACATTCAAGGGGAAGAAACGCATATAAATCTATTCTCTGAGGGAGAATAATAGATTAATGTGCGTTTTTACGACTTTAAAAATATTTTAAAAAATAACATTTCAAAAGAAGTCTTGTGGCATGTAGAGAATATGACTATTTTGCACAACTGGTTTAACACTGATAAGTCACATTGTCAGGTAGAATAATAGAAAAACATGCGTTTCTTCCTTGGAATGTGAAACAACGACGAATGTCAGTGTCCAATATCAAACTTAATAGTATATCCACACAATCACTTAAAGTAACATGCAGAATCTGTTATCTTTTAGAAACATTTAAACCCTAATTACGTTCAAAAGTACTGTTTAAAGTGGAATCATTTATTTCTAGAAATGTTTTCAATGATCATTTAATTGATGTGCATACACCCTGGGCATCTAAGAGCCTGTCACCATGACTGTCAGATTGTTGCTGTTTTAATTGTCTTTTATTTCTTTTTTTTTTTTTTAATTTTTAGAGTACATAGATTGTCACTGATGTATTTTGTTGGATGTTTTTTTAATATGTGGACCCCAGGAAGAATAGCTGTTGCTTTGGCAGTAGCTAATAGGGATCCCAAAGGAAAGAAAAATAAAGCCACTATGTTCTTCTCCTTGGCTCAAATACAGCTATGCTAATTACACTATAGCTTCCCAGATCTACACAGTTAAAAATTATTTCGTGAGCTCTCCTACCTTTACTGTCTAGCAGTGTAATTTTCTATGTATCTTTGCTTGTCAGCTGGATGTAATTAATCAATGTATGACATTTTAGCGCTTAGCATATTGCATATTAGATATCAAAATTCGCAGGCTATCAGTGCAGCAGGCGAGGGGGAAATAATTATTTTCCCCCTCAAAATGCCCCGCCCCCAACTGTGACGTAACTATGACACGACGCCGACTGTATCTATTGGGCTATCAAGAATTCAGCCGAGTGAATTAGATTTGGATATCAGAGGCTGGCAAGACGGACCTGCAGGATTTCAGAATCAGGCAGGTCTGTCTGCTCCGAAGGCTAGGCAGGGCCAGCTTCCTCCCACAGACCAAAAACAAGGTCACCAGGTTCAGTTGTGACTGCAGGCTGCCCTTAGGTTAGAGTGAGAGAGTGAAGGGTTGTCTGTCTCTCTATGTGGCCCTGTGATCGGCTGGCAACCAGTTCAGGGGTTAACGCTATCTCTTGCCCAATGTCAGCTAGGATAGGCTCCAGCCCCTCTGAATCAAATATAGCATTTGCATTTGATTCAGTCATTAGCCATGATGATGTTCCAGTAATTTAACTTTATTTTATAAAAGGGGAAATATTATGTAAAAACATTTTAAAGGCTTTTGAACACATCTTTGCGTCTTTGTCCTTCCTCCCAGCCCACAACATGTGATATTAGAAAACAATCCTGTATTTAGCAGACTGCATGAATGTCAGCTCATGGTCTTCAATGAGCTGTTGAGTCTGTGAATATACTGTTACGTAACTGTATATTTTTATTTGCATACCTGACCTGATTGGTCCACCCGAGTATCCCCCCCCCCCCTCCGTTTGTGAAGAGCAGCCATATTGTTTTCAGTCTCAGTGAGATGTCTGTGTTCAGCATCTCTAATCTCAGGAGCTGTCTCTGCTCTGTTGTTGGCTGTAAAAAGCCACATATATCTTCACATATAGTCTACCAGCCTTAGAGGACCAAAGGGCCCAGTGGATTTTTTAAAAATTTTTATTCACATCAGACTGCTTCTGCAACTTCAACTGGGAACCAGACTTTTCCTGAATCCAGGATCAGCACCAACAATCATAAACCTGATGATGGAAATGTGAGTATTTCAATGCTGTTCAGTATTTATTTTTCTCATTGCTTCAAGCTAATGCTAACAGCTTGTATAATCAATGTTCACTTTACTTGTTCAGAGTCTGAAGGACAAACTTCAGTGTGTGAGGATTCTTACAGTAGTCAAGAGGAGTTTACCAGTTGGCTGAATATAACCCGTCCCCCCCCACTACCCCTCTGTTTCTGCTAACATTAGCCCGGAAGGTAGGCTACGTCCCAGCTGTCCCACTGCGCTGACAAGGCAGTGGTTTGCATGTGTTGTGTTAGCCTATGATGTTTTGGGGAATGAGATTGCTGTTATCTGCTAAACGGCGTGAATTGACACTTTGTGTGTGTTTAGGACTGTAAGCGGTGGCTGGAGCACCTTGGTGCGTTCCAGTTGTAGTCGGAGGTCGGAATTTCCCACTTCCGAGTAGGAAATTTCATCTGGAACGCCCTCCGAGGTCGGAATATCCTACTAGGAACTCGGGGGAACCTTGCCACCCCCGAGTTGACAAACCAAGATGGATGCCCCCAGTGTGAACAGTTATTTAGCTCCTGTAATAATCCATTTATTTGCACTTCTGACTGGGGTGTGTCGCTCTAGATCAGCTGTATACATAGTATTGTTAGACTTATATTTACAAAAATGCTGCCATAGTGATAATCACATTCTTCATGTGATATTTGTGAACAACAACACAGGGCGTGCTAACAACAGCTAACAATAGCCTGGTAGATCGGCATGTTTTTTTCCGACTTCAACTGGAACGCCGATAAGTCGGAGATGACGTCACTCCCATTTCCCAGCTCCCAGTTCCGAGGTAAATGGAACGCAGCAATATGCTCCCTATATATCCCTCACACACTTCGTGATTTGGCAGTGGGACAGCCCTGAGCCCCCACGGACTTTGCGGGAACGCGCCTCAAAGTCAGTGAGTGTGTGAGTGTGGACATTGGGATTGGGCCACTGTCACCGCTCCTGATGCTGCTCCACCTGACTTCCTAAAGTCTGTTCATGGTGATTTTCTTTAGTCTTTATATTCAGTTTCCACAAACAGAGCCAGGCCATCAGCAGAGGCAGAGGCAGCTTAAAAACCAGACCCTTTTTAAGCTGCAGAGGCAGCTTAAAAAGGGTCTGGTTTGTCACTGCGGTGTTTCATCGATGAGTTATTGACCCGGAAAGTCTGAATCTGTGAATATCTTTCTAACTTTACCAAAGTCTCTCTGAGTCGCTCCCTGACAGTCAAAGTGAAAGTAAAGTTGAGAGTGACGCAGATCTCTTCTGTCTGCGCCATTTTCCACAGACTAACAAACTGTGCTGAGAGACAGAAGTGGAAGAAGAGAGAAAGACTCACCTGCAGTCTGTCAGCCTCCCTCTGCTCTCTCCTGTCCGCGTCCACAGAGCTCACACAGAGCCGGGCCGAGAGGCTCAACAGTCTCCGTCAGTCACGGAGCTGCTTGGTGAGCGTTAACATGTCCGCCAGAGATTGTTCCCGAATCCGCGGGAGCGCGCATGTCAAAGGCCCAATCCCAAACCGCCCTGTACACAATCTCCCTACCATGGGCTGAATCCCAATCTCCTCCCTAAACCCTGAGCCCTGAGCCCTCATTGACTTTATGGTGCGTTCCAGTTGTAGTCGGAGGTCGGAATTTCCCACTTCCGAGTAGGAAATTCTATCTGGAACGCCCCCCGAGGTCGGAATATCCTACTCGGAACTCGGGGAGACCTCACCACCCCCGAGTTGACGATCCCCCGGTAGCCCCCGGTGTGAACAGTTATTTAGCTCCTCTAATATTCAATTTACTTGCACTACTGACTAGTGTGTGTTGCTCTAGATCAGCTGTATACATAGTATTGTTAGACTTATATTTACAAAAATGCTGCCATAGTGATAATCACATTCTTCATGTGAAGTTTGTGAACAACAACACAGGGCGTGCTAACAACGGCTAACAATAGCCTGGTAGATCGGCACGTTTTTTTTCCGACTTCAACTGGAATGCAGACAAGTCGGCGATGACGTCACTCCCATTTCCCAGCTCCCAGTTCCGAGGTAAATGGAACGCAGCATAAGTCCCTGCACCTGGAAAGTGATTGAGTGCATGAGGCTGCAAGGGCTTGAAGTGCCATAGACAGGAATGGGACAGCCCTTTGTTTTTATTGACAGCAATCATGAAAGAGATAACATTAACTGCCACCTTTTTTTTACTTTTAACATTTTTTTTAATTTATGTGAAACACATACACCAATATGCAAAGATTTTGAACACCGCGTATATAGAAACTTTACATTATAAACATTTATATGTATATATACATATGCATACAAAAGTACAAGAAGCGTCTATAAAATGATCAGACTTAATGATTCCATAATGTTCAGAGTTTTGTTGTTGTGGTATTTTTTTTGTCCATTTACACTTACATAAATTTAACATTTCCCATATACAATATTGTAGTATAACTAAATAAAGAAAATAAATCTTCTGACATTTTCTATTTTCACTCTTAAAAGTATAAAACGTCCTTTTCTTTAAGTTGAACTGTGGACCTGGTTTGTGCATTAAAGAGTTGCTCTACACCTGACCAAAATGCACAGCTATATAAACATTCAAAAAACAAATGGCAAATAGTTTCAATAGCATAGTAACAAAACACTGCATCTCTCATGACTCCAAACCTAGCAACATCTTGAAAAGTTTGATTTATTATTCCTTTTTTAATTTAACAGTAAACTTCATTTTATTTTTGCAAAATATAATAAACAAACATTCTCGATGGGAAACAAAGGTGCTTTGTTACCTCAACAGCTCAAATACAAATAAGTATAACAAATTAACAATAAATTTGATTTTTAAAACGAGTGGTAGAGTTTCCTCATGTTTATTGGTAGATTGTTTGCTTATTAACTACACATACAATATGATCTGTGATGAATATTGTATGATCTCCTCCCCATTTCACTAATGTCAAGAGAACATAAGTGCATTATTTTTATTTCTAATTTTATTTTAATATTTTTATTTTATTTATATTTATGTATTTTAATTAATAGTTTTATTTTGGTCTATCTTTTCTTCTAATATATCTTTGTCCCTGGTTGAGTTTTTCTCCAAGGCATTAATAAAGTACTATCAAATCTAAAGTAATCTATTCAAACACAATTGTGAACTTTTAAGGAGTGACTGGGATTTCATATTTTAGCGACTGCCAGCTGGTTGCTCCAGGAGACTCCTGCCACACGTCACAACGCGATGAACTCTGGGTAATTCCCTCACGGTAAGTCTGCATTGATGCCCACTCACGGAAAGGGCGCATGAAGGGCTCAAAAAGTCAGCGAGAGATCCCTCACACACTTTGTGATTTGGCAGTGGGACAGCCCTGAGCCCTCACGGACTCTGCGGGAGCGCGCCTCAAAGTCAGTGAGTGTGTGAGGGTGGACATTGGGATTGGGCCATAGACTGTAAAAAACATGGACGCCGTGATGCTAGGCTAAAATTGAAGCTGCCACAGAAACTGCTCCCCCTGGTGACTGGCTGCAGTATAGGTCAAATCTCCGTCTCCCCCATTCATCTGAACGGGCCGAAGTGTAAAATAATAAACAATATCTATCCTGCAGCTGAAATGTTAAGGAAAAGGTTTAAGTTTGAAGCAAATCCTTGTGTATTCTGTGGAACAGCAAAAGAAACGATTGAACACTTGTTCTTTTCTTGTACGATCACACAGCTTTTTTGGAAAGATGTTTATAACTGGTTAAACATTGAGATCAACAGTTCTTTGTTAAATAAGTTTCAGGTGATGGTTTATTTGGATGGCCTGCCAAAGAATATATCTAAAATGGTGAATATAATTTTCATTATGGGGAAGTACCATATACATAAAAATAAATGGAAAAACAGCAAACCCTCCTTAGCATGTTTTAAAAATGAAATTAAAAATTATTTAGTATCCTTGAAGATACTATCAGAAGACAACCAGTCATTATATGATCTAAATGAAACCATGTCAGAGTCTCTTAATCTGTAAGTTATAATCCTGTGTAATGTTGATATGCTTAAATCTTCTTAGTTTAATCATTAACCCCCATTATTATTTATTTTATTATTTTAATTGACATTTATTTTATTCTGTTTTATTCTGTTTTCATTTTATTCTGTAAGCTTGCTATGTTTCAGATGTAAGCTAATTTTATGTGAATGGAAATGTGAGTTTGTTCTTTTTTCTACAATGTTAATTGAAATGTGGAATAAAGGATGACAAAAAAAAAGTCCAGAGGGTGGAGACTTGGATGCAGCCCAGGTCACACTCGTAGATATGGAGGGCACTTCCACTGAAGGGGGAGGGTATGTAAAAAAGCCGGGCAGGAATGGGAGGCTCTCTTCACTTCACCGGAAAAGGAAAACTTCTTTAATGCTGTTTTGTTATCTGCTATTTTTACTTTTGTTGGTTTTGTAATATCATAAAATAGCTTCTCTTTGAACACATTTCCAAGAACTTTGTTGTTGCATTTTTTTTTTCAACAAACTTCACTTCACCTATTTTTAAATCAGGCAGTTTGACCGGCACTTTTGAGTGAGTGAGGATATTTTTAATCAAGTACACACAAAAACACCTGCTGCAGAGCCAGAGGCTCTTCCGCGGAGGCCGTTTTACAACCTGATGAGAACTAGAGCCTTATTTAGCGGTGTTTTTGTGTGAAAGTAACGCGCTGAAAATTCTCTAAATAAAGCGTGAATGCAGACCGATATCAGATTTTTTCGGTGGGAGTCCGTTTATGTGTGTTTTTGGTCAAGTAAAATATGGCCCCGTGTGACTACAGAGGAACTCGGCAGACAAGCAGGACCAGAGCTGGAAGGGCGTGCTTGGTCCTAGTGCCCTGGGTTTCTGTGACACAGAAACACTGCTGTAGGGGTAATTTCTGCACTAAACCTTGTGATAGGACCCAACTTGTTCCATCCCGGAATATCACTTTAATTTTGGAGTGACACTCGTTAGTGAAGGGGTAGTGTGTAGGGGGCGGTTTGGGATTGGGCCTGAACTTCTTCTTCTTTGGTGTTTTGGCGGTTGGCAAACCAGCTGAAAGGTGCATTACCGCCACCTACTGAACTGGAGTATGGTTATGGATTTAGGCAGTTGTCCTTACACTCTGTTAATTAAATTTGTCTCTTTGAGAAATAGTAGAACCAATCTGTATGTTTGTTGTAATTTATGATCCAAGTGTGTGGTCTAGTGTAAAGCTTATATTCCTCTGTTTGAGTAAATCCCTAAGCCTTTTCCTCTGCTGTGAATATTGATTGCAATTCATGATACAGATTTGTACTGACTCTGGTTTGTTGCAGTGTGAACAGAGTCCTGTTGGGTGTTTGCCTATCATATAGAGAGTGCTCCATTGTTGAATTTTGTATAGGTGTCATTCTTTGTCACTGATATTCCAATGTTCCTGCCATGTAGATTGTGTGTATTTTATGATGGGTGTTTGAGCTTCACTTTGGCTCAGTGGTATTTGCATTTCTACCTGTGTTACTCTGAGTGTTTGTTTCGCCAGAATATCTACCTGTTCATTCCCTTCCACACCCACATGAGCAGGGACCCAAATAAACCCTGGAACTATTCCCTTGATTTGCATTCTATACAACAGTAGAAAAATTTCATTTATTATGTCCATTCTGAATGCTGATCTGCCTGATTTTATGCTTGGTAATGCTGAAAAACTGTCAGATGCGATAATTGTGTTTTGTTGTTCCTTCTCTTCTATCCACTGTAATGCCAGTATTATTGCCAGTAGCTCTGTGGTGTTTACTGACAGATGATCTGATACCCTCTTCTTAATGCATGTGTCACTCACCGGTATATATACTGCTGCACCTGCAATTCCTGTATCTGGATCTTTGGATCTGTCTGTAAAAATAAACAAAGAATCTGGGTAGCGTTTGTCAAAATAATTTTGGACTATGTGCCATATAGGGATCTGTTCTGACTTTCTCTTCAACTCTTGCTGTATATTTAGATCAACCCTTGGTAAAGGGAATAACCAAGGAGGAATGGGAGAAATTGGGACTGTGGGGCGATACTGTAAATCTCTTAATCCTATATTTTGAGCTTTCACGTCACCAATCCAACCAAAACTCATGAAATTTGTTTCATTGTGTTCCCAGCAGTCTAATAGAACACTCTTAGCAGGATGATCACTGCGATGTCCCTGGAGATTGACCCAGTATGCTAACATTAACTTAACTCTCCTAATTCGCAAAGGTGTCTCTCCCATTTCCACCTGCATCGCTGACACCGGAGATGTTTTAAATGCCCTACTACATATTCTCATGGCCTGAGCTTGCAGAACATCCATCTTTTTGAGGTTTGATTCTGCTGCTGACATGAAAGCTATACACCCATAATCAAACACAGATCTCATGAGCGCCCAATACATGTTTTGAAGAGACGATCTCTTTGCTCCGCATTCTTGTCCTGCCAAACAACGTAACACATTCAAAATCTTTTTACACTTATTCCGAGCTTTATCTATGTGAGTGCTCCATGTAAGCTTCTCATCAAACCAGACTCCAAGAAATTTAATGTTTTTAACTTGTGCAAGAGGTTGTCCATACAATTTCAAGTTGAAGGGTGTAATTTTGTGCCGTCGTGAGAAACACATCACTTGGGTTTTTGTTACAGACAATCTGAATCCCCATTTATCTGCCCAGCCCTCCACCTGATGTACTGCTTCTTGCATTTTCTTACTGACATGGGTGATATTACGGCCTCTTGCCCAAAGAGCCCCGTCGTCTGCATACAAAAATTTCCCTATCCCTTGTTCAACCTGAGAAAAAATGTCATTTATCATGATATTGAATAACATTGGATCGCCTTGTGGGGTACCATTCTCCACCTCATATATGCTAGAATATTCTGCACCAACTCTTACTTGAATTTTCCTGCATATTAGGAAGTCCAACACCCAATTATATGCTTTCCCTCCAATTCCCAGTGATCTTAATTTAATGAGTAGTCCTTCTTTCCAGAGCATGTCATAGGCTTTTTCAACATCAAAGAAGACAGCTATAACTACTTCTTTGTTGGTCTGTGCTTTCCTGATGTCTGATTCTAAACACAATACTGAATCCATTGTATTATGACCCCTACGAAACCCACTTTGATGTGGAGACAGAAGAGACTTACTTTCTAACAAATATGTTACTCTTTCTGTAACCATGTGTCCCATAATTTTACAGAGATGTGGTGTCAAGGCAATAGGTCTGTAGCTAGATGGATCGGAGGTTTTTTTTTCCTGGTTTTTGAATCGGTACAATTACTGCTAGTTTCCACTCTGAGGGAAGTTGGCCGGATTCCCAAGTCCTGTTATAGAAACTTAACACTGTATCAAATGCATCCTCTGTCAGGTGTTCCAACGTTTTGTAGCATAGGCCATCTTTCCCAGGTGTAGTTTGACGAGCCCTAATGATGGCTCTTCTTAGTTCAAACATGCTAAAAGGCAGGTCTAACACATCTCCAGAAAACTCCATTTTCTCCAGTATATTTGGGTTTGCTTCCAAGATCCTACTCCTGACCTGCTTGGCCTCCTCTGTGAGATTGTCTGAGCTGTTCATTTCCTTAAATGTCTGAGCTGGTAGTTCAGCCTTTTCTAAATTGCTGACAGCCACTGTGTCACCCCTGTTCAATGTTGGTAATTCAAAATTCCTTCTGATTCCCCCCATTCTTCTAATCATGCCCCACACTTCTGACAGCTGTACCTCTCTCCCAATACTACTACAGTATTGCCTCCAAAATGCACGCTTTTGTGTTCTTATTGTCCTCCTTACTATTGCCTGGGCCCTTTTATACTGTATCAGAGCATCTTGAGAATGGAGTTTTTTGAGTATCCTAAATGCTTTATTTCTGGCTTTTATGGCTTTATTACAATCTTTATTCCACCAGGGTACATTCTTGGTACCTCTAGCTCCTGTACTTTTAGGGATTGTTTCCTCAGCTGATTTAATTATATCTTTAACTAGTTTCTCATTAAATGTGTTTATGTCAACCTGGTTATCTGCTTGAAGTTTTTTAAAACTATTTGTACTGACTCTTTGGAAGGCATCCCAGTCAGCATTTCCCAGTTTCCATCTAGGAATTTTCTTTCCCTTTTCCACACACACTTTTATTCCAACTGTGGTCATTACAGGATAGTGATCGCTACCCACTGTGGAGTGTTTTAATACTTTCCAAGTGCTTACACCTGCTATTGTGCTATTTACAAATGTGAGATCAATTACCGTCTCTGTGTTTTTTATACCATATCGTGTTCCCTCCCCAGTATTGATACACACCAAACCATGATTGTCTAAAAATTCTTCAACAACTGTAGGAGCGGTATGTAAGTCTGTGTGTGTGGGTGCGTGCGGGAGTAGATGTGTGTGTACACTACATTGGTGCGTGAGTGGGGGTGTGCCACTGTGGGTGTGACGTCATGCACTGTTGCTTGTAATTGTCTTCACCTGGGCTCATCGGGGGGTTTTTGGCGTGGAGCATGGCGTGGGGTGAGCCACGGAGGTGAAACTTTCTGTTGACCGCTTCGCTATCACATCGTGTTATACCTTTGATTGTCCCAACACGGAATAATTGTGAGCTGTTGGAGCCTTGTATTACCGTGATGTGGCATAAAGTGAATATAAACAAACGAAGGTGTGCGCGTCAACTATATCTTCCGTGCTTAGCCCACCGCGGCTGATTATTTTTGTATTGGTCACAGTTAGCCGCAATAATAGTCAACAGAAACGTTTACGATGTGTCGATCCACGGAAAGTTTCGTTGACGTTGGATTCCTGGGATCGTTTGGAAGTTGGATCGCGCGGAGACGCACCGGTTCATTCATCGCCAGAGTAGGTTTCATTCATTCATTGGCAGCCCGCTGCGCCCGGAACGGAGGTATGGTCTCGCTACACACGCACACAACAGGCACTTTTTCGAATTGATATTTCCCCTGGTAGGCTTTAGCGGTGCAACTACATAAGGTGGTTGTGCTCTTTTTTGTTTTGAAGCCGTTTGTTATTTTCGTGATATCAAGCGGTTGGAGCCATCGGCTCGGGAGTGCCGCCGTAGCTCTTGCTCAAAGACAGTTTGTCTTGTGCAAGACTAACGGTATTTAGGCACATAAATACCCTCCGCTAGCATTCACAGAAGACTAGGGTTGAGCTTAGATAAGTTTCTGTAGGCAGTTCAGTGGGGAATACGTGACGTTATTGCCGCTTGTGGATTATTATTATTTATGAGGTGTGCGCGAGGCGGTTGTTTATTTACGTCATAAAGGCGCTGCGTGTTTTGTAATATTTTGGGCTGTGCATGGATGTTTTGATAAATAAGTGATTATGGATTTAAATCGATCTAATTCATGTCCTGATGTAAACGAGAGAGTTGAAAAAGCAGCGAATAAAACCTACTGTGAAAGCACTGGAAAATCAAATACAAACGTTTCAAAGAGATCGTAAAGCTAAGGTTAATAAAATTAAAACTACTATAAAAATACTCAAAGAATTTATGCAAAATGAAGATAATGCTCCAAGTGTTCAATCTCATCTTGCAAACTTATCCGTGTTGCTTGAGGATGCAAATCAACTCCACGAAGCTGTGATTCAGCTGATCCCTCAAGACGAACAAGAGAAACAGAACTCGTGGTTTTCAAGTGTATATAAATATAACAGTGGCTTCATTGATGATGTGAAAGTGTGGCTGTCTGATGCAGGTAGACCTAGATCTCATCAAAGTGTGGCACAAATTAACACAAATGAAGTTGTCACCTTGCCTCAATCACACCCGCTTGACATTGAGCCATTTGAAATAAAAACTAGTGGAAATGAGCCATTTAAACATTTTGAAAATCATGCAGGAATTGCAGCGACTGTGGATGATGTTGAACCAAGGGACAGCATTTCTAATGTAAGTAGAGTCTCAAAGAAAAGAAGTTCAGTAGGAAGCAAGTCCTATATTTCATCTACCTCATCAGCACGTGTTAAAGCCGAAGCAGACATGGCAGCTCTTCTTGCCCGCCAACGCCTTTTAAAGGACAAACATGCTCTGGAAGAGCAAGAAGAGCTACTTAGAAAGAAAAGAGAACAGCTTGATTTGGACATGGAAATAGCTGCATCGATCGCTAAAATGAAAGTTTTGATGACCTCAGAAGGCTCTAGAGCTTCTAGTAGGAAATCTAACGGGATGAACTCATATTTAGAGAGAGAGCTAAGGAGAGCTCCAACATTGAATGTTGATGCTGAGACCTTTGTGCCAGTGGCAGTTAGAGGGACATTTCAGCATATTCCAAAGGGTGATCAGCCAGCACGTCCACATTTGCTGGATGCTAGAACTAAGGAGAAAAAGATTGAGCTGCAGCCACCAATCACATCTTCAAATGGGTTGGACATAAAGGTAGAACCAGGTCATCAGTCTGAGCTGTGCTTAGAAAATCCTGCACCTCAGATGCAAAATACCATGGATCATGATCGTTTAATCTCAGTCTTGGAGAAACAGAATGAAATCACATCATTGTTGGTGGAGCAGCAGTCTCTCCTTTTTCTTCCAAAACGGGACATTCAGATTTTTGACGGGGAT
The DNA here is from genome assembly GCA_036419115.1 of Scarus forsteni. Lineage (NCBI taxonomy): Eukaryota > Metazoa > Chordata > Actinopteri > Labriformes > Labridae > Scarus > Scarus forsteni. The sequence goes on along the minus strand of JAZDUH010000236.1, from coordinate 219,981 downwards.
CCTTTACAATTTCAAACCTTCATGAGGGCGTTTGAACATAGTATTGAAGATAAGACACACAGTGCTAAAGACTGTTTATACTTTCTTGAGCAGTATACTAGAGGCCAGCCTAAGGACCTCATTAGAAGCTGTCAGTATATGCCTCATGATCAAGGCTATGCTAAGGCTAAATCCTTGTTACAAGAACATTTTGGCAATTCCTTGAAAATTTCTTCTGCCTACATGGAGAAGGTCCTCACATGGCCAGTTTTGAAGCCAGAGGACGTAAAGGCCCTGCAGGCGTACAGTTTTTTGTTGAGAGGATGCTGTAACGCCATGGGAGAGATAGGTGCCATGCATGAGCTGGACGTCACAGCTAATATGCAAACAGTCGTTAAAAAATTGCCTTATAAACTCCGGGATAGGTGGAGAAACGTCGCCTGTGAGTTACAAGACCGATTGCACCGTAGAGTGATGTTTTGTGACATTGTTGAATTCATTGAAAACCAAGTAAAGATAGCAAGCGACCCGTTGTTTGGAGATATTAATGATTCTCAAACATCTGCAAGAAAGGATGGGAGGAATTCTAAACCTCAATCCTATTCTAAACCACGGGGGACTAGCTTTGCCACCACCCTCACTACTTTAAACAAGAGGCCCGAGCCCAGTTCGAAGAGGGAAAAGATCTCAGCTGTTGCAAAGGTCTGCTTGTTTTGTGGAGCTGGACACGACCTGGACCTGTGTCGTTCACTGGAAAGGAAGTCCCACAGTGAAAAAATGTATTTTTTAAAACAGAATGGGGTGTGTTTTGGATGTTTGTGCATTGGGCACAGGAGCAAAGATTGTGGTAAACGTCTCCTTTGTAGGATATGTAATCTGAAACATCCCACTTTGTTGCACATTTATCCTAAGGAAAAGGAAACAGTTTCAGAGCAAAGGTCAGAGATGGCTAATGGAAGAGCTTTAATCTCTGTGCAATCCAGTGGTCTTACTGGGGCCGGTGATCGCGACTGCACACTCTCCATACTTCCTGTTCAGGTGAAGTCTAAGAAAGGAGATGAAATAGTTAGCACTTATGCGTTCCTGGACCCTGGAAGCTCTGCGTCGTTTTGCACTGAAAGGCTAATGAACAAGCTTAATCTCACAGGGAGAAGAACTGGTATTCTCCTTCGTACAATGGGTCAGGAGAAAGCTGTTGAAAGCCACATCGTCTCTGGTCTCGAGGTAGCTGGATTGGACACAGATTGTTACTGTGAGCTGCCTGATGTGTTCACGCAGAAAAGCATGCCCGTCCATCAAGGTAACATTCCTCGACAGGAGGACCTTCAAAGATGGCCGCACTTAGAGCATGTGAAAATTTCAGAGATCGATTCAGGGGTCGATCTTCTGATTGGTACTAATGTTCCTGTGGCTCTGGAGCCATGGGAGGTTGTTCGGAGCATGAACGGAGGTCCATACACAGTCAAAACCGTGTTGGGCTGGACTGTAAATGGTCCTTTAAGGGGAGGCTTTAACAGCGATGTGGTTGGTGTTCAGCAATGTGCCACCGTCAATAGAATTTCTGTTGCGAGGCTTGAAGAGTTGTGGGAGCAGCAAACAAAGGCTGATTTCCCTGAGTGTGCGCAGGATGAACAGCACGGATTGTCCAAAGAGGATTGTCATTTTTTGAAGTTGGTTAATGAGTCTGCTTCATTGGTGGATGGGCATTATAGTGTTGGTCTACCCCTGAGACAAGAAGATGTCAAGATGCCTAACAACAGAACTGTTGCCGAGCAACGCATCTTAACCCTCAAAAGGAGGTTTAACAGGGACAGCTCTTTCCATTCTGATTACACCAACTTCATGAACGACATACTTTGCAAAGGCTACGCTGAGAAAGTCCCAGCTGGGGATCTGGAGCGCTGTGATGGCAGGGTATGGTACGTACCCCATCATGGGGTGTACCACCCACAGAAGAGGAAAATGAGGGTGGTTTTTGACTGTGGAGCTTCATTCAGGGGAACATCTTTGAATGCTCAGCTTGTTCAGGGCCCAGATCTGACTAGCTCGCTGGTGGGAGTCATAACCAGATTCCGAAAGGAGCCTGTCGTGCTTATGGCGGACATCGAGGCCATGTTTCATCAGGTCAGAATACCACGACACGACGCAGACCTCTTACGGTTTCTTTGGTGGCCGGATGGCGACCATGACCAGGATCTGGTTGAGTATAGAATGGTCGCACATCTGTTTGGCGCCACGTCCTCTCCAAGCTGTGCAAGTTTCGCCTTAAGGAAGTGTGCAGACGACAACAAAGAGCAGTTCAGTCAAGGAGCAATCAGTGCTGTTTTGCATAATTTTTATGTCGATGACTGCCTTGTGTCTGTTGATTCAGAAGAGGAGGCGGTCTCACTTTACAAAGAGCTTTGTGCTCTTTGCGCTAAAGGAGGTTTCAAACTCACCAAATGGATGAGCAACAGACGAGCTGTCATTGCTGCTATACCTCAGCCAGAAAGAGCTATGGAAGTGAAGGACCTGGATTTGGACTGTGATACCTTGCCTATGGAAAGAGCCTTGGGGGTTCAATGGTGTGTCCAGTCAGACTCCTTCAAGTTTAAAATCATGCTCCGGGACAGACCTCTAACAAGGAGAGGGATTTTAGCCACTGTCAGCTCCATTTACGATCCATTAGGATTTCTTGCACCAGTCGTGTTGTCCGCAAAAAGAATCCTTCAGGACTTGTGTAGACGACAGCTTGGTTGGGATGACATCTTGCCCCTCGTCGTGGCCCACGAGTGGAGGGCCTGGCTAAGTGAGTTACATCGGCTCGAGGAGTTTAAGGTAGACCGGTGCTTGAAACCCCTCAACTTTGGGGAAGTTGTTTGTGCTCGGCTCCACCATTTTGCAGACGCGAGTGAGGATGGATATGGAGCTGTGACCTACCTGTTGCTGAATAACATCTGTGGCCAGGCACATTGTGCCTTTGTAATGGGCAAGGCACGTATAGCTCCATTAAAGGCCATCACCATCCCTCGCATGGAGCTAACAGCTGCGGTGGTCGCGAGCAGGCTGGATAAGTTGTGGAGGAGGGAGCTGCAAATGCCGCTGCAGGAGTCCATCTTTTGGACTGATAGTACTTCTGTGTTAAAGTACATCAGAAATGAAACATCTAGGTTTAAGGTCTTTGTCGCAAATCGGGTCTCAGAAATACTTACATCGACTAAAACATCTCAATGGCGACATGTAAGCACATCCAGCAATCCTGCTGACTTGGCTTCGAGGGGGGCAAAGGTCGAGGCCTTCCTGAAGAACGATAGCTGGGTGTCTGGACCTGAGTTTCTTGTTGAACCTGAAACAAATTGGCCGATAAGTCCTGATCTCTCTGCATGTGTCTCCTCAGAAGATCCTGAGGTCAGATCGATTGTCTCTGTTAACGCTGTCCAAGTAAATGAGCAAGTGGACATCATTCTGCGTTTCATGAACCATTTCTCTTCTTGGATCAGGTTAAAAAGGATGGTGGGCTGGCTTCTCAGGTTCAAGACTTTGTTGCAGTATCTTGTTGGGGAGAGGAGGCGGTTAAAGGCTGCTTTTGCTCAATCCGGCCTTGATGAAGAGCAGCTCAAGAAGAGGATGGGAGAGGAGATGCAAAATGTCAAAGTTCACGTTGCCCTGGGGCCTCTTTCTTTTGAAGAGTTTGATCATGCAGAAACTGCGATTATCCGTTTCTGTCAAAGTAAGCGGTTTCCAGAAGAAATGGCCAGTTTGCAAAGGGGAGAATGTGTGAAGAGGACCAGTCACCTTTGCAGGCTAGATCCTATGCTTGAAGGAGGTGTTTTAAGAGTTGGAGGCAGACTTCGCAGGACAGCCATGCCAGATGAGGCAAAACATCCTGCCATACTGGCTAAGGATCTTCACATTTCTGACCTTATTTTACATCATGTACATCAGCAAACAGGTCATGGCGGCCGTAACTACATGCTGGCAAAATTACGCCAAAGATATTGGATCCCTGGTGCTACCATTGCGATAAGGAAGACCTTATCCCGGTGTGTTGTCTGTCGTCGACTTCATGCTGGCCCAGGACATCAGCACATGGCTGATCTTCCCCAGGACAGAGTTTCACCTGACGAGCCTCCATTCACTAGAGTGGGAGTGGACTGCTTTGGACCGTTTGAGGTCAAACGAGGGAGAGGAACAGCAAAACGGTACGGTGTAATATTCACATGTCTGACGATGAGAGCTGTACACCTGGAGCTTGCATCATCTTTAGACACGGACTCCTTTGTGAACGCTCTTAGACGGTTCATTGCAAGACGGGGTCAGGTGTCGGAGTTGCGCTCTGACAATGGTACAAATTTTGTTGGTGCTGAACGTGAACTAAGGGAAGCGATTGGGAAATGGAACCATTCTCAGATCAATAAAGCGCTCCTTCAGAAGGGAATCAAGTGGAATTTTAATCCGCCTGCAGCCTCCCATCATGGCGGGGTTTGGGAGCGCTTGATTAGATCTGTGCGGAAGGTGTTGAATTCTGTGTTGAAAATGCAGAATTTGGATGAAGAGTGTCTATGCACTGTCCTTTGTGAAGTGGAGGCGATTATTAATGGCCGCCCTATAACCAAAGCCTCTACCGACCCAAATGACTTAGAAGCGCTGACCCCAAACCATCTGCTGCTGTTAAAGTCAAAACCTGCACTGCCGCCTGGGGTTTTTCAGAAGGAGGATATCTACGTTCGCCGACGTTGGAGGCAAGTGCAGTACATGTCCGACTTGTTTTGGAAACGTTGGGTCAAGGAGTATCTGCCCCAGCTTCAGGAGCGGCAAAAGTGGCACAGCACTAGACGAAACTTCATGCCGGGGGACCTGGTTATCATTGTGGATGACTCAGCTCCTCGTAATTCGTGGCCGATTGGAAGGATCGTGCAGGCAGACCCTGACAAGGGAGGACTAGTGCGTCGGGTCCGCATCAAGACTAGGAGCAGCTATCTGGATAGACCCATCACAAAGGTGTGCCTTCTTCAAGAGGCGTAGGAATCAGAAGATTTGCAGTGACTTTGAGTATGGACAGTTTGTTATGGACTTGAGCTTTGTGTACAGGAATGGACTTGGATCGATTGGTATGGTTACTGAAATGGTTTGCCATAGTTTTAGGTCATGGGTAAGATTTTGAATGTAATGTGCTATTTTGCTAACTTTCAAGTTTTGTCTCCTACATGTTAGAAGTTATGTAATTATTGCCGTGAATAATTAGGGGCCGGAATGTAGGAGCGGTATGTAAGTCTGTGTGTGTGGGTGCGTGCGGGAGTAGATGTGTGTGTACACTACATTGGTGCGTGAGTGGGGGTGTGCCACTGTGAGTGTGACGTCATGCACTGTTGCTTGTAATTGTCTTCACCTGGGCTCATCGGGGGGTTTTTGGCGTGGAGCATGGCGTGGGGTGAGCCACGGAGGTGAAACTTTCTGTTGACCGCTTCGCTATCACATCGTGTTATACCTTTGATTGTCCCAACACGGAATAATTGTGAGCTGTTGGAGCCTTGTATTACCGTGATGTGGCATAAAGTGAATATAAACAAACGAAGGTGTGCGCGTCAACTATATCTTCCGTGCTTAGCCCACCGCGGCTGATTATTTTTGTATTGGTCACAGTTAGCTGCAATAACAACTACACCATTTGCATCTGTGCTATTGCTTCCCCACACTGAGTTATGTGAGTTGAAATCCCCACATCATATTAACCTTTCTTGCAGTGATCCCCCTACAGAGCTTAATATATTCTGATATAATTTCTCAAAAGGATTATAAAAATTAATTATATCTAAGGAGCCTTTGTTGGTCCATACCTTAATTACAATTGCTTCATAATCAGTGTTTATTTGAGATATTTTAAAACTTATTCCATTCTATATAAATGTTGCAACTCCTCCTCCTCTACCAGATTCCAGGTCCCTTGGAACTGCAGTGTACCCCTTTATAATAAAATCTAATTGTGGTTTCAGCCATGTGTCCTGTACACAAAGTACATGAGGTTTTTCTTTAAGATTATCAATATATTTCTTGAACTCCTGTCCATTTGCTATTAAGCTTCTCGCATTCCACTGCAGCAAGATCAAGACCATTAGGAGGATCTAGCCCATGCCTGAGATGGTTGGGTATCTTCATTTAGGATGTCTTTGACTGTTTCCCAGCTCAACCCTTTCACATCAAGATACTTTTCTGCTGATTTTACAATTATTTTGATTCTTTCATTTCGACTCTTTGTCTGTGCTGAGCAGTTAATTATATCTGCCATAAACAATACGAACTCACTTTTACTCACTAGTAGAGTGTCTTCCTGCACCTTATCACACCAGTTGCATTTAAGGGTTTGCTTGTCCTGAGCGTTGTTTTGCTTACCTGCCTGTACGTTTCCTTACACCACTTTAGCTGCCTCTGCATAGCTCACTCCTTGTGAAACCCTGACTCGCTGCACCTCTGCTGCTTTTTTACTGGGCTCACATCCACGGTATGCCAAGCTATGTTCTCCTCCACAATTGCAACACTTCAGTTTTGCCCACTTCAGTTTTTCACATTGGCCATACTCATGGTCTCCACCACACCTGCCACACCTCTGTTTGCCTTTGCACACCACCGCTACATGTCCGAATCTCTGACATTTGAAACATCTCAGGGGTGGGGGAATATATGGTCTTACATCATAGCACATGTATCCAATGAATATCTTTCCTGGGAATTTTTTCTCATCAAATGTGATTAAAACCGATAGGCTATCGCTTTTAATCCCATTTCTGTTTGCTTTCATTTGTTTGACCTCACTTATTTTTGCATTTGTTATGCTTTCTTTCAGCTCATCCTCAGATATCCTCACTGGGATCCCTGACACAACTCCTCTAACCAGCTTTCTGCTACTAGTCAGGGTACATTGCACTTTCTTGCCATCTATTTTGTTCATCCGGATTGCTTTCCCTTGCTGTCCTCCATCCTTACACAAAATCAGCAATGATCGGTTTCTCAGTACCTTAGCACTTTTTACCTCCCCAACTTCTTGGTGATTAGCTTTGTTAGCCTTATGGGATTCCATTCGCTGAAGGAAGCTCCCTCTTGCACAAGTTTAACAATTACTTTCAACTCCTCACTTCTCCCGGCTTGCCTTTCGTCATCGCTGTCATCTGACTTATTACTGGCTCTCTTTTTACGTTTATTTCTCTTGACAATATCCCATTCATCTTCATATCTCCCGCCACCTACGTCCATCCCTCCTGACTCGCTTCCTGATCCGTCACTTCATCTCCTCACCAGTCACAGCTCAGTCGTTGCCAACATAAGGATGGAACTTCAAAATGACAAATACAATCATGCAGACTGTTGTATGGATGTAGTGCGTGTTACCATTTTTCTGTGTTGTTCTTTTTAGTTGTAAATTTATTAATACATCAAAATAAACAAGTCCATTGTTTGAAATGCTTAGTTTTTGAACTGTCATCCTTTATTAAACTGTGTAGCGCCGTAAGGAACTGATCTGCCAAAGAATCAGTAGTCTTCATATGTAATGCTTCATCTCTCTTCCCCCCCTTAGAAGGGTCAAATTATAAACTACCATCATGAAATTTATTTTGTGATCATTTCAGAGCAGGACTGATAATATTTAATATTATACAATAAATCAATTTCAGGATATAAGTTAATGATTTGACCCTTCTAAGGGGGGGGGGGGATACAGATTTTTGCAGGCAAAATATGGCCTGAAACAATTTGTATCCCCCTGTAACCTTAAGAAAGAAGTGAGCTAGTCTTTTTAAACTCTCCAATATCATCAGTCTTGCTCTAAAATGATCACAAAATAAATTTCATGATGGTATTTCATGATTTGACCCTTCTATGGTGGGATACAGATTTTTGCAGGCAAAATATGTCCGGAAATAATTTGTATGCCCCTGTAACTTAGGAAAGAAGTGAGCTGGTCCTTTTAAACTCTCCAATTGTGAGGAGCGCTCCTGCTCTGAGCAGTCTCCCACCTCCCCTCTCTGTTTGCACTCATCTCAGCCACACACCTGCAGCTCATCGTCTCATCAAGCTCCTTTAAAGCCCGCTGGAGGACAACGGGTGAGCGTCGGTGGATTTCCGCTTCCAGTGTGGTTTGTAGCCCAACTCTATTGACTCAATCTCTTGTTCACATTTTTGCATGCTGGCTTTTGGCCTTTTTTGTCGGCTCTCTGCTCCTGAGGAGTTTTTTTGTGTGTGGTTTTTGCTGGACGCTACCTGGGGTCATTACTTACCTTATCCTCTGCTCTTTTCTCCGCAGTGCCTCCAGCGAGCTCCCACCAGCCATTCCCCTTTAATTCACTCACCGTCCAAACAGGATTGTCACCATCTTCCCTGTGTTCAATAAAATTCCTCAAACCTTTATCTGCCTCTGCCTTCAGCTTTTGGGTCCAGCGTTTATTACTCCAGAGCAATCCGTGACAATAATCCACTGACCAATCTCATGGATCCAACGAAGACAGATCAGATACGGGAAGCACTCGCCAATCAGGGGATTCTTTTGGGTCAGCATGAGGGCATGAGGTGAATGAGATCGCCACTCAGCGCGCCGCTGAACCCCCGGTGAGTGCTTAGTCTGCTGCTGTTCCTGCTCCTCTCTCTCACAATCCCTGCTCGGTTCAGGAGCCCTTTGTGTCTCCTCTGGAGCCATTTTCAGGCGAGTTTGGGTCATGTGGGCGATTCATATTTAATTGTGAATTGGTGTTTAAGATTCAAGCGTCCAGTTACGCTTCAGATGATGCTAGAGGGGCTTACATGATTAATTTACTGAGAGGGAGGGCTGCTAAGTGGGCAACAGCGTTATGGGAGAGTAAGTCTGGTGTGCTTAACTCTTATGATCAGTTTTCTAGTATGCTGCGTAAAGTTTTTGATCATCCTGTTCGGGGACAAGATGCTGCTAAACGCCTTTTGTCCCTTAATCAGGGTTTACATACGGCCGCTTTTCAAATCTTGGCCAATGAATGTGGGTGGAATTGATTCGGCCTTAAAAGCAGTCTTTTTAAAGGGATTGTCTGAGGTTCTTAAAGATGAGTTAGCTACTTGGGATGAACCTTCTTCTCTTGAGGAGCTGATTTCTCTAGCGGTTAAGTTAGATAATCGTTTGAGAGAGAGGGGCAGGGTCAGAGTGGAGAATCCTTGCTGTTCAGCTCCCCCTCCTGGACAACTGGACTCACTTGACCCCTGTCTGGACATCCCTACAACTTCAAGCAGAGTGCCTCCTGGAGTCTCGGAGGAGCCCATGCAACTGGGCAAGACTTGTCTGAGTCTCAAGGAGAGACAGCGCCGCCTGGAGGAGAGGTTGTGCATGTACTGTGGAGCAAACGATCATTCTCTTGCCACTTGCCCTAATCAGCTAAAAGTAAGGACTCATCATTAGAGAAGAACATAATGGTGAGTCAGTCCTCCTCCACCCCTAGCTCTTCACTTAGAGTTTCTTTTCCTGCTAGTTTGTCTTGGCCAGATAATGTTGTAAAATCTCAGGTATTTCTCGATTCTGGTGCTGATGAGAATTTCATTCATGATGAGTTTGTTAAGAAGTATAACATCCCGGTCATTGCTCTGCCCCATCCTAAGAGAGTAGATGCTTTAGACAGCCGCCTTATTGCTTCTATTACTCATCGCACCATTCCCCTTACTCTTTTGCTTTCTGATAATCATCGTGAGAGCATTAGCTTTTTTGTTATTCCCTCTCCTTTTTCACCTATAGTGTTAGGTCTTCCTTGGTTCAGGTTGCACAGTCCCCACATTAACTGGTCTAACTCCTCCATTCTTAGTTGGAGTATTACTTGTCATGCTACCTGCCTCTTATCTGCCATACCTGAGTCCAAGCCTTCTAGTCTCCAACCTAGTCCTCCAGATTTGGCTTAAGTCCCTAAAGAGTATCATGATCTAGCTCAGATCTTTAGCAAAGATTTAGCTTGGGTCCTTCCTCCCCATCGCCCCTACGACTGTGCTATTAACCTCCTACCTGGGGCTTCTCTTCCCTCAAGTCGCCTCTACAATCTGTCACGTCCAGAGAAGGAGGCCATGGAGAGTTACATTAAAGAGTCCTTGTCAGATGGTCTTATCCGCCCTTCCTCCACTCCACTCGGTGCTGTTTTTTTCTTTGTTGGCAAGAAAGACTCCTCACTCCGTCCTTGAATCGACTTCAGAGGGCTTAATGACATAACTATCAAGGACAAGTCCCCAATACCTCTCATTGATCCTTCGTTTGAACCTTTATGCCACGCAAAGGTGTTTACCAAGCTAGATCTGAGGAACGCGTACCATCTCATTCGGATCCGCGAGGGCGATGAATGGAAGACGGCATTCAACACACCCCTAGGGCACTTTGAATACCTGGTCATGCCTTTTGGACTCGCCAATGCTCCTGCCGTGTTCCAGACCCTCATGAATGACCTGTTCCGGGACATGCTCAACAGGTTTGTGTTAATTTATTTAGACAATATCCTCATCTTTTCCCCTTCTCTACATGAACACATGCAGCATATCTGTCTGGTTCTGCAGCGCCTCCTTCAGAACAGGTTATTTGTTAAACCAGAGAAGTGTGACTTTCATGCCACCTCAGTCCACTTCCTAGGTTACATTATAGAGGCTGGACAACTTCGACCTGATCCTGGAAAGATCCAAGCAGTGACCGAGTGGTCCACCCCTACCTCCCGCAAGGAGCTTCAGCGCTTCCTGGGCTTCGCTAATTTCTACCGCCGGTTTATCCAAAATTACAGCAAGGTAGCAGTCCCTTTAACCAGTCTCACTTCCATTAATGTCCCCTTTAAGTGGTCTGAAGAAGCAGACGGTGCCTTCAAACAACTTAAGACCCTCTTCACCACAGCCCCTGTGCTCCTACATCCCAATCCAGCACATCAGTTCATCGTGGAAGTGGATGCTTCAGACTCTGGATTGGGAGCGGTTCTCTCACAACGAGACCCGGAGACCCAAAAGCTGCACCCCTGCGCCTTTTCTCGTCGCCTTTCTCCAGCTAAAAGAAATTACTATGTGGGCAATCGGGAGCTACTAGCGGTGGTGGGAGCTCTGCAGGAGTGGAGGCACTGGCTCGAGGGGACTGAGGTACCTTTTCTCATCTGGACTGACCATAAGAACCTTTCCTACCTTCGCTCTGCTAAGAGGCTAAACCCTAGGCAGGCCAGATGGTCCCTCTTCCTGAGTCGTTTTAATTACACCATCTCCTATCGGCCAGGATCGAGGAACACCAAGCCCCATGCCCTCTCTCGGATGTTTTCACCTCCTTCAGAGGAGACTGGACCAGCGTCCATTGTCCCTCACTCCTGTATCGTTGGAGCCGCACATTGGTAGGCGATGAGGCTCGTCAGTGAGGCACAAAAAGACCAGCCTGATCCTGGTTCGGGACCCCCCAATTGTTTGTTTGTCCCTGACTCTGTTCGCTCGGAGGTTCTGCAGTGGGGACATTCCTCTCGACTCTCGTGTCATCCTGGTGCCAATCGGACCCTTCAGTTCCTTAAACAAGCTTTTTGGTGGCCCAACATGGCTCGGGACATCCGGGAGTTTGTAGCAGCCTGCTCTGTCTGTGCCCAAGGTAAATACTCCCATAAACCCCCCTCTGGGCTGCTGCGCCCTCTCCCCATTCCCAACCGGCCCTGGTGTCACATTGCTGTGGACTTCGTCACAGGGTTACCATCATCTTAAGGTAACACAGTTATCCTTACCATTATTGACCGGTTCTCCAAGATGGTGCACTATGTCCCGTTGGTGAAGTTGCCTTCTGTCCTTGAGACAGCTAACCTCTTGGTATTACATGTATTCAAACTCCATGGAATTCCCTCTGACATTGTGTCCGACAGGGGCCCCCAGTTCTCCTCTCAGGTCTAGAGGGAGTTTTGCAAGGCTCTGGGCACAGCAGCCAGTTTGTCCTCTGGTTTTCATCCTCAAACCAACGGCCAGACTGAGCGCGCTAATCAGGATCTGGAGAGCGCCCTCCGCTGCGTGGCAGCCCATCATCCTGTCTCCTGAACATCTACCCTGGATTGAGTACGACCATAACTCCCTCTCCTGTTCGGCCACAGGTATGTCACCATTCATGGCCTGTTACGGCTTCCAGCCCCCGCTTTTTCCTGAACAGGAGGTGGAGGTGACAGTGCCATCAGTCAGAGACCATCTACGCCGGATTAAGGAGGTCTGGAGGAATGTGAAGTCCACCCTCATCAGCTCTGCTAGTTGCAACAAAGGCTTCGCAGACCTTCATCGCTCTCCAGCCCCTGAGTATAGGCCGGGTCAGATGGTGTAGTTGTCCTCCAAGGATCTCCCCCTGCAGGTTGAGTCTCGGAAGCTGGCCCCTCGTTTCATTGGTTAATGACTCGGCAGTGAGACCGTAACTCCCTGCCTCCCTTAAGGTACATCCTACCTTTCACGTGTCCCTCCTTAAGCCTGTGGTCACAGGTGAGCTGAGCCCTCCGGCCGAGCCCCCTCCACCCCCCCTGCTTATTGAGGACCATCCAGCCTTCAGAGTCTCCAAGATCCTGGACGTCAGACCCCCTGGTAGGGGGTTCCAATTCCTGGTGGATTGGGAGGGTTATGGCCCGGAGGAGCGCTCCTGGATTCCTCGGGGACTCATTCTGGATGAGTCCCTCCTTCAAGACTTCTATGCCCTGCATCCAGGGAAGCCGGGCAGGACATCAGGAGACGTCCATTGAGGGGGGGGGGGTACTGTGAGGAGTGCTCCTGCTCTGATCAGTCTCCCCCCTCCCCTCTCTGTTTGCACTCATCTCAGCCACACACCTGCAGCTCATCGTCTCATCAAGCTCCTTTAAAGCCCGCTGGAGGACAACGGGTGAGCGTCGGTGGATTTCCGCTTCCAGTGTGGTTTGTAACCCAACTCTATTGACTCAATCTCTTGTTCACATTTTTGCATGCTGGCTTTTGGCCTTTTTTGTCGGCTCTCTGCTCCTGAGGAGTTTTTTTGTGTGTGGTTTTTGCTGGACGCTACCTAGGGTCATTACTTACCTTATCCTCTGCTCTTTTCTCCACAGTGCCTCCAGCGAGCTCCCACCAGCCATTCCCCTTTAATTCACTCACCGTCCAAACAGGATTGTCATTCCCACCATCTTCCCTGTGTTCAATAATTCTTCAAACCTTTATCTGACTCTGCCTTCAGCTTTTGGGTCCAACGTTTGTTACTCTGGAGCAATCCGTGACACCAATATTATAGGTCAAAAAATCAAAAAATAAATATGAGATGGTAGTTTATGATCTTAATAGAGCAAGCCATGTAGGGGAGAACGGGGTAATGTGAGACACCGGGTAATGTGAGACACCCCCTGTATCTAGGCAACGGAACACATTTGTGGTCATGTGACCATTATGTTTTCAAGCTCGTCCCATTTCCCCTTGGCCATGAGGGAGAGGACCTCGTGGTTCTGTTGTAAGCATGTTTTTTTCACAAATATTTTTTTTGCATGTAAAAGTAAATTTTCTTGCTGACAACTTAATCAACTGTTGTGCCAAAGCAAATTAATTCAGGTAGAAAAACTTATATCATACATGTTGATGAACTACTAGCATTTAAAACCATGTGATGATGCTGGCTGAAAATTAGCCTGAATTGCTAAGAGAGGTTACTTTTTCTAAAATTGTACCAGTGGGGTAAAGTGAGACAAATGATGTGGGGTAAAGTGAGACAGTGTCTCACTTGAAACATGAAAGAGTGGGAGACAGCCAAGTTTGCTATAAAGGAAAATGATGTTGCACATGATCCTTAAGGGATGTGGTGAAGAAGCTGCCTCAGCCTGAAAGGCCTGGAGGAACCACACAGAGAGAGCAACTCTTCATCTTTCCCTGTAACCTTCAGGGCTGGAATGTAGAGTAGGCATAGTTGCAGAGTGTGACAGTAGGCTGATGTTCTAGTCCTGTGTTCTGACCCCCACACTGTGTTCTAATCTAACAGGTTCTATCTGTCATTTGAATGTTAAAACATTTTTAACTTTATTATCATGTATTTGATTTTGTTCAGAGTAACTTTCAAGTGTTTAGAAAAAAAAATGCTGAATTGACCAAACTCCATGATTCTGCTACAAGTCCAACATTAGTTCTGCAATGTGAGGTTGTTAAGTTAGCTGTCAGGATTCTAACTATTACAGAATGTGTTGTTATGGCTGTTTCAGAGTGTAAAAAGGAAGTGGTTCACTTTACCCCATTGATTTCTCTGGCCTGTCTCAGTTTACCCCTTGGCTGGGGTAAAGTGAGACACAAGACCACTTTTTTAAAAACAATCATATTTTCACTGCCCTTCATCCTGAATACTTTCTGATGAATTCCATTGCGAGGAAACATCCTGAATTACTGGGAAATGTGTAAATTTTACTGATTTATCATTTTAGCTTGCTTAGAGGGGAACAAATGTAAAAAGTGTCTCATTTTACCCCACTCTCCCCCACTTAATAGATCAGTGATGTTGTTTTTCTTTCCATATTCGTTATTATTGTCATTGGGCTGGTGTAACCGGTGTGACTCTGCAATGTGTAGTTTTCTTTTATGCAGAGATGACAGACACAGGATCTTGCTCTCTCGTCAGGATTTATTCTGTACGAAAATATAATTAAGAGTTTCAGCATCTGGTACACACATATGCAGTCCGTATCTGCTCCTCTCCCCAGGGATAACATAGAAAGGGGCACTCAGCGGCTGCCAGTAACAAAGCAAAACAATACATACATATAAACATAAATCACAGTAATCATACCTGTACAAAAATATAATTAAGAGTCATCTGGTACACATATGCAGCCCGTATCCGCTCCTGCACAGACAAAGTACATGCCAGCTAACTTAGAATACAGTGAACACAAGCTAGCATAAAAAAATGTGTTCGTACAGCTAGCATGACTAACTACGAAAAAAATAACTTTTTGGACACAAGATTCAGACTTTATAAAAGTAAAATAAAATCCAGAAACACATTAAAGTGTCACAAACAATACAAAGCATACTTAAAATTAATAAATAGATAGAAAAAGAAATGAAGTTAGACAACAGACACCTAACTCTCCCCAGGGATAACATAGAAAGGGGAGGAGAAAGGGGTCAACCCAAATATAAAGGGGCACAAAGCAACGAAGAAGAAATTGACTGGAGGACCAGGCTCTACAAAATAAAATACCCAGAAATTGACAAGGAGACTCTAAAATAAATACTTACAAACACAGGTTTAATTTTTGTAAATATATATAAAAATAATGAACATATTATTAACCCTGTTACACTGGCATACCTTTGAGCAAAGCTTTCAAACTTTGTCTTAGAAAAAAATAAATGTTGAAGTTTGTGTTTGGATACCTCTTGAGTCTAGGTAGAGTCCTCATGTTTTTCATGGATACCTGCTATTATTTTGAAAGTGTGGATTGAACTTCCGGATTATCGTAAATAGCAGCAGGAGGCTAATCTAAGAAAAAGTATCCCAAAGAGCAATCAAAACTCAGCGTATGAGCATGGTATGAAGAGAAATGAAGCATTACATATGAAGACTACTGCTTCTTTGGCAGATCAGTTCCTTACGGCGCTACACAGTTTAATAAAGGATGACAGTTCAAAAACTAAGCATTTCAAACAATGGACTTGTTTATTTTGATGTATTAATAAATTTACAACTAAAAAGAACACAGAAAAACGGTAACACGCACTACATCTATACAACAGTCTGCATGATAGTATTTGTCATTGTTTAGCGTCTGGTGGACATGTTAGCGCTCACCAAGCAGCCCGAGCCCGGCTCTGAGTGAGCTCTGGGGATACACTCTCTGGCAGGGATAACTACATTGGCACGACACTGGTGTTGAGCCGAAAAAAGCACCCCTGCCGTAAAATGCACCCCCATCGCGGGAGACAGAAGAGAAGAATATCAGTTACTTACCGTCTTACAGGTCGTCTAAAGACTGTAAATAACCAGTTCTTTGGTTAGATAGATAGATTAGAGTCATAGTTACAAAATCAATTCAATTTATTAATTAATGAAGCTGAATTTATATGAATTCTGTGTCACAGGGCTAAATTCAGCTTTCATCTCAATATCCAGGTTCAAAAGGGTGATCGTTAATTGGATTAACCTATTTGCTATATAGCAAATACTCTTTTTATGATATTGAATGTTTTTATGGTTGCTGTTTATGATGAAAAACAATAAATAAATCCTGATCCACCACTGAGTGTTCTGTTTTTAGACCTGTCACACTTTTACGCTGTTAAAAGTTCGTGATTGTGGGATAAAAGGAACAAAACTGTTCAGGCGGGGGCATATCACAGTGGGCCTTGCTTGCTGTTTTCTGTGATCTAAAATTACATTAGATTCTTCAACAGAGTACTCAACCCCAGACAGTGCTTTGTACGGTTAAAAATATGAGTAAAACCACATAACAATGTAAAAATCAGCTTATTTTTATGGGGCGCTGTTTGTAAAGCAGTGCATGCTAAAAAAAAACAGCAACATTTTGTCACACTTAGCTTCAAACCATGTGCAAAAAAGCTGGTGTGATTTTTTTCCAGTGACCTTTTATGACATTTAGAGCAATATTTGTCATCTTTGAAATATCTTAAATAGTTAAATGTAAATATTAAATATCACACGTAAATGCTATATATAAATATAAATGCTAAATATAAATATAAATCTTAAAAATAAATGTAAATGTTAAATATAAATGTTAAATATAAATATAAATGTCAAATATAAATATAAATATAAATGTTAAATCCAAGTCTCTCAGACGCTACTAAATATTTAGCTTATATGCAAATTGAAACTCCTGGTGACAGGAAGTACCAAAATAAAAGCTCATGGAACTAACATTGTGGTGTTCAACATGTTATCATGCAGTGTCAGAAATATGAAACAGAAAGAAGGCAGTTCATTAGTGGTCTCACGAGAGAAAATGTGTGTTTTGACATAATAGACATTCTACAAAAAGAGTCAGAAAGTAAATTAAAAAAATATGTATCGCACAAAATGTCGAGGGACACTGCTATGGCCGAGAGCATAGGAAGGGCTGATCTGGCAGCCATAAGACAGTTTGATACGGCGTCAGCTACATCGCCTGCTGCAGAGCCTGTGGAGGTGGACGGTGTGGCTGGTCCAGGTGAAATAAGAGAGTTGTATTAGCTCAAGCATGACAAACTTACTGTAGAAGAGTTAAGTTAGCCCATTTGCTAAAGTGCCCTTCATGCTTAGCATATCTGCTTCGTCTTTTATTGCCAAGCATATAAACGTTAAAAAAAACAGTACAGAAAATGTAGTTAATGCGTTGTTTATGTCACTACAGGCTGCCAGGAACTCTCTTACTCCACCTGGATAAGCCCACCGTCCACCTCCACAGGCTCTGCAGCAGGCAATGTAGCTGACGCCGTATCAAAGCTTTTATTTTGGTACTTCCTGTCACCAGGAGTTTCAATTTGCATATTAGCTAAATATTTAGTTGCGTCTGAGAGACTTGGATTTAACATTTATATTTAACATTTATATTTAAATTTGTATCTAACATTTATATTTATATTTAGCATTTATATTTATATATCGCATTTACGTGTGACAATTAATATTTACATTTAATTATTTAAGATATTTCTGTGATGACAAAAATTTTTCTAAATGTCTTAAAAGATCACTGGAAAAAATCACACCATTTTTTTGCACATGGTTTGAAGGTAAATGTGACAAAAAGTTGCTGTTTTTTTTTAGCATGCACTGCTTTACAAAAGGCGCCCCATATATTTTGCTTGCCAAAACTGATTCATGCCTCTGGTATTGTACATAGATGGATATTTTACCCCCAAATCACTAAATATAACACAGCAGAGTAATATTTACAAGATTTTACTCAACAAGCAAATAAGATAATGAGATCCCCTTTTATTGATAGGAAGCACTCGTCACCATGGCAACACGTAGACGCTCCCTGTGGTGGCGATGAGCCAAGGGGAGATTTTGTGTAGGGAGGACCTGATCTTTTTGTTAACATCTTCATTTTTTAACGAATGAAACAAAAAATTGTTGGCACTCCTACCTCTTGTGCATTTTCTGTTTATCTGTAACTTTGTTGGAGTAATTGATTATAACACATACATACATTTATATGTATGTATGTATATTTATATTTATATGTGTGCATACATTTTATTATGACGTACATATACATAAACTCCACTACTTAATCTGTTAAACCAACTAAGGAAGATGTGGTTATTTTTGATGAAGGCAACATTTGGAGTAGAGTCATGATTTCAATAAAAAACATTATTTCTTACTCTGACAATGTCATCATGTCCTGTTTGTAGCTATATTTGCTATATTTCCTATGAAGACTAATCTCATGTGTTTCCATTGAAAACAAGAAAATTTAACGTGATCCCAAAGTTTTGACTAGTAGTGTGCATGCACATTAAAATCTTTTTTTTTTCCAGCATAACAGAAAAAAAAAACAATGTGTGAAAAGTCTACACTCTGATTAGTTGATTCTTTTTTAACACCTGACTGTTTCCTGCACCTTGAGATGTGCCCAAAGACTTTCTACTAGTAAACATTTAAAACTTTTTGTTATTTATAATAATAACTGTGAGCATCTTGAATTATTTTCTTTGAAGAAATAATGGCCTATCTATACATTGGATAAAAACATCTGTCAAAGGCCCCTTTACAAAAACATGAACATATTCTTTTTCTATTGATAGACTGCCAGGCTGGCCATCATCGGGAGAACTTCTGTAGACATCAAGAGGATGTTGGCCTACTGTTTCACCAATAGGCTCGCCTCTGGGCTTAACTGGACTGGGAAATGGAACAAGGCACCCAGCCAAGCAGAAGAGTCCCCTTCAAGGACCTGGTTCTCTGCCATGTTATGTTGGGTGAGTGAGATATACTGAATTTTCACTTTAAGACTCACACACTCTGATAAAACATTTAAACAACAGGAATTGGAGACATTGTTAAGCCTAAGAGGAGTATTCCACCAAAAAAAACAGCTATTGTGCAAAAAAAGCAGAATCAATCAGCGTTACTTGTAAATCAAATTTGGGACTATATTACATACACTTCACTCAAAAGCCTGGGATCACTTTGAATTTTCTTGTTTTCACTGGAAATACACACAAGATTATCCTGCATGGTAAACATAGTAAATATAGCAATAAACAGGACATGATGACACTGTCAAAGCAAGAAATATTGATTTTAATGGAAATTATGAGTTTTTACTTTCAACATTTCCTTCATCAAAATGCACCTGTTGCAGCAATTGCAGCTTGGCAGACCTTTGGCATTCTAGCTGTCATTATTTTGTGGATTATCAGATAGTCCTTCAGACCCTCACACTAGCTGCCTGTCTGATTAGAAATCTGGGTTCTTGCCCAGTTCTGAACATACACTTACTGATGGGGCACAGAGGGGTGGTGTGGTGGCTCTTTGGATGTATTCTGATGCCAGTCAGACACATGGCCTACCAAATTTTCCAATATCCCCGCCAGTTGACCGTTCCAGAGTTGATTGATTGATATGTGAAGCCAAGCTCTATAATCTGAAAAGATTCTTAATTGACATTTAAATAAGTGAAATACTAACTTTTTGTTTTTCCTTTCAGATGCCCTCCAAATGCAAAAACACACACAGCCACCCACCCAACATGAATTCACACAGGCTGCTCAAAAATGGCTGAGGTATGCCCCAGACCGGACTGGAGGTTTGGGTAGAGAAGCCCAAAAAGAAACTCAGACTCTGAATGAAATGACTGTTTAATTGTTTTGTTGATTGGTTTAATTAATGATTCATTAAATGATTATATTTGTTTGAAAATTAATAAAGTGTTTTACTATTTTAAACAGTATTGTCTGATTAATTGATTATTTGTTTTGGGGAGAATCTTTTGGGATACTTTCTTCAAAGTCCAAGCAGGATATGTTTACTGGGGAATATTTAAAATTCTGCCTTTTGAAAATGAAATTACATGCAGTTGAGTTGAAATATCAGCATTGATTCAATATTAAAATGTCATTGATTTCCTGTTGATCTTTGGTAGAAGCATCAACATTGTTTCAGTATTAAATTTGAGTGCAAGAATGATGTTGAATCAACATCAGAGACTAACATTGATTCAATGATCTAGCGTTGCCAATGGAATATTTATTCAACATTGATTCAATATGTTGTGCTTTAGCATCAGTGGACAACTATTCACTGTTTTACTTAATAATACTGGCTATCAGAAATAATTACTTAAATTAAGTAATGGGATTTAATTTACATTAGACCTCGAGGAACCACCTATAAAAAGGGAAACAATAGTCAATTTATTAAGTTTGTCTCATTAAGGTTACTGAATATTAATTTGGAACCATGAGTTATAATTAACTTAATAAAAACTAGAGAATTTCCATTTCCATGAAGGAAATGCATTGAAATGCTGAGCGTGACTGCTGAAATTGTGAAATGAAATTGCTAAAAGTAATGCAAAGAAAGTTGAAAATGTGACAGGAATAGTTGTAAACAGCAATTCAGGGCTGAAAATGTGTGAAATGTGCAATAATAATGTTTGCAGAAAATTATAGATACTGGAGCTCAGGTGTGCGTGGTGACCACGCTCTAACTTCAAAGAAATGTGCAAAAGTTGATGCTGCTTCAACAGTCATATCTCAGAAACTGTGATAGCAGATAGTGAAAAGTGCACTAAAAATTTTTACAGTTGTGAAAGAAAGCAGGAAATGAATGAATGCTTTTTAACATAATTAAATGAGGTATTTGTAGCTGTACCTAATAAAGTGGCCAGTCAGTGTAATAAGTGTGAAGTGAGTGTAAATTAAAGCATGTCCATACTATCGTAATGAAGAGTCTGTATTAGATGGAGAAGAAAAGTATTTATGTTCTGGCCCAGATTCAAACCCTGATATCCCACTCTAAGGTACAATGTTCTATCCATTGACCTACAGGGCTGTAATTCCTAAATCCCGGAAAACACAGTATTTAACGCTATATAATGCTCGGTACTTCCGGGTAAACAAACGTTCACTGAGACAAAGTGATGTCAGATTAGACTTTGAAGCGGATTTCAGGTGTAGGATGAGAAGTTAGTCGATGTTTTGATGCAGAAATCATGTCTGTTGAGGACAGTTTGACAAAGTTATGACAGGATAATTCTGCAGAAGTTTTTGTCTGTCAAATGCAGGCACTCTGCTGCAGGAGCGATCACTGGATACGCTGTACGAACAGAGCTTTCCTCGAAAGTTGGCGTTGCTCAAAAATTCATATTTAAAAAACTGTAGAAGCCAGCAAAAAGCTGGGGAAATGTAAAAATAGCTGAGAAGTCAGTGCAGCTTTTAAAGCATGAATGAAGTCTGTAGGTGGAAGCATGCCCAATCTGTGGGGCTTTAAAGTTGCGCAAGTTTTCAGTGGAGCTGCAGAAAGGTCCCATTGATTTCAATGTAAAAATACATGCAGAAGTTATTTTTTACTATAAAAATAACTGCTAAACCTGTGAAAAATACAAGTGCACTTCTCCTGAACATGCTGCATATGTCAATATTTTTCTGTGAAAGGTGCCAAAATCTGGAGGAATAAGAAGAAGAAGAAGAAAAAGAAGAAAGAGAAAAAGAAGAATACATTTTAGGAAGAACAATAATGCTGACTCAGTATTTCAACATAATAATCAAAGTTACCTAATGAATTGTCAGTTAAAGGTAAGGATTGGTAGTTCTGCAGAAGAGAGGTTGGCAAGATTCATTCTTATACAACATGAGCAGACCAGCAACTGACTTTGTGTCAAATCAAAGTGTGTGTGAGTGTGTGTATATTTGTGTGTGTGTAACAAACAAAGGCAAGATGGCTGTCACTAAAAGGTGTCTTAAAGGGACTGTGAGGAGTTTCTAAATAATTACAAAAAAGTCTCACTTTTAGATATATGCCTGATGGAAATACACACTTTAAGATGAGTTTAATAGCATCAAAATAGGTTATCTATAAATGCTATTCCTTAGCCTTCCGTTCGGGTCGGACAGAGCTGGACTGGCCTGGATACTCAACTTCGGGAACCAGACAATTAAAATGAGAGCAAATTTTTTAGTATTTTATTATTTATACTACACGTCTTAGAGCACCGGGCTGTAAGTAGAGATAAATAGCCGGCTACAACTACGATAACAAGTTTTCCACAAAATGCTTGTTGTCACACATCAAAAACTACCGCTACGTAACTGGAAAGAGATACATTACCTCGTCGCTTTGCATCCTGTAAGTTGTTAAAAAAACGAAGTTGTAAAGCAATGCAGAGTTCTGAGGAAGGTCCTTATTGTATTCATTAGCCTCAAAACATACACATGCTGTGGATTGTAAACGTCGGTGGTGCGTTCCAGTTGAAGTCAGAAGTAGGAATTTGAGCTCCAAGTACGAAACAGCAACTAGAACGTCCCTCAAAGTCCGAATTTCCTACTGGGAACTCGGTGTAACCTCGCCACCCTCGGGTTGACAATCAAAGATGGATGCCCCCAGTGTGAACAGTTATTTAGCTCCTGTAATAATCCATTTATTTAAGACAGTCCAGCTGCAGACCTCCAGTCTCAGCCGACTAGCTTGCAGACTCTACAATTCCATCGTCAGAAGGAAGTGACGTCATGATCACCTCCAATGTGAGAAAAAAATAGTGCCAGCGTTGTCGGTTACCGTAGTAACTTGATTCGTCAGTTGTGTTACATTAAAAAACACAAAGTTAACTGTAACACGGGGACAAAGGCAGCATCAATTATAGGTTTTATTAGTTAAGACCCCTTAACACCGCCGCGTGGCAACAACCCCAAAAACAGCCTCCCTGCCAGATGAGTCCATTAAATATAAAGTATTTTTAAAGCGTCTGCTGCGCCCCGGTACGAGCATAGAGTCCGAGGCGGCAGTGACGGAGAGGTGATTCAGTGAACGTCACAGCAGAGCCCAAAAGTCCTTCACAACACTCCCTCCTCAAACACTCTGAAGTGAAATGCTGTCTCATGCCAAGTTTTTCTCCCGATTATCTTTACATGAAGGTAGGGCCGTTTGGTAGAGCTCATTTAATGTTAGTTTTGACCCGTGAAGTCTGCTATTTCAGCGTCCTCTCCCTACTCAGATGTGATTGGCTGCAACTATACGGCTGCAGCTAGAAAGTTTCTGTGCGGCAGGGCAAAGTCTATAGACATTATATACATATATCATAAGTTTATAATACGTATTTTATACGTATACATTATATATTACACATATATGATTTCTATGACAAAATCTGTGCGCGCTGACGTGGGCGCCAACCGCTTCTCTGTCCTACCGCCGCGGTTAAAACTGTTTCCCGTCCGTCGCCCGTAACTCATTAAAATGACTGGAGGTAGCGCAAACGCGCCGGTGTTATTTAAAATTATTTGTATTTACGTCACGTCCGTCTCACATTGGAGGTGGCTTCCGATTCACACTGGAGCAGCCGTTGACCAGCTGAGAGTGGAGGTCTGCAGCTGGACCTCTCTCTGCACTTCTGACTGGGGTGTGTCGCCCTAGATCAGCTGTATGCATAGTAGTGTTGGACTTATATTTACAAAAATGCTGCCATAGTGATAATCACATTCTTCATGTAATATTTGTGAACAACAACACAGGGCGTGCTAACAACAGCTAACAATAGCCTGGTAGATCGGCATGTTTTTTTCAGACTTCGACTGGAATGCAGATAAGTCGGAGAAGATGTCACGCCCATTTCACAGTTCTGAGGTTAATGGAACGCAGCATAACTCTGTCATGTTGTTTCTGGTTTTGATCAGGAACTCCTGTTCCTTAAGCTGGCTCTTGTGTCGCTACAGTCTGCATTGAGCAGGACTGTGGAAAAATTCTTGAGTTGTTTTCTTGAGAAAGAGCTGTGAGAGGTTCTGTGTCCCCCTCACTCCATGGTTCAGACAGGAAGAGCTGAGAGAGAGGACCTGTGTCCTCTTCAGAAAGGGACTGAAACTCCAAAAGGCTGCAGAGCAGGGCAGGGTCTTTTGTTCTTATCAGAGGGTTCACACCTACGTTTGAAACCTGGGGGAGTCAGTCTTTGGTTCAGGCTTCTGCGGGGACATGAATCCAAACAAATAATAAATGCTATCTGGGATACTTGTGACCCCTTAAAAACTGAGTAATGAGTGGCTGTTCGCGCTCCTGTGGACTGGAAATCAGTTTGTGGCAGAAATCAACTTTTCGCACATGTGCCAAAAGTTGATTTCCGCCAGAAACTGATTTCCGGTCCACTGGAATGCGCAGAGCCGTCATAGTTGAAAAGCGCAGCTTCTGTGGCTCTGTGGCTTCATCGGGCTCAAACAACCAGTTTGTTTATGATAGTGTAATGATGTTTATTTGTGTTTGCATTTTAAAGCCTCCTGTATGTCTACTTGCCTTATATCACTGTTCAAAAGGCTAGTTAGTGATTTTAATCTGGCGTGTATTTGCACTAATAAAGAAATGTGTCACCGATGGAGCTTCTTTTTTTAGCACCAAAATTACATTAGATCCCTGAACAGAGAAATTGACCCCACACAGTGCTTTGTACGGTTTAAAAAATGAGTTAAACCAGATTACAATGTAAAAATCAGCTTATTTTGCTTGCCAAAAACTGATTCATGCCTCTGGGATTGTACATAGATGCATATTTTGCCCCAAAATAACTAAATATAACACAGCAGAGTAATACTTACAATACATGACTCCACCAGTAGCTACTTTTGACCACATGATCCCAATTACTGTAATATACACATGTGCATATGCATAGAACATGTATGATTCATTCCTGGAACATAACATATTTCCAGAAATTCTTCGAAGTTGAGCAATTGTGTACAGTACTTGCACTATATAGCCAACCATATCTTCTTAACCTGTCCAGTTGTAATAATGGCAATGCCAGATATACCAAAATGGCAGCTGCATCAGCAGCAGTACATACATAATATATTTTATTTATCCATCCCTTGGCTTATGATACTGGGATCCCCATAATCCATGGTTGGAATATACACAGGTGACTAGTCTAGTAACTATATTATGTTTTGACTATTGAGAGACAAACACAACAAACCACCACAGCACTGCAGCAAAAGAAATCTACAATGTGGAATATATCTTCCTTTGACAACCAGCGGTGAAGGATGTTATTGTTGCTGTTAGAATAAAGCAAAAGCCATAGAAAGACAAATGGTGTGTGGGTGTGTACTCCATTGTGTTATTAAAAAGGTGAGGGTCTATGGGTGGATCTGAATAGTCCTTCCTAAGTCCTTTCCTATCCACTTTACCTCAACCCGGATAAAAAACGTCACAGGGTCAAGAGGAAAGGAAAGGAGAACTGCGGTAAAAGAGGAATTTGACTGCACTTCCACTTTGGTGTCATATTTATGTGACGAAGATTTCCTGTGACGTAGGTAAACCACGACGAACTACAGCGTTCTGAAAATCTTGTCTTGTCATCTGCTCTACCTCACAGAGTTGTTTTGTGTCAGCTTTACCTGTTAACATTAACAATCCATGATCAGACCTGTGATGGTGTTTTGTCTTTGGTCATGCAGTGTGTGTTTCCTGCACAAAGATGTGAGGTTAGGTGAGAGCTTAAATATAAACGTTTACACCTTTGACAGCACAGGGGAAAAAAACCTGAAGTCTGATGAAACAGAAAAAGGTTTCAGAAAGACTTGTATCCCTGTTTCATTCACATATATCATTACACAAATTGTTAAACACTATTATTTTATTTTAAGTATTGTAAAATACCTAGTTTGTCCTTCTTTAACTGATTGTTTTTTTTTTAATAGACGTTATTAGAGATTCCATTGTTCTGTCTTGTTACAGGCATGATTTACTTCATAAATGAAGATTGATAGAAATCTGGTAACTAATATATAATATTAATTATATTATATATTACAAAACTCAAAACCAGTGAAGTTGGCACGTTGTGTAAATTGTACATAAAAACAGAATACAATGATTTGCAAATCCTTTTCAACTTATATTCAATTGAATACACAGCAAAGACAAGATATTTAATGTTCAAACTCAGAAACTTTATTTTCTTTTGGAAATAATCAACTTAGAATTTAATGGCATCAATACATTGCAAAAAAGTTGTCACAGGGTCATTTTTACCACTGTGTTACATCGCCTTTCCTTTTAACAACACTCAGTAAATGTTTGGGAACTGAGGAGACCAATTTTTGAAGCTTTTCAGGTGGAATTCTTTCCCATTCTTGCTTGATGTACAGCTTAAGTTGTTCAACAGTCCGGGGTCTCCGTTGTTGTATTTTACGCTTCATAATGCGCCACACATTTTCAATGGGGGACAGGTCTGGACTACAGGCAGGCCAGTTCTAGTACCTGCACTTTTACTACGAAGCCACGCTGTTGTAACACGTGCAGAATGTGGCTTGGCATTGTCTTGCTGAAATAAGCAGGGCGCCCATGAAAAAGACGTTGCTTGATGGCAACATATGTTGCTCCAAAACCTGTATGTACCTTTCAGCATTAATGGTGCCTTTCACAGATGTGTAAGTTACCCATGCCTTGGGCACTAATACACCCCCATACCATCACAAATGCTGGCTTGTGAACTTTGCCTATAACAGTCCGGATGGTTCTTTTTCCTCTTTGGTCCGGAGGACACGACGCACCACAGTTTCCAAAAACAATTGTAAATGTGGACTGGTCAGACCACAGAACACTTTTCCACTTTGCATCAGTCCATCTTAGATGAGCTCGGCCCAGCGAAGCCGTATGCTTTCTGGGTGTTGTTGATAAATGGCTTTGGCTTTGCATAGTAGAGTTTTAACTTGCACTTACAGATGTAGACGAACTGTAGTTACTGACAGTGGTTTTCTGAAGTGTTCCTGAGCCCATGTGGTGATATCCTTTACACAGTGATGCCGGTTTTTGATGCAGTACCGCCTGAGGGATCGAAGGTCACCGCTAGTCAGTGCTGGTTTTGGGCCTTGCCTCTTACGTGCAGTAATTTCTCCAGATTCTCTGAACCTTTTGATGATATTACGGACCGTAGATGATGAAATCCCTAAATTCCTTGCAATAGCTGGTTGAGAAATGTTGTTCTTAAACTGTTGGACAATTTGCTCACATTTGTTCACAAAGTGGTGACCCTCGCCCCATCCTTGTTTGTGAATGACTGAGCATTTCAGGGAAGCTGCTTTTATACCCAATCATGGCACCCACCTGTTCCCAATTAGCCTGTTCACCTGTGGGATGTTCCAAATAAGTGTTTGATGAGCATCCTTCAACTTTCTCAGTCTTTTTTGCCACTTGTGCCAGCTTTTTGAAACATGTTGCAGGCATCAAATTCCAAATGAGCTAATATTTGCAAAAAATAATAAAGTTTACCAGTTCGAACGTTAAGTATCTTGTCTTTTCTTTGTATTCAATTGAATATAAGTTGAAAGGGATTTGCAAATCATGGTATTCTGTTTTTATGTACAATTTACACAACGTGCAAACTTCACTGGTTTTGGGTTTTGTATTATATTATATCATAATTGAATTATATAGCCCACATATCTTGATAGTCCCACAAAACTCGTCCTTTCTTCCTCGTAAGTTTCCATAGGATGCCGATATATGTACACGCACGTCACCTGCTGCAGTGCATTATGGGGCATTCCTTTCTTCTCTCCTTTCGGAAAGGATGGTTCAGTGTTTGCTAAGCTAAAGGAGGTAATAAAGGAAGCAACAACCCTCCTTTCCTTAACTTTTGAAGAATCTGAACAGCACTTATCATGGCTGACGTTTAAATGCTTCCGGATCATTTCTTCAGTTAGGAAGGTTCCTTATTGAAAAAGTATCAGGAACAAGGACAGGGCAACCAAATGCAGGAGGAGACAAGTCCGTGGTTCAAAAAGCAAGGTTTATTAAACAGTCTTAAGTTCAAAACACCAAAGGAGATTCTCAATCCAGGGAAAGGTTCGGTACACGGAGGTGGAAGTCAGACAGAACGGGGTCATACACAAAAAGGCAGTCAAAAATCAGGCAGACAAGATCAGACTAGGATGAGGCAGAAAAACGAGGTCGAGACAAAGGGGTTCGAGATCAGACTGTGAAAAGATAAGAACGCCTAGAGAGTGACAAAAGTGTACAAACAATCCGGCACAGGACAAAGGGAGACAGGAGGTTAAATACAAGAACAAGGAAGTAAACCTGTGAAGACAAGAAAGAAACATGAGTCACCAAAATAAAACCGGAAGTGAACATAAAACATGAAACACGAAGACAAAACAAGGACTAGACAGACAGGATCATGACAAAAAGGACTATTCAGATGCACCCTAACTCTGAGGATACAAGTGACTCTTTGCTAAGCCCCTCCCACAAAGGACTACTGTCCAAGCCTAGGTTAGAAACCATTAAAATGCACAGGAGGCCTGTCAAGCTTTCAAAAGAAATCAATATGCCTAAGCTGTGTGCATACAGCACTTACAAGTCTAATAGTCAATATTTGAGAAGTTAGGAGGGTGTTGTGGATTTTTTTTTGGCCTTTCCCAAGCCCAAGATGCAAACAGAAAGATGCTGAGTGTGGATAAAGCCTAATAACACCTGCATTTGTTCTAAAGTAAGGTGCTAACTATCATGAGCACTACGTGTCAGGTAAGATAATGTTAACAAAGACTTATCAATAGCAGGTTACTTCTGTTAAACCCTGAGCCATTGAAATATGTGAAAAAGAAATATGTGTAACAGAAACAAGTTCTGGCATACTGATATATGTATTTTAGCATTTTGTAAATGGCCACCATAGAAATGGGCACACACAACAACAATGAAAGACTAATTAAAATATATTTCAGTTAATCCCTTATGGATACCATACTACCTTCTGCCTCTCTGTGTACCAAACTAGCATCATCTGATGACCTCCTTTGTCTACCAAACCTTGCCTGGTAGAGAAAGAACCCTCCTTTGTATTTTTTGATCCTGGATTGTAATAAAGACCCTGTTTGTGCTTTACGGACTCTATCCTCTGCTTCTAAGAGTTTTTGTGCCATTGTTCATGACAGTATTTGGTTTTATGCACTTTGGATATTTCTTAATTCAAAGTCAATAAGATTTATGTTAAATGAGCTTAATAAAGAATTCAAGCCAGTTTTAGCTACATTTTAATGCAAGTCACAGTTTAATTTTTGGCATTTTCTTTTAATTTTGACAGAATCATAAAAATGGGTTTCACAGAAACAGTTAAAACTGATTTTAGCTCAGCTTCCTTTTAAAAGTTACTGTTTTTATGTTTTCATGGCAATTTTTGTTTAAGATCATAAAAGTAGTGTTTTAATTATTCTGAAAAGACTGCATTTAACACATAACACGTCTAAAATACACAAAGTGGATTTTAGACTTTCTTTGTGGCAGACCACAAATGGTAAGTGCGGGGTACCCTACACAAAGCTGCTTGTCACATCTATCAGAACACAGCAGTTTTCTGTCACCACTGATGTGCAAATGTAAATCTTATATGCTGACTTGGAATTACATTTGCTGATGATACAGCCATAGTTAGCTGACTTGTGACGTGTGGGGGAATTGTATGTCTTATAGAATAG
Organism: Scarus forsteni; assembly: GCA_036419115.1. Lineage (NCBI taxonomy): Eukaryota > Metazoa > Chordata > Actinopteri > Labriformes > Labridae > Scarus > Scarus forsteni. The sequence continues at coordinate 190,416 of JAZDUH010000236.1, read as the reverse complement.
AATAGAATAGAATATTCTTTATTGATCCCCCTTGGGGGAAATTTTTTGTCACAGCAGCTCACAAGAAAAGTGTAATAATGCAATAACAGTAAAATAGAATAGAGATAGGTCTGTGTGGTCAGTGTGTGTCATTGTGTCTAAGGGCTCTAATTTCGTAGACCATGCACAATCGAGGTGCACCTGCCCTGTGCCGGCCTTCGCCGTGCGGACAGGGTTTGACCAGCGCACTTTACAAGTTTCCTGCAGTGCCAAGAGAGACGCACTCAAGGTGCAGAGCGTTGCATCCACGCCTCCGTGCCTGCCCCTCAGCACAAATGCCAGACAGGAGGAGAAAAGGCGTGAGTGGGTTTAACACAGCCAAGTGCCGTCTTCACCAATCAAATGACCGCCTCTCCCGCCTTTAAATGTGCTGCAGCCGAGGCGCAGCGTCTGATTGGTCTGAATGATCCCCGCCACTGCGGAAACAGTGTGCTGGAAAGACCCAGCAGCGGAGACGGTCAGAGCCGCTGTCCCTTCAGCAGGAAAATGGACAGTGGGGCGCGCATCGGAGGCCACAAAGCACGTCACCGTGTGGGCCAGCTCCCGGGACAGATGTAATCTGTTCCTTTGTCATTTATAGCAGTACAAAATTAAGAGACAGTTACACAGCAACTGTCTTATCCATTCATGCTTGTGGTCCACCTGCATTCCTGGTTTGTCATCGCCAAATAGCAGAGCCTTTAGTGATATACTGTATACTCTCCCGGTGTCTCCTCCTCATCCTCCTTGCAATAATGCTCTCCATCTTTTTAGATCACATTAAAAATAAAGACTAAAATAGAGGAATATGGGAAATAACAGGTAAATCCTGAGTGACATACATTTATTTTCTCTCTTTTTTTCTCTGTCTTTTTTCTCCCTCTTTTCCTTGAATTTAATGAAACGAGAGAAGCCAGATATGTACTCAGTATCAGATGTTAAGGCTGTTTATTGTTGACTTGTAAGATGTGCATCAAACTTCCAGATGCCGTCAGGTTAAGGTTCCATTTTTACAAACAGCTTTAATCCGACATCAGATGTGACGGGACAGTTAATATAGATACAAAATTTATATGCTGGTTCAGACTGTTACATTAAATAGTGATTGCTGTGATTGTTTATCGCATTAAAATGTGCCTGACACTCTGGAAACCTGCCTCAGAGGCTTTGTTGACGTGTGCGCACATGTGCGCCTGTCACCAAATTACAGCTGCGGAGGGTGCGCTTCGCCCTGTGCCGAGAATAGACCAGGTTGAAGCTAGTGAGCTTTCAGCGCACTTTTTGCCCTGTTTTTGGCACAAAATTGTTGCTGCGCCAACATAAATCTGCCGACACCTCCCCCTGGTGCGCCGTCACACCCATCTCTGCGCAGATGGTCTAGCACGCCGTCATGCGGCGATGATATTAACACAGTGCGGGGTACGCCAGGCTTGCGCCCCCTGCACTGCACCACGAAATTAGGGCCCTAAATGTCTGTGTTTGTGTGTATGTGCAGCATACAAAATGGCACCCGGGACATTAAAGGTTCTCTTAGTCTAAGGCTGTGTCCGAAATGTCATACTAATGTACTACTCATACTAAGTGTGACGTCAAAATGAGAATGTAGTGTGTTCACATTAGATAGTATGAAAAGATTGAGTGTGCGAGAAATACCTGGATGTATGCTGTATCAGAAAAAAATTTAAGTGTGCGAGGTGGGCATACTAGTCACACTCAAACGCCCCATAATGCATTGCGAACCCCATAATGCATTGCGATTGAAAATCAAGTGTAAAATGGACGAGATTGTTGAGCCCAGCCAAACTCTGGAGGGAAGATATAAATGTAAGTACCCAATGTTTTCTAATTTTACGTGGTCAAATAGTCGTCCTAATCACCCTCGCATTTGAGAAACAGTCGATTTTTGACCCACGTCTTAAATTTGTAAGCCGACTCATAACGTGCTACTGCCTGCTAGTAGCTAGTCCCAGCAGTTTGCTTTGCATACAGATCAAGTAGCAACTACCTGTATCAATCTGCAGCTACAATTAAAACGATTTGCCTAATCTTGCGGATAACTGCATGAGGGTGCTGGCTTGTAATTGCCACATTAATAATGCTACTGTTTTGCTCGTACTTCACGTAAGCTATATTATAGTTAGTTACCAAGCGCATTTCCCGGCCAGGATCTGTAAAGAACTCAGCTTAAATATTGTTATGTGAGGGGCTTTAACTCTCGAGCGAACTGCTATAATAATTAAATGTAAACTATGCCTTAACATCTAATGGTGCAACCCTAATGATGTTGGACAATTGGATAATGCTGGACTGTTATTTCTCCCAAGGGACTGATGAGGACACGGAGTGCCTCATAACATGGTGCTCCCAAAATGAGGAACTCTTCACGGGCGCAGAAACGCAGCCCAAAAAGGTTTTGAGTAAGTAATAATCTCATATCACACATATGTTTTTTTTCTGTTGTAAAATAATTAACAGATCAGTGAGAGAAGGCTTTTGGTCAGTGTAAGGTCACAGTTTTGGTTGACTTTTCCCATTAGTAACTGAAAAGAATTATTGTAACAGTATACTTTTCCTGTTTCAATCCTGTTTTTAATCCATGTTTAGAATGTTCATCAAGCACCAGGGGCTGGAGGGCAAAGTGTATTGTTAATTGCACTTTCAGTGAAATTTTGTTTAATGCCTGTAAATAGTTTTAATTTTGTTCCAGTTATATCTCACATTCTCTGTAAATAGTTTTAATTTTGTTCACTCCACCAGGCCTCAACTCAGCGTGGGCATCACATGCTCCATCAGGTAGGTCCTCATGGGGATTGTCAGGAATTTTTCCCTTTATAATCCTAAAATAGCTTAGTTGGTTCCTACTATTACCTAACATTTATTCAGAATAAAAATGACTACTTAGAAACTGTTTGGTAAAATCTACTGAAAACTTTTAGGATGACAGTCAGAGACCAGAGAGAGAGGAATCCTGTGTAAGATTTTTTGTCACCTCTCAGAGGTTTGTTTGTTCTTTCTCAGAAATGAGAAAAATATTGACACATATTGAAAGTAGGAAAATGTTAAAATCATTTTAGACAAACAGCTTTAAATGTAAAAGTCTATATTTGTTGATATGTTTTGTTTCACCTTCGTGTCATATTCAATAAAAAGATTTTGAAATACGGGACAACATTCATGCTGTTTGGCAGTAGTCAACAAACTTTTTTACGTGCCACTCCAGGTGCTCTGAGTATTAAAAAAAATGTGCAGAAACATACAAAGGTACACAGAATTAAAATCCAAATGAGCCATTCATTCGGCGTGGTCGTACGAGTTGATCCTTGAGTGACCACAGCCAAAACAAATGAAGAGCAGCGGCACAAGAGCATTTCGGGTCGTGACATCATTGATGGAAAATAAAGTGTGTAATATCTATAAAGCCCTAGCAGCACAAACAAAAGTTTTGATGGCACAAACCAGCACAAACAAAGCACTAACGAAATGGACTATTTTCCTGAAATTTTGCGTGGGGTTGGGGGCCAGCCCCGACAGTGTCAGCAGGAGTGGGAAAGAGGGTACGAAAAGGAGATGGAAGAGAGGAACAAAGAAGAAAACAAAAAAACCTTAAAACTTCTGATGGTGAGTCCAGTTTTATGTTTTATCCTACTGCTTAGTGTTCAGTCTGAAGGAGGGCCAGTGAAGTTCGTAAGTGGCTATGTAGGGGCTTGATGATGTTGAGTCATACATATGATGATAAAAAACATGCTGATACAGGTCAGCTGGCCTGTGTGTAAGGAATAATTTGTTGTTCTTGCTCACATTGTAAATAGAAAACACTCATTTTCGGGGGTATTTCCTATTTCACTGGAGTGAAATGCAATTCAGCGCGAGAGCGACCGCTTTTCCCTTGTACAACTTGTACAATGAAATTGAAAAAAGGAAGTCCAGGGGCGAAACTGCATTCAAAGTAAAAGCATTGTGTTTTGAACAACGCGTGTTGTATGAGATGGCGTCGTTTAAGGAGAGGAAATAAACAATCACAGCAGTGTGCTACATAAATAACATAATTCAAAAAATATATATATTTGTTTGCTTGTTTTTTAAGCTCATGGGAATTTTTTTTCTCCCCCAAGACTGTGTCGGTTGTCGAGATTTATGGTGGAGGTAAGTTCACTGGGCCCTTTTCGGTGTCATTGCTCAGGCTGAGAGTGTTTTTATTTCCTGTCTCTCTTTCCTTCCTTTTTTTTTTTTAAATATGTATATAAATTAAATATAAACACACACATATATGTGTGTAGATGTGTGTGTGTATATATATGTATACATGTCATTCTCCACCTATCAAAGAATATGTGTCCCGGACAGAGTGAAGAAAAACAAAAACACTTTGTCATTTTTTATCTATGCTACACTTTCTCTATACAAAAAAAGAACTTACAAAAAATACATGAGACATGAAGACTATTTTTAATATATAAAATATGGTTGTATATGAAGGTTTTGTAGATCTCTGACAAACCCTGCTGTCCATTAATTTTATTTTAAATTAAAGTAAAACCATTAAACTCTCGTATATTCTTTAACTTGAGTTGAATTTGAAATAGCCATTTGTGATCTTTTCAAAGGGTACAATGTGTTTTTGGAAGATGCTTTATCCTGGGTTAAGTTGTTCAGTCTTTCCCAGAGAAATCTTTTGTTCTACTCCAACCCACCTGAATTACACAACAGTAAAGCTATGAAATAATATAGACAACACAACACCTGAACATTTCAGGCATACCTGTAGATCTCTTCATAGGTGGTGAGGTTATTTTTTATGGGCATTGTGGAATAACCCATATGCAGCCATATGCTCTCTACGCAACCTGAGTGAATGCGTCTTCTCTCACAAAGCGGAACGCCACACACAAACCTCCAACTGCCTCTCTAATTCTAAACTACACAACTCGTGCATATAGGTCAACAACTCATGAATATAACTCATATAACTCACATAACTCATGTATATAGCTCATAAAACAATAACCCATTTCTCTTCAATATAAACAACCCACCCAATCCTTTCAAACAGCAACAACAATAATAATAATAATAATAATAACAATCATCATAAGACTTGTACCTGTTGCATAGCTTCCTCCACACCTGATGGGTTGTTGTCCTCCCCCACATCTGATCTACCAGACCGAATTTTTGACAGAATATTTTTATGTGGCTGACTGACGCTCCCCTCTCCACACCATCAGCTGGGAGAGCTACAAGATTTCATTGTAATGTCACAGCCACACCAGACGCGAATTCGCAAACATGTGCGTTGACATTTCATACAAAGTCAATGCAAATACGCGTTAAGACACAGATTCGCCTCGGGCAGTGTGTTTGACGTGTTTGGCGCAGCACGTATGAAACATCCAGCGCATCTGGGGCATCCAACGCCTCTATGCTCCAGTCGAAAATATTGAACTTTCGGTGCAAATACGCGTGGCGCTGTGCCGTGGCAGCCAATCAGCGATGACATTCCCCCCCGACGCCAGTGATTGGTGACGTATGACACTCCGGCCACCGCTCCTGATCAAACCCTGCCTAAAGAAGGAGGAGAGGTTGATCTGCGCTGTTTGCCATCATCCGGAGTTATACGAGTCCACGTGTGTACTCTACAGAGACCGGAACAAAAAGGAGCAGGCTTGGGTGAAAGTCGCTTAGGAGACAGGTTTTGAGTCTGACTATGTTTTTCTCAGTTGAGTTTTGTCGTAAAAGTTGGAAGAGCCTCAGGGACATCTACCTGAAAGAAAGAAGGAAACAGCAAGAAAAAAGGAACGGGGCAGCGTGACACCGTGCTGCAGGCGTCTCCGTAGGATCAGGTGAACCCAAAAGTGTCAACCTCTATGATCTTCAGAGCAGGTAAAGAGCAGTGATCACGGTTATCTCGGCCATGATTGCGCAGTGACTGAATAGGCGAGGCAGATTTTGTCAATGCATTTACAATAAGCTGGCTCTCTACTCCAGCATAGTGACGCGCGTCAGGCATTATGGGCGTTTAAATTCGCCAATTTGCGTCCGGTGTGGCCGTGGCATAAGAACTTCTGTTTTGCTTCATATTTATGATGATCTCATGGTGTGGCTTCAAGGTTGGGAAACTCATGTTAAAAATTGAGTGGGTTTCCCGCTCCGGTTGTATCGCTGCAATCTTCTTCTATAACTTTCTCTGTTATAGTAGCGCCCCCTGCACACGGTTGTAGACCATCACACTTAGTGATCAATAAGAACTATGTTGGCTTCAGCTGCCTACATGCCACTGAACAACAAACCTATATTATACGTGTAGTTATTTATTAGACATAATTTCAACAGTCTAGATTTCATCTGTTTTTAGACGGAATTTAGACATTGCACTTGCTCGTTATCTGTTTATTCAAAAAAACAACTGTAAGATGCATGACCTCCAAATACTGAACTTAAATGTTTGATAGCCGTTGTTCAATATATGGTATAGATAAAGCCGAAATTTAGACATCTACAAAACTTTAATTTCTATACCCCTAGTTGGCCAATTTTAGACGAGATGTCTCGGGAACAATTAGACGTATAATAGACATAAAGTACTCGGTTGGTTTGTATATCCTGCAGATGGTGCACGTGTGCATAAGTTTATAAATATCATGGCTAACCCCACCACCCGCTCTCTTCTGATTTGCATTAACACGAGCAGCGAAGACATGTACGGTCCGAGCAATAGACATGACCATGGCTAACCTCTCCGGATCTTTCAGGTAGTATATGTTATATCGTTGAAGTTAACTGTCACAACCAAATAGAACATTTGAGATGCCTCATGTCCGGTGACTACTGAAGCTAGTCACAAACATAAAAACACATAAGCAGTTAAGAACACATATTAAAACATAATTATTTTTTTCTGAATGGCCGCATTTGGTATCGAATATTGATCGATGGGCCAGCCAGGTGGTTCAGGAAAACTAACAATTGTGCTTGACGACAGTGAAATAGTTTGAAAAGTTTGTAAAATGGCTCCAGCAAGCTCTAATGGATCCTTGGAGACACCTTTTCTGCAGAAATTTGCAAGAAGTAGCTCTGGCTAGTTGGGTCATGGAATAAAAAACAGAAACAATATGCGTTTAAAAGAGGAATCTGCTTACATCACCAACTATTGGCGGGCGCTGGGAGACAGCAGCCTGTTGTAGCGGCTCCGACTCAACTTTACCCTTTTTGTGTATTTTTTCCCCTCTAAAACAATTTGATTCCATCTGGGCAGTACTTAATTAATCAATATTAGAATATTACATTGTACAGTACTTAAATATTTCTTCATCTTCCATATGCAGTAAACAGTTTCCATCCATATTGTTACCCAAACTCTTATGCACCTCATTGATTCATATCTCTCTCGGTCTACCACTCACTATTCAGGTAAGTAAAATAATTTGCACTCTTGTGTGCAAATTGTATTCATTGTTGCTCTGTCACTGTACTGTAAATTACTGTATATAACTTTACATTGTAACTTTAATGTCACTGCCACCTTACCTTCACTGCACTGCACTGATGGCTCAGTAGTCCTGAATGAGACTTACTTCGACATTGCGAATACCTCATGCTTTGTTTGCTACTGAGCTAAACAGTTTATCGATTTCCCATTTTTTATTTGATTATATGTCGTCCTTGGCTTGTCTTAAATTCTGTGTAATTCTTTTGAACCCAATGCCTGTTACTACCCTCTACTTTCCCTTTACAGCTGCAATACCTGAATTTCCTCTCTGGGGATCAATAAAGGATAATCTTATCTTATTATCTTATCTAAAAAAAAACCTGACCTAAAAAAACCACCTGGTATTACTTTCCCTTTCCTTACATTACATACTTCACGCACTGTCATTGATTTGTGATATTTTTGCATCAACCTCCCTACCCAGATCCAGCCCCAAACCATTTGCCTTGTGGAGAGGGACAGTGGCGATGTAGTCTTTCCGAGGGTAGTAACGAAATGATCAACTCACGAAACAATACGAAATACGAAACAGGGCTCACGATACGAAATACTCACAATACAAAATAAAGATTATAGAAAATTCCCAACAGTACGAAGTTTCTCATTTTCTTTATTTTCTTCCTAATGCAGGACAAAAATAAATGCTCTTTGAAAAAATTTTTTTTTAGTTTTTTCCCTTTATTTAGACAACAGTGAAAATACAAACATAAACTTGTGCAGCGCTAAAGTGTGTCCGGTGACAGCCATGGAGGAAGCAACATACAAATGTAAGTTCCACGCAAGTGCCTGAACAAACTCTGTTAAACTAAGACAACTATTTCATGATTGTTGTCCAGATGTTTACAACTTAAGTTGTACATGTCACTGATTATCAAATTAAGTCCTGCCCTGCAGTAGTCCAGAAAAGTTTATTTGATTAAATGTTTTATATTTACAGGGAAATGTCAAGAAAACAAAATAAATCATGAAAGTGCGGTTAGGCGGAGCCCTGAGGAGATGCTACTTTCAAATTCATGCTAGTTTTCCAAAATCGCCAACCCCAGCTTTAAAAGGCTAATATTAGACTGATCAAAATAGAAATGTTCTCTGCAAATATTTAGCCAGTCTCTTATATTTACCTACCTGCGCTTTTTTTCATACATTCAAATTACAGGAAAAAAAAATAGCCTATCTGCTTTTTGCTTCTCTGAGATTAAAGCATTAAAAATTAAAACATAACATACATCAGAGTTCAAGTTCTGTCTCAAAATATTAATAATAAATATTATTATGCCAGGGTTTAAAATATGATGGGGAACTTTTAATAAATTGACTTGACGTTAAATTATGCATTAAAGGATGATTTTTTTTGTTCAATCTCATAATTTAATTAAGATGAATAACATCAATATCTAGAGATATTTTTTACAGAATGCGTTAGCAACAAAAGTACAGAGGCTCACATTTCACTGCTTCGTAATCAAATGTAAAAGACTTGCCTGGCAGATATTTAAACTGGTGAGATATGTAGAATTTTTATATAATTTATGACTTTATTTTTTATATTAAGTTTATATAATTTTCTTGTGTTTAAGGCAGCAGCCAACAGTACCGAATCAGCACTGACTGAGCGGTGAGCACAATGTTGGACTTGAAAATAAACAGTATTACAAAATACTTACTATGACCTTTTTGAATTCTGCACCTGGCAAATAAGGTATGAAAAAACTAAAACTAAACTAAAACTAAACTACAACTAAGCTTTGTTGCAATAATCAAAACTAAATAAAAACGAGAATTCCAGCTCTAAAACTAATTAAAACTAAACTATAATGAGAAAAACAATGTTAAAACTAACTAAAACTAAACTATAATGACAAATCCAAAACTATTATAACCTTGGTGCCCCTTTCCATTTTTTTATTTCACGAAATTTTGTTTCATCCCTAGTCTTTCCCTCATATGACTACTTCTCCCATGTTGACCTCTCCACTGGTGCAACATACAAAGTTGAGGGTCAAGACCTCTCTGCACCAGTTCCTGCCTTGCCAGCCCCAATCCCAACCAGGGCAGTTGCAGGCAGTGGCGTTCGGTTTCAATTCCCCCCTCAGAGTGCACTGGCCCGTCCTCCTCCTCCAAAAACGTATTCATGGTAAGCCAAAGCAGATTTTTACTTACTGCAACTAAGTACAAACACTACAGCAACACTATGTGTGACATGTTTTCTCCTCTTTTTGTCATTGCTTAAGACCTGTTGCTGTAGCCCAGATGATCGATGGCCAGGTCAGCTTCAACAGCATCGTGACTCGTATCACATTCACTGAGGAGCAGGTCAATGTCCATGGTATTGCTACTGCTGTTAAATCAGCACTTGGTTATCAATATTATATTTTAAGACTTAGCCCTACTCTACTCTACTCGCCTTGTGCTGCTTTTCCATTAGCCCCAGTCACCTGCCCAACGGGGTGCAGTGTTGCTGAGCGGCTCTGCGGTGACGTCATTTTGAGCGCGACACAACAATCTGTGTCTTTTTGTCACAAACTGAGTAAAAAAGGAAAGCAGAAGAAGGCTGCAGGTGATAAGAAGAAATACCCTTTGAGAAGCACAGGAGAGTTTTGGAAGCTATACAACAGAATGAAGCCGAGGACGAGAGCAATCGAGCTGCAAAGAAAAGACGTATGAGGGTAAGCTAACGGTAGCTACCGCTAGCATGCTAGGTCATCGCGCTCATGACTCATCGATGACGACATTGTCCGACCAATCAATAGCCGGCAGTCGGTGACGTCATCTTTTAGTATCGACTCAGCTCGCTTGGAACCAGAGCGGAGTAGGTACTAAACTAGCTTGTTTTAGGAGGTACCAGGCTAGTGGAAACACGCTGCAAATCGAGTAGGGCCAAGTAGAGTAGGTCCAAGGCGTGCTAGTGGAAAGGGGCCATTAGTTGTATGGCAGCACTAATATGTTTTACTCCCAAAAGGCCTGGATTTTTTGCCTTTTGGGAGAAAGATTTTGCCTTCCACCAAGATGTATTCGATCGATTCTGCAGGATGAAAAGAAAGAGGTATTTCAGTGCAGTTGCTCACACAGTTTTATGTCTTAGCCTGTTACATACTTTGACATTCTATACACAGCAGCCATCTCAAACAGCTGCACAGTGCAGAATAAAGATCTGAATTTTCCTATTACATGACAATTCAATGTTCTGGATCAAAGACAAATGTGACAGCACAACTTGACAATTTGCTTTACACGTATTCATTTACAAAAAAAAAAACAGATCCAGCACCGGTGACCTGACTGGAGTTGCGGGGGTCATTGAAGAGTTCATCCAGGTAGCTGAGACTCTCCCCACTGTGGCAGATGAGAAGAGAGAAGTTGGACACATGAATATGAATCTCAGCAGGGAACAGCTGGAGACCCTAAGGGCCACATTCTGCTGTTTAATATGCAGAGGCAAGTAAAATTTGAAGCAAAATTCTGCCCTTTATGATCTCTGAGCTCATTTTATTTCTAGTTGTCACCACCATTTGAAAGAACTGAAGTAATTGATGTTTAATTGAAAAAATTACATTTCTTGTTTCCACACATTTTTCATTTATTTAACTACATTGGCCTTCTTTGTTGTGTTGATGTTGTTTCAGTGGAGATGGAAGGCCCTACTCTCTCCCTATGCTGCCGCAGCCTGATTGGTTGTCAGGGCTGCACTGCCGTCCCGCTAGCAAGGGGTGATGATGTCCAAAGTGCAGGTCCCCTCTCAGCCAGGGCCAGACCGTTGCTGGGGCTGGCCTGTCAGAGGCCTTGACCATTGTGCCAGGCCTCGGCCACTAAGTGACCAAAAGTTTTTCTGCTGTTCTGGTCACATATTTTGTTTGTGGGGTGCTGGTGTGGTGGAGTGGTTGGCCACCATGCACATCCCATGTGCATGATTCTGCCGCTCTCGGGTCGAGTCCAGCCTGTGACCAGTTTGCAGAGTGTCTCCCCCTACTCTATCAGCCCCTTTCACGGGCCTGTCCACTGTCTCCCTCCTGTCAATAAAGGCACAAAATGCCCAAAAAATACTTAAAAAACATATTTTGTTGTGTCATTACGTGCAGAAAGAAGAATATCTACAAAATGTTCAGGGCAAACACCCGTTTAACAGTATGTAAAATGACAGTATGAACAATAAAAAAAACTGACAGGAAAGTTCTTTGTTTACTTGGATCTGAGTTTATGAACATGTTTAATGTGAGCACTGAGTAAAGGTGAACTATCCCTCATAATCATTTAGTGAATTCAAAACCTGCTTTTACACAGAACAGGTCAATGAAACTCTTATGCTACGTTCACACTGCAAGCGACCCAGCTACCAAAGTCGTGTCGCCCACTGACGTATCATCGGGTGTCCATAAATACCTCCTTTTGGTCACCGTTGCTGTCAGCCTTTGCTCTGTGACGTCACATCCGCTCGAGTTTCACCGCGATCATATCATATATCATATGATAGGATGTATAAGCGGACATTATTCCAGCTGTTTCCTTTTCATTCTCTTATCAAACACAAAACACTGCAGCTGATGCCCTGCAGCAGCATCTGTGAGTTTCCCGCGGCCGTCTAGGCGGAACTAATGTCCTCACTGACTAATGTTTCCCACACAGACATGGATTGTTCCTCTGTAGTCCAGATGAAAAACTGTATGTCACGGGTACCGTCACACATGCACATACCCCTGATTGGCTGTTGCTGCACAGCCACGCACAACATCGTCTGAATAATCAACTTTTTTTACTTTGACATCGCGCAACAAGCTATGTGGTAGTGTGAAAAGTGGCTGTCACATCGTGGCAGGGTTAGCCCCGCCCCATCGCGGCTGTACATTGACTTTGCATGGAGAGTGATCGCCAAGGTAGTACAAGTAGCGTGCGGTGTGAACGCACTTTTACACACACATCAAGGCAAAGTCTTTGCAAGTTCCAAGTTTTTTAGTGCAGCTCGAGCAGGTTCATTTTGCAACACAGTCTGGTCCATCAGTAGGGGAATGTGAGTGGATGTGGTCATGTACTAGGTGAGTCTTTTGAGTATCTTTCATGTACTTTTTTACATCAATGCAATCTAATCAAACAACTATGCCACATTTTCTTATAACACTACAGATAAGACAGTCTGTTCAGTTTTGATCAATGTCAAAAGTGTAAATTTAATTGTCTGTTTACCGTTTAAGGTTTAGACTGCAGTGCTTTTAAACTGGACTGCAGCTTATAAAGACTTGGATTTAATATTTACCTTCATGTTTAAAAAGGGAGTGGACAACATATAAGAACAACTAATGTCAGGCAAAAATGAACTTTGTTGCCCCAGTCCAAAAAATGTGTAGTGGGATTGTTTTACCAGATTGCAAAGGTGCAAAGTTTGTGCCACCTTTTTTATATGAACAAACGCTGCATCTTTCTTCTAAACACACATTTTTGAGCACTTGCCTGGATGGCCATCCGTGTTTCTGCACTCCCTCCATGAAAAACCCAAAAGCTGTTTCTGCTTTGTTATTCCCAGCTGTATCCAAGTGAAAGATCTAGAACAAAGCAGAATCCTTATACAGTACTTCAGCAACACAGACTAAATTTTAGATTAAAAAAGAAAAAAAACCTTCTGCAAAAAGCCAATCGCTCCAAAAACTACAATGTTGTACCTACAAAAGATAATGGCTCAGGCTGTATATATTGACTGCATTCAATAAAGTTAAAAATAGCCTTGAAGTAGATCAGTCGAATAAAAAATATACCTTATCAACTTATGGTTTGTGTCAATATGGACAAGAAACAAGGGAGCAGGAACAGAGTATGTCCGCCTCGCAATGCAAGACAGCTGGATCATTCTACAAATTACTCCAGCACCATCCACACGCTGCAGTGACCTCTCAACCCGTCTCCATGTGATGCCCCAGTGTTTGCAGAGCGCCTTTGGTAAGTCTATAACCTGCATGGGGCACACGTGCTTTGATAGACCTAACGTCTATCATCTGTAATGTCAGAATAACATTCCCTGACAGGAAGCTTATGGTCTTTCATCCTTCTGTACAAGGTTGACCTGGAAATCCCATGGAGGTCAGACAAAGAAGTCAGGGGTAACCCAGTGCTCAGCATATCCAGAAGAGTCTGGCTTTCTATGGTTATCTGAGGTCGTCCCACACGGCCTCTTAATTCAGTCACAGCTACATCATTAAACAGCGGTGGGATGACCCTCTGTGACAGAGAGCTGCTGCAGACTATGTAACAAGCTCTCAGGAATGTCCGTATATGATACCCCAGCTTGAACAAACTGCAGCTCCTGAGCACAAACAAAGTGCAGCTATTCAAAGTCAATGGGTTTTCTGTTAAGGATAGAGGAAACTGTATTCCTGACTCTACGGGGAAGGTGCCACTTCTCTGGACCAAATCGCAGACTACATTTTAAATAGCCTATTTAAAGGGACTGTGAGGAGTCATTACAAATTACAAAAAAGTCTCACTTTTAGATATATGCCTGATGAAAATACACACTTTAAGATGAGTTTAATAGCATCAAAATAGGTTAGCTATAAATGCTATTACTTAGCTTCACGGTCAGGTCGGACAGGGCTGGACTGGCCTGGATTCTCAACTTCAGGAACAAGACAATTAAAACTAGAGCAAATTTATATTATTCAGACACGTCTTAGAGCACCGGGCTGTAAGTAGAGATATATAGTCGGCTACAAAACTACGATACTTAGTTTTCCAAAAATTGCTTGTTGTCACAAATCAAAACCTACCACTACGTAACTAGAAAAAGATACATTACCTTGTCGCTTTGCATCCTGTAAGTTGTTTAAAAAAGAAGTTGTAAAGCAATGCAGAGTTCTGAGGAAGGTCCCAGCTGCTTCACAACAAACACACGCTTTGGATTGCGATGCACACGTCTTGTGGTGCTTTCCAGTTGTAGTAAGAAGTAGGAATTTCTGGGTTCCGAGTAGGAAACTGCAACTGGATCGCCCCCCGAAGTCGGAATTTCCTACTGGGAACTCGGTGAAACCTCACCACCCCCGAGTTGACAATGGAAGATGGATGCCCCCAGTGTGAACAGTTATTTAGCTCCTGTAATAATCCATTTATTTGCACTTCTGACTGGGGTGTGTCGCTCTAGATCAGCTGTATACATAGTATTGTTAGACATATTTACAAAAATGCTGCCATAGTGATAATCACATTCTTCATGTGATATTTGTGAACAACAACACAGGGCGTGCTAACAACAGCTAACAATAGCCTGGTAGATCGGCATGTTTTTTTCAGACTTCAACTGGAACGCCGATAAGTCAGAGATGTTTTGAGGTTACTGGAACACAGCATTACGACAGTCGCCGCGCGTGCTCATGGGTAGCAGAGTCTTAACGTCGACGGTAATAGATTCTCCTCATAGCACCTTTAAAAACACATGGAAAACACATAAAACACAAGATAACTTGTAAGAAGGTTAAGATAAAATGTAAAGACAAATTAAAAGCCACGCTGTAGAAAAACAAGAAACAAATAAAAACAGAGAGGCAACTGTCATGCTGAATCCGACAAGTAAATTGCTTATACCGGGTGAATTCAGGTAAATAAGGACAATTTTTGTAAATTCAATTTCTGAGCCACTTTTTATCATCAACAATAATCAATACCAAATAGATCAGATATTTATGTATTTCTCTGGATGTCTACATTCTTTTTTTGTTTGTTTGTTTTTGTTTTTTTTGTAACTTTTATTTATCAATTATCAAACAGTTATAAGTGCATTGGTTCAAAGCATATTATGTTATTTCTTTCTTTTTTGAAATGAACATGAACAACCCCCCCATCCACCCATCCCACCCTAACCACCCTTACAATAAAATAAATGGATATACAAACTAGATAAATTAAAGAATAAGTAGGAGTACATAATGGAAAGGAGCACCTATCTAATAGAAATGTTTAAGACACAGTGAGGACAGAAAGAAGGTATGATCCAATACAAAAAAGAAATGAAAAAATAAATAAATAAATAATAATAATAATAATCATAAATAAAAAAATTATAATAATATGTATATGTATATATATATATATATATATATATATCTTGAATTAAGATATAAAAATAAAGTGCTAGTGCTAATCATTATGGGATAGTAATAATAGTTGTTGCGTGCTCCTCAGTCATCAAAGCAACTTCATCAAGCTGGGGTGTCTTAATGACAAGACCTTTGGAGGGGGGGCAGCTGCCGCTGGCACAAGTAGACAATTTTGCGAGTGGTCGTGAATGGACTTCTATAAAGAAACATCCTGAGCCGGCAGTTCATCTAGATATCTAAGTAATGGTTTCCAATGGGTAAGGAACCTATCGGAAGAGCCTCTGAGGGAGAATTTGATCTTCTCCAACTTCAGGAGACCTAGGATGTCATGTAACCAGACTCTAATTGATGGTGGTTGGGGTGATTTCCATAGCAACAGAATTCTTTTGCGAGCGATAAGAGAAGCAAAGGCAATAACGTTGTTTTGGATACCTGTGGTACGCAGGTTATCTGGAGGTTTGCCAAATATAGCAATATGTGGGGTCGGAGTAAGATTTATATCTAATATATCTGAAATTATTTTGAAAAATCGATGCCAAAATTCAGATAGCCTGGGGCATGCCAGAGCATGTGGGTAAGGTTGCATGGAGTCTGAGAACATCTATTGCATTTATCATCAAATCTGTCCAGATAAAGTTTTGACAGTTTTTCTTTACTGAAGTGTAGTCTGTGAAGTACTTTAAATTGTATTAATGAAAGTCTGGCACAACTGGATGACGAATTAACAGCCCCAATAGCTCCCGCCCAGAAAGTCTCAGAGAAGCTCAGCTGGAGTTCTGACTCCCAGTTCATCTTAATCTTATGTAAAAGGGATTCGCTGGATGGAGATAGTAAATTATAAAAGTAGGAGATGTGGCCCTTTGCCAGGGACTTGGCTTTAAGAGCCGAGTCCATTCCGTTGGGAGTTGGTATGTGTGGAAATGAAGTTGTGTTCGTTTTCGCAAAGTGATGCAACTGGAAATATCGGAAATAATCTGATTTATTGAAATTAAAGCTAGAAATTGATTGATTGAAGCTTGCAAAAATACCATTGATATATAAGTCACCCAGACTGTGAAGTCCCTTATTTTCAAAGACAGAGAATCTTGGGTCAGTCCCCGCTGGGATAAACAGATAATTGTTGCAAATTGGGGTTGCTAGAGGGAGGGTGACCCATCCAAAGTGGCGTCTTATTTGTGTCCAGATTTTTAATGTTCCAATAACAACTGGGTTAGAAGAAAGGCTTGATGGGGAAGAATGCAAGGCACTGCATGCTAGAGCACGTAGCGACGACGAGCAGTAGGCTGCTTCACTCTGGCACCAACTAGTTTGAGGGGATGTGTACCAAGATAGTATTTTATGCATATTGGATGCCCAGTACTAACCAATTAGATTAGGTAGACCCAGCCCTCCAGCTGATCTATCTCTATAGCGAAGTAAGCGACTAGCTCTTGGCCATTTGCCAGCCCAGATGAAAAATGAAATCATGTCATTTATAGGTATAAAAAATGATTTGGGAAGAAAAATGGGTAAGCATTGGAAAACATATAAATATCTTGGTAGAACATTCTTTTTTATTTTTTTTAAGTAATTTTTTGGGGCTTTTATGGCCTTTATTTGATAGGACAGCTTGAGAGAGACAGGAAAGCAGGTGAAGAGAGGGGGGATGACATGCAGCAAAGGGCTGAGGCCGGGATTTGAACCTGCAGCCGCTTCCGGAGGGTTAGCAGCCCCGGTACATGGGGCGGACGCTCTACCAACTGAGCTAATGTCCACTCCAGAACATTCATTTTTATAATTTGAATCCTTCCGGCTGGGGACAATGGCAAGAAGTTCCATCTTTGTAGATCAGACTTTACTTTCGTTGTTAGCAGAGTAAGATTTTGCTCTCATATTGTTCGTAAGGATTGTGTAATTGCAATGCCAAGATATTCAAACCCTGAGTTAGCTATTTTAAAGGGTATGGACGATGGGTTTATGTCTCTGGCCAATTGGTTAATTGGAAAATATTCGCTTTTGGAAATGTTAAGCTTGTATCCAGGTAAGTGACCGAAGGAGTTTAATACTGTCAGAATGCGTGGAATATTTGATAAGGGATCATTAACATAAAGAAGCAGATCGTCCGCATATATCGACACCTGATGTTTTATGCCCCGCCGATTAATTCCTCCGAATCCCTCCACCATTTTTAAGGCTGCTGAAAGTGTTTCAATTGCGAGCGCAAATAATGGTGGGGATAGCGGGCAACCCTGTCGTGTTCCCTGAAAAAGTGGGAATGAGGCAGAACGTTAGTTGTTTGTGCAGACCGAGGCACAGGGGGAGGAGAAGAGTAATCTGACCCATGAGATGAATTTATTATCAAAACCAAACTGTCTCAGGGAAAAAAGAAGATAGGCCCACTCTACCCTGTCGAAGGCTTTCTCAGCGTCGAGAGATATTATGGCCTCTGAGACCTTAAAAGGAGATGGAGAAAGGATGACGCCGAGAAGCCTTCTTATGTTGGAATATGAGTGTCTTCCTCTTATAAATCCCGTCTGGTCCTCTGAAATAATCAAGGGCATGACAGATTCCAATCGGTGAGCTAGTATTTTTACGAGTATTTTAACATCTACTGGGAGAAGCGAAATTGGTCGGTAAGATGCGCAGCTTAGTGGGTCTTTACCCTTTTTAAAAATTAGGGAGATGGAAGCTTGCATGAGTGTAGGTGGTAGGGTACCTTGTTCAAATGAGTAATTAAACATTTCAAGTAGTAGTGGAGCTAGTTGGTCCGAAATTTTTTTATAAAAATCAACCGGGTAACCGTCTGGGCCTGGTGATTTACCACTATTCATCGACTGTATTGCTACCTTAATTTCCGAGAGTGTAAGGGCGGCGTCTAATTTCAAGTTGTTTTCGGGTGAAACTTTAGGTAAGTCCAATTTTTCAAAAAAGTTGTTTAGTTGACCTTCGTCTGTGAGGGATTCTGGGGTATAAAGCCGGGAAAAAAAAAGATCTAAAGGCATCGTTTATTTTATCTGGGTCCGAAGTTACTGAGCCTGAATCATCAGTTATCTGAGTAATTTGGTTTGATGCTGTTTTTGTCAACTGCTGTGCAAGGAGACGGCCAGCTTTGTCCCCATGCTCGTATACTAACCCCCGGGAGTGAAGGAGAAGTTGTTCGGCCTCAGAAGTGAGAAGGAGATCAAGTTCTGTTTGGAGTTTGATTCTCTCTTTAGATCAGGTGTATTAGTGGATGAGAGGGAATTATCCACATCAGCAATAGCCTCTTCCAACTCTTTTTGCCGAGATCTACGTGTTTTATTAGCATGGGACGTGAAAGAAATAATTTTGCCCCTTATGTAGGCTTTTAAGGTGTCCCATAAAATGGACAGAGAGGTTTCATTATTTTTATTGGTTTCACAAAAAAAGGTAATCGATTCAGAAATGTACTTACAAAAGTTAGCCTCCGCCAGTAAGAGAGGATTTAACCTCCAATGTCTGAATCCCTTTGGCTTCATGCTAAAATGAAGATCTAAGATTGCTGTGGCATGGTCTGATACTGTTATAGGCAAGTACTGAGTGGAAACAATTTCCGGGATGAAATTTTTATCTACCAAAAAGTAGTCTATACGCGAGAATGAACGATGTGCATGGGAGAAAAAAGAATACTGTTTTGTGGAGGGGTGTGAGAATCGCCAAGGGTCGACAAGACCATATTGATTCATAAATGTAGAAAAAGCCTGGGACATTTTCATAGGTAATGATGATCGCAAGCTAGACTTATCTAATGATGGATCAATCACACAGTTCATGTCTCCTCCCATTATTAAAAGGTAGGAGTCTAAATTTGGGATGGTAGTAAACAGTGAGCTCACAAATTTATAGTCATCCCAGTTGGGAGCATAGACTGATACCAAGATTACCCGTTTTTCGTATAGTGTACCTGTCACTATAACATATCGACCGTTTGGATCTGTAATTACTTTGTCCGAGGTGAAGTGAACGTTATTCCGGATTAGTATAGCTGTGCCCCTTGTTTTTACATTGAATTTAGAATGGAAAGTTTGATGAATCCAGGGCCTATTTAGTTTCTTATGGTCAGAATTGCATAAATGTGGATGTCGACATTATGTGATTTTCTTTTTTAATAAAAACATGTTTTCAGAGCATAGCACTCTATTTTAGAGGTGTTAACACAAAACTTGTTTTTCACAACTTGTTTGGTAATTTGGGACACAGGCCTGTGGATGTAGAATATTGCATTCAGCTGCAGTTGCATAAAGAAATTGATCCAAGATTGTTCCCTCTCAGCTCTCCCTTGCTTTCTTTCCCTGGATGCCATTCTATTCTGCAAATAAATCAAGTTCACAAATGAGGACAAACAGGCCTATGATGATTAGGTATTGTGCTTACAGCGCTATGCCTGCATTAGTTTTCCTACTTCATAGCCTCCTGTCACTTCATAACTATGCCTTAATAAGATTCTGGGTTACTTTACTGAAATCTCTTTTATTGTTATCTCCACCAAGGAGGTTATGTTTTCGCGAGAGTTTGTTTGGCTGTCTGTCTGTCCGTCTGTCTGTCCGTCTGTGAACAAAATAACTCAAAAAGTAATGGATGGATTTTGATGAAATTTTCAGTCAATGTTCAGCATGGGAAAAGGAAGAACTGATTCAATTTTGGTGTTGATCCAGATCAGTGTCTGGCCGCCATGGTGAAAAATGTGATTTCTGTGAATAACTACGGAACTAAAATAGATATTATGAATCGAATTGCTAATGGTATGTTTTCATGGTCAAGGAATCTAAATATTTACATGAAATAAAGGTAGGCGTAATATTTTTGGTCAAAATCACAATATGGCTGAGGACTGTGGCGCTGGCGGAGGTCTGCGCTCTCCGAGTGCTTTTCTAGTTTGTAAATGAAATCTGATAACCGATGAAATGATAAGACAAAATCACAATCTGACTAATTTTTGAACCCCACTTCACATATTCTTACTGTTAGCAACATTAACCTCTGTCTTGATGTGCTAAAAGGAACAAAGGCACCTGTTTTCCCCAGTATGTGTGAGAATTTCTCATTTTAAAGCATGAAATATATGACGACAATGTTGAAACATTTCAATATAAACCCAGAAAGATTGTCCCAAATAACCTGAACACAGTTTTCGGGTTGCATTGATTTGGTCCTTGGGCAGTGATATGACATAAACCACAGATCACAGAGCACTGAATAACTTAAGTCGGACATCAAGCAAAACTGGGAAAGGATTCAACCTACAAGCTTAAACTGTTGGTGTTGTTAAAGAAGAGGTGATGTTACACAGATGTTAACATCCCTCTCTCTCAGCTTTTACTGGAACATGTTCCTAGCATCATATTCAAAATGAGTAAAACAAACATGAAAAAACAATTAACCCTTGTATTATGTTCGTGCCCCCCCCCCTTACTTTGGTGTTCCCGGTCAAATTTGACCCAGATTGTATTTAACACGCCTTCTAACGTTGTAAACAATGTCTTCAACCAGTAGTGAACATTTATGACTGCAGTAAATGTACAAATAATTGACACTGAAAATGATAACAATTATCAAAACGGACCAAATTTACAGAAAATCAGCAAATCTACATGAGCAGTCGCAGCCTGACAGAATCAGCCTGAGGGAGTCGTCATGTCAGCGTGATTCAATCAGAGTAAACAGAAGCAGTGATGGAAACAGCCTGCAGCTCCAAACAGGTAAAACACCTAAACAGACTACAGCGCCATCTGCTGGACAGAAGTGTCATTGCACCTTCTTCATATTCAAAAATGAACTGCAGAACATCAGCAAAATTATTTAAATCAATCATCAAAATGAAGTCGAAGTGGCTTAAGAGGCTTATAAATATTGTCTGAATTATTGATGTAAATATTCATGAATGACTTTTGGTGATTTAAAGTATGTTTTATGTCTCATTGATTGTAAAAGTATTGTAAAGGCTCATCCAAGTAGTTTCTGTATATGACTGTTAAAATGTATGTAAGGGATCACTGCTTTTTTAAACTTTGTATTTCGCTTGCTTGTTTTTATTGTTTGTAACACACTACTGCTGAAAATTTGGAAACGAAACGTAGTTCCTTTTTTATTGCGGTGTTACTTTTCCCATTTTTTTAGCATGCCTTGGCCCTACTCTACTCGGCCCTACTCGATTAGTAGTGTGTTTCCACTGGCCTGGTACCTCCTAAAACAAGCTAGTTTTAGTACCTACTCCGCTCTGGTTCCAAGCGAGCTGAGTCCATACTAAAACATGATGTCACTGACTGCCGGCTCCTGATTGGTCAGACAATTTCGTCACCGATGAGTCATGAGTGCGACAACCTAGCATGCTAGCTATAGCTACCGTTAGCTTACCCTCATACGTCTTTTCTTTGCAGCTGGATTGCTCTCGTCCTCGGCTTCATTCTGTTGTATAGCTTCCAAAACTCTCCTGTGCTTCTCAAGGGGTATTTCTTCTTACCACCTGCAGCCTTCTTCTGCTTTCCTTTTTACTTGGTTTGTGACAATAAGACACAGATTGTTGTGTCGTGCTAAAAATGACGCCACCGCAGTGCTGCTCAGCGACACTGCACCCCGTTGGGCTGGTGACTGGGGCTAATGGAAAAGCAGCACATGGCGAGTAGAGTAGAGCCGGGTAGAGTCGAGTAGAGTAGAGTAGGGCTAGTGAACAGTCCAGAGAGAGCTATATGTGCAAGGGCGTAGGTCTGGTTTTGACATTGGTGGGGACATAAAAGTGCTCCAAGGCCGAACAAGGTAGTAATTCAAAATCATTTGAAGGAGGAGGTGAAGGTCTTGAGATGGTGTTCATTGGACCCAGATTTCCTGCCTAAACAATGGGACACAAGATTTGAGAGATGGGGTGCGCAAGGCTTAACAGCATACTGTACATTTTTACATAAAGGGACTATGAATAGCTTCCAGAATCTTAAGAGACAGTTTGGATTAGATAAGAGCGATTTCTACAGATATCTTCAGCTTCGGCATTATATTAACCAAATACAGAAGGGATGTACAGAAGCAGGCTGGGACAATATTCTGTTAAAAGTGTTTATGGAAGCTTATGGTGCAGGCTCTAACCAGAAAGTCATCTCAAAAATATATAAGGGATTACAACAAACAAAGTGTGGTACACTGTATTTAAAGCAAAAATGGGAACAGGAAGGTCAGTTTGTTTTAAAGGAAGAAGATTGGGAAAACCTATGTGAGATACAGTGGAAAACCTCAAGTTCAACCATTTGGCGAGAATTTTGTTGGAAAAACCTTATCAGATTTTTCATCACTCCAGCTCAAAAGAGACATTACACAAATTCTTCTGCATGTTGGCGACAGTGTGGTTGCCTTGAGGCAAACCATTTTCACATATTCTGGTCTTGTGCATCATTGGTTCCTTTTTGGCAGGAGGTTCATAAAGTTTTGCAAAGTGTTTTTCAGACAGACATTCAGTTTAAATTTGAGATATTATACTTGGGTGCCATCACATCTGAAAATGTTTCTTCTAATGTCAAATACTTATTTAGGATATTAAGTGCTGCTAGCAGAAAAGCAATTACCAGGAGGTGGTTAAAACCAGGGAAACCTACTATGGAGGAATGGATTGATATAATTTATGATATGTTTATGATGGAAAGGATTACTTTTGCTCTGAGACTCCAACAAGGAACCTTTTTAAAAAGATGGGAAAGATGGATAATGTATGTCACACCAATCCGACCATCATTTGTCTGAAGTGAATTTTTTGTGTCCTTTTGTTTTTTGTTTTTTTTTTCTTTTTCTTTTTTTGTATATTCCCTCTGTAGAGGGCTTAATATGCCATTGAAATTTACCCCATTATGTGTCACTTACTAGTGTTCTTGTTCTTATTTTATTGAAAAAAAAGGTTAAATGTAAATATTACTGATAGTGTAGATATAAGATGGGTCCCACACACTTTCGGACTGCTTGCTGAATGTGGGATACAATTGTACATCTACAGATGGTCAAATGTGAGATATAATATGTTATATCATTGTCTGTTTGGACCTGGACTTTCACAATAAAAAAAGAATTTAAAAAAAAAAAAAAGTGCTCCAAGGCCGTAATCCTGAAAGTTGATGTGTTTTGCATTTATGACTGTTATTTCTGTTTCTGTTATTTCTTGTCATGTGGAGCTGATCAAACAAACAAGCAAACTATCATATTCAGAAAACCTATTCTATACTTTATCCCCAGCCTCTCCTCCTCCATCTCGACCATCTGTACCCTGACAAAAATGTATTGATTCATGACGTATGAACAGTGCGACAATGTGGGAGGCAACAATCATGAATTTTTATGGTCGGCCTATGATTATAATCTGAGGAGAGAACACAGTTTCACAGTTATCACCCATAAGTGTAATTTATTCCCCAACATTATGAATGTATAAAATCATGTTTGTAATCTGAGGTTTTACTGGATTTTTTCCCACAAACTTTTGTTGTTGGTCTTAAATGGTTGCTGCCTTTCAACACACAAATAACACATGGATAGTAAATAAAATAACCGAAACACATATCTCTTTGACATTAAATGGGCGAATCCGCCAAGAGTGAAATTTCTGTCCCCAGCATATTATTGTATATTAAATGTATAAACACAAGTAGTAATATATTACAAATTATATTTTATTATTATACTAAACACCATACACATTAATATTTGTAGAAATTACAGATAAATTTTTTTGTAAATATTTTAAAATGCCATCCAAAACACTTACACATAGCATTTCTTGCCTGTCCCCACAGCCAAACTCTACACTTTACTACATCACATCATGAACAAAATCCTTCCAAAACAAATTTTCTTTAGCATTTAAGTGTGGCTCCATATTCTATCTACACTTTTAAAACAAAAGCTTTACAAAAAAGTCTTTATATTTTGGTTAATATTCACATTTTAGTGCTGTCCCCAGGTTTTCGCTCATTGCAGTTACCCAAACCCCCTTTAAAATTCTGGAACATTCCACCAGTGACATGCTCTGCAGGAAGTGACATCATTTAGGTCTTCTGCAAGTCATGGGAAGACCAAAAGTTAGTTATCTTTTTTATTTTTCCTTAAATTTAATGATATATTAGCTGTTTTAGAGATGGTCAATCTAAAAACTCAGTCCTGTTACCTAAGTTATCTCTAAGACAACATTTGTTGATGTGAAAAGTAAAATATACAGTTAAATCTTAAAGCTGGGGTCTACGATTTGAAACCGCAGCCTGCCCCTCCTTCCCTCACCTCTCCCCTCCGTGTTCCAAGATCCCGCCCCCAGCTCGTGTTGGCTCATATAGCCCCCTCCGGCAGAGCTACGAGCGACTAGCACAATATATCAGCAGCAAACTCAATCAAAAACAGCTCAGCTCAACTGAAAGTATCAAACACGACAGACATCTCCCTTATAACACACAGCAGTAGCCATTTCAACTGGACCGGCGGCAATGCGGGTCTGGCGCCGAGTGTGGGGGAGGATTAATCTTTCTCAGCCTGTCCTCCCCAGCTCAGCTTACAGTGCTAACGATTAGCGGCTAACAGGCTAACCCGCTCCCCTACAAGTTATTAGCCCGTACAGGCACAAACTAACCAGAGTTATTCAGCAGACATCTCCCACTGTAGTAAACAAAGCCATTACCTGATCAACCGGGGCGAAACGGCCGATGCTGAAGGTCTGACGGCCGGCTGAGGCTATTCGTTAGCCGTTAGCCCGCTAACAGGCCTCCACCCGCGGGCAGAGCTCCGTTGGGCCCGCGGGAGAGGGAGGCGGATTCCCGGGTTCGGCGCTAGGCTTTCCCTCCATGATAGTTCAGTAGCTAACGCTGCTAGCTGCTCACCGGAGGTAGAGGGGAGGAGGCGGGACCATGGGCAAGATGCTGCGTACTGCGTAGTGAGGGAGACGAGGGAGAGGGGAGAGGAGAAGGGTGGTCTGCAGCCAGACTGTCTTGGGAGAGGGAGGCGGATTCCCGGGTTCGTAGTGCGTAGTGAGGGAGACGAGGATTGGATGGACTCATGGACTAACTCACGGACCAATTAATAGTTGCAGGTTCTTAGGTTTGATTGGTCAGCTAGTATGCAGCTTTTCAGCGGATATACTGAATGGATTTTTTTCATTCTTTTTGGTCTTTATACTGTGTAAATAGGACCATAGGACCATAACAGCCTTATAAACGGTGTTATTAATATGCACAAAGCTTCCAAATCGTAGACCATAGCTTTAAGAATGTGCTCCATGTGCTCAAGCTACTAGCATAGATGCTTGCTGTTACTCAAATAAGGAGTAACGGCAAAAAAAAGTCATTTTTTGTCATAAATATTGGTATTTTCATCATGTAACCAAACATCTAAATTAACTGTTTTTCTAAGGGAAAACATTGTATGTGGATGATATTCTTTTAAACATGGTTTTAAAATGGCATTTGAGTTTTGGTAACAGCAGAGAAAAAATTGCTATGGTAATAAACTGTCGAAAGTTGCATTAAATTAAATAAAGTCGCCTGAGATTGACCAGTACTCATTTTGAATAAGTAAATGTGTATATTACTAAATTCTATCTTGAAATGGAATGAAAAATGAAGTTTAATTTTGAAGAGTTGCAACAAGCAAATTGCACTCTTTTGTAGGAATGACCCAAATAAAAGCATTTTTCCGTTGGAATGTTATATATTAAGCTTGTGTTTTATGTTAGGGGCCATACGGTAGTGTCATAATATTGATAGGGACGTGTCCCCAGCGTCCTAACCCAGTTCTACACTCCTGTATACGTGCGCCCCTCTCCAAGATGGCGGCCGCGTAGACGCGCCTCTACTGTTCGGAGATCATGTGACGTATCAGCAGTTCCGTCATGTGACGTCCAGAGGTTGTTCTCGTGCTGTGAGCAGCTCCGTCAGTGTGGCTCGGATGTCCATGGTGCAGGATGTCCCTCAGAGAGGTGTCCCTGCTCCTCTCCCTGGTCCTCCTCCAGTGGGGGCCCTGCTCCTCTCAGTCCTACACCCTGACCGACGAGGACGGACTGGGACGCGTTTTTGACGGGGTCGGAGGTCTGAGCGGAGGAGGGGTGAGTTTGCGCACTTCCTGATTTGTTGTTTCAGGTAAAGACCAGAAGTTCAATATTTGAATGTCTGAAATGTTTTATCTGTGTGTGTGTTGAGGCGACGTCCCGTCTGCTGGTGAACTACGAGGAGCCGTACCGCAGTCAGATCCTGGATTACCTGTTCAAGGTGAGACCGGAGCTGAGCAGGCAGCAGCTCACCTGAAAACATCACGTGAAGGTAAAATCAGCCTTTTATTGATGTGATTTCAGCCCAACTTTGGAGCCTCTCTGCACATCCTGAAGGTGGAGATCGGGGGAGATGCTCAGACCACTGGTGAGGAATATTCAATCATTTCACTAATGATGTCTTATTGAACTGTTTTAACCTGTTCACTGAGAAAAAAACACTGAAAAATCTGCCAGACAAGGCCCAGACAGTCAGGTGAGTCCCGTAAATGACCTGTTTAAGTTTAATAATAATTATACAGACTTAAACTTAAAATTATTCTGATATTATGATAGGACAAAATCAGATTGTGCAGACTTAAATGGATAAGACACCTTTATTGAAACCCTCACGTAGATCTTCATCAAATGATTTATGACTAAGTTCATAATATGTCCTTTAATAGGCCTGCGTTGGAAATGTTGAAAAAGTCAGTATAATGAAGATGAAATTATTGTGAAAGAACCGAAGTGAACAGATCAGAGCCTTTCTCAACAGGGACGTAATTCAGGGTAAAAAGACAACAGTGTATTTTTCTGTATGTCCTTCCCTGATTGTTCTGTCATGTTATCACCTTAGAAATTAATTGCAGTTTCTTGTACTACTTTTTCAGGAGCATAGACTGTCCAAAAAAGAAAATGGTGTTAATAAACCTACAAACAACAACTGCACACATATAGATAAAAAACTATTTAAAAAAAGGATTTAAAACAAATGTCAACATCCCACTCTGATGTACAAACTGAAATATAAAGGGTTATTTCTTGAAAAATAAATTAGATTTAAACCTTCCTGTTCTGGACTTACAGTCCTGCTCAGTGTTATTGGCAGCCCTTCATTATTTTCATTGCTTTAACAATATCTTCAGAAATAAATTGAAATGTACCAAATTGATGTCATCAGGATCTTTTAATTGAAGGTCCAAAATACTTTAACAAAGAAAAACTTTTTTTACAAGTTACATATTGTAATTTAAAAGAGGGAAATTAAAAAATAACACATGTGTAGCAATAATAGCACCCCTCTTCAGTATTTTGTTGCACACCCTTTGGCACTGATGACAGCCTCCAAATGTTTCTTGTAGCCATCTATAAGCTTCTTGCACTTCTCAGCTGGTATTTTCTCCCACTCTTTCTATGCAAACTGTTCAGGCTCTTGAACATTTGCAGGTTTCTTTTCCCCAATGGCAGATTTCAGCCATACCAAAGATTTTCAGTCAGACTGAGATCAGGACTCATTACTGTCCATTTTAAAACAGTTCATTTTTTTTCTTTTCAACCATTCCTGCGTGCTTTTGGATGTGTGCTTTGGGTCTTTGTCTTGCTGGAGGGCCCACGATCTTCGACTCAAACCAAGTGTTCTTACACTGGGTCAGACATTTCACTCTAAAATTTCTTGATAATTCTCTGATTTCATGATTCCTGTGATACAGTCAAGGCCTCCAGTACCCGATGCAGCAAAGCAGCCCCAAACCATTATGGAACCTCCACCATGCTTAATTGTTGGTAGGATGTTCTTTTCCTTGTAGGCTTCAAGTGGTTGCGATTAAACTATTCTAAATATGACTGCATGATCATAGTAGCTAATGAAGTATAATTTACAAACCTTAATATGTGAACATTACTTCTGCCAAGTTTGAGTCTGATAAAGTGACGCAGAGCAAAGTTAGAGAGGTTTGTAAAGAAACTGTACTGTCACATTGTGTGCTTAAACTTCATGGGTGCCAATAATGATGAGTAGAACTGTAAGTAAAAACATCTGATGCAGCAAAAGAAGACAGTATTATTGACTTAGTGTCAAGATTTGGGGCCTAAAGGACTACGCGACTTTGCCATCAAGAAAAAAAGTGTGTCCGCCAAATCTGAATTAGCTGAGAGTCAGTGAAATATCCAGGACTGATGTCCAAACACAAAAATGCATTTTTCCTTCATGTAAATGAATTATAAATGTTTGTTTATATGTGCAGTTTTTCTTGATAATAACAGCAATGTCATGTCCACAAACCTTCATGGGTTTAGCTGTTGAAAAAAATACTTCCTTTAAAAAATAACAGGAGTGAAGTTTGTTGAATCACTGATTTAAAGAACTCTGTTCTCATTGGGGATTTGATCTAAGTATGAAGTTTGCTATGTGCTGAAATTTTACAAAAACTAACAAGAAAATTAACAGGCCAAATAAAGTTCTAATAACTCAATCTAATTTGATCTAACCTCAGAAATTAAAAGATATTTTTGATGACATATCTCAGACTTTGCACTTTCTTGACTGTTATAATGGAAGACACTGACTGATGGTTGTACTAATGTCCTTGTATTTAGATGCAGTGACAATAAAGTCATTCTGAATCTGACTTTTGCTGATCTAAAAACACATTTTTATCACCATAACAATATTTTTTGTCAAGAGCACAAAGTCTTTAACTCACTTGTTGCTTACGCTGTGAGTCTATTTGTTTGATTTAGTAAAAGAAAAACAACATCTGACTCTAGAAAATGAAGCTCCTGAACTCTGTATGAACTCGTGGTGTGGTAATGAGGTGTGGTTGTGAATTATCAGACGGTTGGAATGTATTTTTCATAATGTCATATAATGTCATATCTTGTCCTCTTAAAATCCTCAGATGGCACAGAGCCGTCACACATGCACTATGAAAATGACGAGAACTACTTCAGAGGGTACGAGTGGTGGCTGATGAAGGAGGCCAAGAAGAGGAACCCGAACATCACACTAATCGGTAACGGACCGCGATATCAGGTCACAACACAGACTGGTTATTAGCATGGAGACTGGTTATTAACATAGTGACTGGTTATTAATGTATAGACTGCTTATGAACGGTCTTCATTAACACATGGGTATCCATGTCATTTTAGTTTTACCATAACCATAAACAGACTTGAAACTCTGATGCCTTGGAGGTTTGCTTTCAGACATGCAGCCTACATCACCACTTGGTTTCAAACATGCAGATATGATTATTGTCCCCTTTCTTCAGCCCTAATACTAGGACAGTCCAATTTAACATCAGCACATGTCTTTATCCTTTTCCTGGCTTCTGTGTGTTCTCAGGTTTGCCTTGGGCGTTCCCGGGCTGGGTGGGTCATGGTAGGAACTGGCCGTATGATTTCCCAGACATCACTGCGGCCTACGTGGTGAGCTGGATCGTTGGGGCCAAACAGTACCATGACCTGGACATACAGTATGTCGGGGTGGGTACAGCTTCATGACTGTGGTTTGTTTGTTTTTGAATGACAGAATGACTCAAAAACTGATGGACAGATTTGGATGACAGTTTCAGTAGATGCCAGTCATGGCACAAGGGAGAAGAGTGTACATTTAGACGGTGATCCAAGTCTGGATGAAAATTCAGGAGTTTATTTAAAGGTGCTGTGAGGAGAATCTATTTCCGAAGACATAAAGACTCTGCTACCCATGAGCACGCCCGGCGACTGTCGTAATGCTGCGTTCCAGTAACCTCGGAACTGGGAGTGACATCATCTCCGACTTATCGCCGTTCCAGTAGAAGTCTGAAAAAACACATGCCGATCTACCAGGCTATTTTTAGCTGTTGTTAGCACGCCCTGTGTTGTTGTTCACAAATATCACATGAAGAATGTGATTATCACTATGGCAGCATTTTTGTAAATATAAGTCTAACAATACTATGTATACAGCGAGGTTTCACTGAATTCCCAGTAGGAAATTCCGACTTCAGGGGACATTCCAGTTGCAGTTTCCTACTCTGAACTCAGAAATTCCTACTTCTGACTACAACTGGAACGCACCAAAAGACATGACCCAAGCCAAAGTGTGTGTTTGTTGTGATGCTAATGAATGCAGCTTGGACCTTCCTCAGAACTCTGCATTGCTTTACAACTTCTTTTTTCAACAACTTACAGGATGCAAAGCAACGAGGTAATGTATCTCTTTCTAGTTACGTGGCGGTAGTTTTTGATGTGTGACAACAAGCAATTTTTGGAAAACTTAGTATCATAGTTTTGTAGCTGGATGTCCGACCCGACCACGAAGCTAAAGAATAGCATTTATAGATAACCTATTTTGATGCTATAAAACTCATCTTAAAGTGTGTATTTTGATCAGACATATATCTAAAAGTGAGACTTTTTTGTAATTACTTAGAAACTCCTCATAGCATCTTTAAACATTTGTTTACATCACAGTTTTGGACAACAGGGCAGCTTTCCACATCTTTGACAAGAACTTGCTGCACAGTGCTGGAAATGCCTTGGCAGAACTTTTTGTTATCAGAGCACTTCAAGTTTCCATTTATCACATCAGCATCACCCATTAGTGACGGGTGACATGGTCCTGAATGCTGATAATGTTAGAGCAATGCTGGCGTAACCAATATACGACAGTACCATCATGAGTTTGTCCCAGAGAGATACGAAAGAGCTGGACTACGGTGAGTTACTAAGATTAATATAATGTCTATTAAAGTTACATTAAAAAGTTACTTTGTGAATGTGCAGTTTTAAGATAGGAGTTAATGACAAACCTCCCCAGTTAAACTGAGATAGGGTCAACATCCCAGGTGAGCTCGAGGCTCAGGTTACAAACACAGTAAAATAAATAAAGACTGGTCACATGAGCCTAGAAACAGAAACACAGTTTGATAACTGTTTTTGATTTGCTGAGCTGAGACTTCCTTTTTTCATTTTAGATTTGGAACGAGAGAAGCTATGACAGCAAGTACATCAAGGTAATCCGACCCCCCGTCCTTTATGTAGTTTGAATGACTGTTCAAAGTGCATCATGGGTAATTAAAGGGAGAAACAGCCACAAACATGAAGCTTTACCGCACGTTGGAGCTCTAGCCTTGGATCTGGTTTCCCTCAGAGCATGTTTTTATCACTAAGGTACTCCGGGCCTCTCTGGATAAAATCGGTCTGAAGCATGTCGGCATCATCGCTGCAGACGGCCACTGGAAAATCGCCAATGATATGCTCAATGACACGTACCTGAGTGATGCCATTCAGGTCATCGGGTGAGTAAAGATGGGTGAAGCTCCAAACTCCGGCTGAGGGTAAAAGCAGGAGGTTCAGGGATCTGACGGTGTGACATCCTCAGCTGTGGTGGAGTCTGCACCTGAATCCTGGGGTTTGAGGTTGGGGGCTGGTGTTCACTCCATGACCTGGCACAGGACAGGATCTTCATTCTTCATTCTGTGTTTCTGTCTGTGAACCTCCTGCTTGTGTGGATCAGAGCTGAATGTTTGTGGCTGTTTTTCCGCGGGCCTCATAGTGCATCCAAGTGATCTGGGAGTTTGAATTAAGACCCCCAGGTCACTAAAGTTCCCTCTGGGAGTTAGAAAATCATAAACTCAGTTTGCCAGCTTGTACCTGGAATACTTTAACTGGGATATAAGGGACAGTCAGTTTGGTCATCTGAGCTCTGAGGTAAATAATGCACCATGAGGTCCATTCTAGTCTAACTTCATCATCATGTTCATGCTCCTCTGTGTTGATGGGGATGCTCCCACTGAGCTGGATACATTTAGCAGAACTAAACTAAAGAGTGTTGCTGCAATCAACTCCAAAATGTTCTCTAAATTATCTCTGTATGAACAGTAGGACTGGGTATCGATTAAGATTTTCTGTTTCGATTCAATTCGATATTACCAGATCTCAAATCAGTTTGATTCACGTTACAATAAGATATTTATTCAGTCTGGGATATCTCAGTTAAAATAATACTGCAAACTTAAAAAGTGATGTTTGACCTAGAGCAGAAACGATTCCTTGAATAATCTCGATTATTCGGTTACAAAATATCCTCAAGGTAAATTGTGTGCCTCGGATCCTCGTTTAATATAGAATTATGCATATAAAATATATATCTGGACTACTATACAGTGCACGGTGTTTGACACGGACGGTCATTTCTGTGGCACAACGCGCCTGCTACCTCCGCTGCTGCGCGGCCTGTTAAATCATGAAGGAAGAGAAAAGAGAGGGACAGAAAGGAGAGAGTCCACAGAAGAAATGGCAGAGAGTGTCCCAAGTGTGTGGTCTCTACAAGAAGGGACGAAAAGAAAACACATTGCAGTGTGTCTGATGTCAAACAGAGTTAGCTTAGCACGTAGCTTAGCATGATAGCACGTTGTCAATGCTGCAGCACATCAACGGTAAACATCTGGTCTGTGCGTCAAGTCCTCAGAGCGACACAACAGGATGACACTCGCGATACATCAACAGAAGCAGCTAATGTGATCAATAACTGAGATATGGGCTAGGAAATAACCTACTTTGATTATGGCTCTGTGTAAAGGCTGGTTCAGAACGTAAATCTATGCAGAGGCTACTTGTCCAGAATCATGTGTATTTTGTTCACATACTTTTCACATCCAATAACTTTACATTTAATTTGATTGCAGAGAGTAGAAGAGGAAACACTGACAGTGAGTAGAGGAAGCAGGTGTAGGGAATGCTTTCATATGTTATAGAAATGTACATTAGCTAGTTAAATTATCTTAGTATCTAAGTATGATATGATTTGGTCCTAGAAATAAAGTAAGCAAAATAAGATCATCAATATGGTACAGTAGTAAAGGCAATAATTTAGCAAAAAGAGACAAGCATGAATACAAATAAAATAAAAATAACCAAAAATACAAAACAAAATACTGAAAAAAGCAAGATATGGCCCAGAGTAAAAATAAAAGTATAGATTTAGATTTTGAGATCCCATTTATGCTCAGAATGTTCAAAATAAGAAAAATAAGTTGTTAATTTAAGTGACCTGGCTTTTCTGTTTTGTGTGTTACTAATAATAATAATGTGTAGTGATTCAGTGTAAAAAAAAATAGCAGTGAGTGCAATGTAACTTATCCGATCACTCGATTAATCGACAAAAATTTGATAGAGTAATCGATTACAAAAAGAATCAATAGCTGCAGCCCTAGACCTGGTGCATTATTAAAATTGTTTTTACATGAAGAAATGAACCCAAAGCAGTTACATTAATTTTATATTAATTATATACATTAATGCGTATTCTGCATATTACTTGTTTTCTGTCCAACTCCTCTTTTTCCTTTGTGCTTGTAAAATCTGAAATACGTCCATACGTCAGCCTTTAAACTCACCGGTGGTGCTCAAGTAGTGCGTTTGCTTCTGCCGTGTTGTTTGATTACTTTCAGTAACATCTCACGAGATTTTGTTCAGTGGAAGCAGCGCTAAATGCAGATCACACAATACTAGCTGGGTCGATACCACAGTCTGCTTCTCTGCACGTCCAATGAAGAAAAAACGACCAAAGTTTAAAGATCCATCTTTGGATTTTATGGATCGATTATGAACCATTTAAAGGGAAATCAATTAAAATCAATTAAATTGATTTTTTAAAATGGGGTTAACTTCCATGTGTCCAAAGTTGACCTGGGACAAAAGTTCCTGACCTTGAGGCTGTGATAATGAGCTCTGTGCTGATTGGCTGGCATAATTACTTCTGATGGGGGGAGCCGGGGGCAGGGGAGAAGTTAGAGGCTGCATAGCTGCAAAGTGAACATGGAGCATTTAAGGGGCGATTCCTTTAAAGAGGGATGGAGCGTTTATCTCTACTGAAAGTTTAGGAAAAGGTGTCACGTTCTGCCCCACAAGACTCTTCATATGCTCTGTTTTCATGGATGAGTTTATCATATCAAGGAAGAGCAGCTTTTATGAGATGGTTATAACTCCCCATCCCTCCATGTGGGCAGGTCCAGAAGGGATGTGGCTCACAGCAAGGGATGTGAGGCAGTGCCACTTTATAACAGCTTTTCTCCCTCTTTATGCTCAAATGCATTCATGAAACAAGAGTGGTTGTGCAGTAGTGAAAACACCTGAGAGGGGCTTCTCTATAATACTCACTAGATGGAGGACACATCTTTGAGTTTCCTTTTTCTTCAGCCAGACGTTGAGAGCTTTGGTAGAACTTTATTTTCATGGAGGCTTGGTACATGACAGGATGTCTCCCTCTGCTGTCCAGCTGCTGCGTTACACTCTGGATAAAAACGGTCTGGAGACGGTCAGGATCATAGCCAGTGACAACCTGTGGGAGCCCATATCTCTGACGCTGTTAGAGGACCATGAACTCAGCACTGCCGTAGACGTGATAGGGTAGGAGCATGAGTGTGCATCCTCTCAGTCCATTTGTGTGAATGAAAATACTAACATGGGGGTGGCCTGCAGAGGGGTGATGGCGCTGGCTTTAACTGCATGATATGAGACTTTAGGGTGTCTGTGTGGTGTGCATGAGCATGCTCTTCTCTGTGTTTGTGGATTACTAGCTGCAAGGTGAGCCTGCATGCTGCATGTTTTCTGTTTCTGCTGTGCATGAGTATTACAGTGTATGAAGGTCGATTAAAAACCATGAACATTAGCCTGTATTATATGTTATAAATTCTCTCTTGTGTTTCAAACTAACAGATTGTTCTGCATGTTAGTGTCAGTAGAGTCATTTCCTGTTTTGTAAGCTGCTGTCTAACCTGAGGAACCAGACAGATGGGTCCATAAATCTATAGGGAACATTTCACAAGTTCATCTGAGGAACAGCCTGAGACAGTTTGGGGAGGGCAGAACCAAGGCCAAATCAATAATAAGAGCAACTGCACAGGAAGACAGTAGAGCACACAGTCCAGTTTTAAACTAACACTAAGTAGTTTTTTTCACCCGAATATAATATTTCGAGAGTTACTGTGATGGTACATTACCTAACACCAGGTTGAATGATTCCTCTGTCGTGGTCTGAGTGTCTATCACCTCCACTGGCTCTATTTAACTTCGATGTGGATGTTAGGAACCCTTCCAAACTAAAAAACTACAGATTTTTACTGCGTTGACTGCTTTACAGCGTACGCCACCCTCAGCACGAAATCTAACTGTTGAGCAAAGGAGAATATAGAGCAGTTTTTGAATGTTTGAAACAGATTTAATGGAAAGAATTCAGTTTAAAGTAAACATGCTCTTATTTTCCTAATGGAAACAGGGACTTCTGGTTTACACTCCTGCACAGTAGGTGAAGGTAATGCTCCTGTCGTTAAACAAGAAGAGGAAGAAGCTAAATGTAGAGTTGTTATCACGGTGGAAGCAGTGAAAGCTTGAAGAAAAGAAATGTTTATCCAAGGAGCGAAAATAAGAAAACTGGAGAGTAACAAGCTAAATGCTCGGACAGGAATAAACATTGGCCCGGAGTTCACTCGCTAGCATGAGCTATAAGTGACCGATGCTGATTTGTCCCTGTTATTGTTGGACTTGTAAGTTCATGATGGTTTATTCAAATACAAACATGATCAGGCTGAACCTTATCAGTCCACATAGTTTATTTGTCTCTGTTGACTTCTCCTCCCTCCATATGTCAACAAATGTATGTTGGTGTACGGTGTACGACAGAGCAGTGACATTCAGCAACCACAGAGGGCACTAGAGAGCTGGAAGCCAGAGTCTTGCATAGTGCAGCATTAAGTAAAATAACTTTGTGGCAGCTTGGCCCCAGTAATACCTGAAACCTAATCCTGTCTGAGCTCAAGCCCTGTCCACAAAGAGACAGAAACGTTTTGAAGCAATATGTCACAACAAAACACTGAAGTGCTGTAGTATAAGTGGCACTGTAACACAACACATCAAAAACCAGAGAAGAAGAAATGGAGCGTCTTATAAACCATTTAGGTTGTGAACAAACTCTGTTGCCTGCTGTTCTCCCCTTTTTGCTCACAGTGGTGGAACAGCAGCAGGAGATTTTACTGTTTAAAGGAATATTACACCCAAAAAATGATATGCCTTCATTTTCTACTCACCCTCATGCTGAGCAACACTCTGGAGCACTTTTTTGATGTCTCAAATGCAGCTGGAGACCAATCCAGACGGCTTACGAGCTGTGAACAAGCGTCCATCTGCGGAAGTACGCTATAGCTCTGTTTAGGCCCGAAAAAAGGTCCACTAAATGACCTCGCCTCAAATTAACGTGCCTACCTTCATACTGCCAGGACACTGGATTACAGCGACGAGCAGTATGAAGGAAAATAGGCATTTGAGGACTTTATGGACCTTTAGTACATTTTGGGCCTGGCTGCCCCTGTTAGATGGACGTTTGTTCACAGCGAAAATCACCCCGGACCCCCGGCTGCATTTGAGACATCAAAAAAGTGCTCCAGAGTGTTGCTCAGCATGAGGGTGAGTAGAAAATTAAGGCATATCATTCTTTGGGTGTAATATTCCTTGAAGCTGGAACAACCTCAGGAGCTTCAGACACTGTTGCTGTCGTCAGATTTTACAGTTTGTTAATTTGTCCCTGTACGGCATTTGGGGTGTGGCAGGAATGACAGGCATTTGGCAGCAGAACACAGCATCAGTGTCGGCATCACTATAACGTGGAACAGTGTCCTCACACAGAGGAGAAATGCAAAGAAACCCGAGTGGTGATGGACAGGAGGAGGGTCTAGACCAGCTAGACCTGTTTGACATGACTGCATCTTTTTGTTCATCTGAAACTTTGATTGCTTGTGGAACAAAAGAGAATATGGGGGCTGGCAGTGATTCAAGTAGTGATGCCGGCTTGTCCCCTCAGTAACTGCAACTGAAACAATATAGCTAGACCTGTCACGATAACAAATTTTGCTGAACAATAATTGTCCCAAAAATTATTGACGATAAATGATGTTATTGTCAATATTATTCAGATTTGTTTTTCGTTAATGTAATTATAATATATGTCATAATAAAGAGAGTACACCATATCAAGAGCAAGAAACTTTAATTTCTAAAGAGTATTTAAATGTAAGTGGAAAGTCAAGATCTTTTAAATAAAATAAATAATATAATCAATTTAACAAACAAAAAAAGAGTAATAAACCCCAATGAAAATGAAATGGACTCTCTTTTAGGACAGATTGCATGTAAATAAAGATAATTATACAAATCAAAAACAATAAAAAATGGACCCTGTCTCTGTAAAGAAAAAATGAAACACCAATAAAAAAAACACACACACAAAAAAACAATAAATAAAAGGGAGTTTGTACAGTTCAGGAATTGTTTGTGACATGTACTGTTTTCCAGTCAATTCGTACTGTCTATCAAACGTTCATGACACTGCTGGCTTTTCAGCTGTATTGAAGGGCTGCATTTCTTTTTCAATGTAGTGAACGACACTGTCTGTTAGCGCACCATTTTGTGCTGTTTTTTTTATATTTACTTTGCCGACCAAACGCCTCAGTAAGCTCGGACTGTCA
Organism: Scarus forsteni; assembly: GCA_036419115.1. NCBI lineage: Eukaryota > Metazoa > Chordata > Actinopteri > Labriformes > Labridae > Scarus > Scarus forsteni. Next base: position 152,358 of record JAZDUH010000236.1, on the reverse strand, counting down.
GGACGAAGGCTTCACTGCACCTCCCCTTCTTAGTTGCCACTACTTTAAAACAAATTCAACATATCAGCTCGTCGGTGTTCATGAGCTCACACCTTGTTTATTCTGATTCAAAACAAAATATTCCCACACTGGGGCTGTGGCAGGCGGCTTAGGAACCATGTCTTTCGTGCCATCATTCATATTAGCGTTTGTTTCCTTGTTACTCCTCAGGATGCTCACTTCAGCGCTCTCTGAGTGTACGCGCGAGTGGCCCCGCCTCCCCTACAAAGATTGCATGTCTGACAGATGCTCACTCCGCTATAAATTCGCTAAATCCACCATAGAATCAATGCACCACGGTGTTAAGAAAGATGAACAGAGGGAGCCATCTTCTCATTCAGCCTCTTTGGTAGAAAGAGAGGAGGAAAACAAACATGCATGTACATGTCAGTTTATCGAGGCCGGCAAACTTACTGAGGACGTTTTTATTTATTGTCCGGTTAATTGATTTATTATTGTGACAGGCCTATACATAGCAAATTTTTATTTTGGTTCAAAACTTTTTAACCCCTTGTATGCCAGTTTTTGTGAAAAAAAGTTGACAAAAAACACAGAAAGTGAATTATTTTTAGTCCTTTGCATGGTTAATGTCATATTTTTTGGTGAATATCAGAGCCCGGGAGTGTCAAAGATTAGTAGGAAATTTTATTTCTAAACATGTTTATTTTTCTTGTAGGGGTAGATTTTGTGCAAAAGGCACCAAATACACAAATAGCCAAAATTGTTGGTACCCTTTCATCAAAGAAACTGAAACTTAACAAATGAAAATCGAACATTGCTTTTGAATTGTGGTTCAACAGAATTATTTTTTTTTCATTGATTGACTGATTGATGAAGGGTCCCAGCTGGCTGGTGCAGGACAGCTAATTCGGGCTGTGGAGGCCTGAGGAGACGCTCTGGGGAGCTGCAGGCAGGACATGGAGGTCTGCAGGGCAACACAGACCAGCTGTGAAGGAGGTCTGCCTGCATAAAGTTGGACCAGGTGATCCCTGTGCTCACCTGGTCCACGCTTCCTCTCTGCTCACTCCCTCTTCCACACCAGTCTGGACCTGCTGCAGGGGCAGATGGGGCCTCTCTTTGCCCTGGGCCTTGCTTACCTGGGATTTAGCTAATTAGCCCTAGCACGCTCCTCTTGCTGCCAAGGTTCCCACCAGTGCCCTCTGTCTCAGGGCGGAACTTCATATTTCTTCTCTTCCTGTTAAAATATGCAAAAATAAAATAAAATAAAATAAAATAAATCACTTCAGTGAACCAGACTAGACCAAAAATAAGGTGAGAAATGAATCCTGGAGAAAGCTGCATCTCTAGTAAAAAAATTAAAAATAAATAAAATGTGTATTTTCCATAATATGGGACACTGAGGCCTGATCCAAGCTCTAATGTTCTGAAGCTTGAATGGTGATGCAGGGCTTAGTGGAGCGCCCTGAGGCAGATCTCTGTGAATATCCGTTCTTTCAGTGCATTGATTTCCATAAACAATCACACTCTGTCACCTCAGCAAACCTCTGATGCCTCTTAGACCGCAGTCTTTGGGAGTAAATGCAGTTATCTCTTTTGTCCGTCCATGAGTTCATGTCACTGTAAATACTTCAACACACTTTAAGGGTGATTCTGATTAATAATTTAAAACATCTCACAAAATTACACTGGTGGGTAGGGATGTTAGTGAGCCATACCGGAGTGAAGTATAGGGGGGTTTATCAGTATTTTCTGAGTAAATAATGTATAAAGGTTGTAAATAACAGCATTAGTATCAATCTGGAGTGTGTTCCTGCCGTTCTTTCGACGTTTGTTTGCTGTTTATTTGCCGTATTTCGTCATAATAGATCGTCTTTTTACGTCAGTTCGTGTTTTATGGATTTAACCAATTGTAATTTTGAAATATTAAAGAAGGCGATGTGGAGGAGATCTGCCATGGAAAGGGGAGACCAGAGGAGAGTCATGAAGGGGGCTAACTGCTTCAGGGACTATCGTTGGTAAAACCAAAAAAAAGGCCTGGACATGGTCTAATATAACAAGCTGTAACACTAACACTGCAGGCAAACCTTAATGTGTGAGTGTATGTAAAATAGGTTACATTTATTTTTGGCTGTCTAAAATTTACAATCATTTACAATTGTTTTTGAAGAGAAACCTGTTTAAAGTACATTCTTTTCTCTTTTCTTGTAATTCCACACAGATTAAGCATATATAACAAAATAATGACATATGCTTGCCAGACTGGTTTGCTTCTATTTTTAATGAAAAAGGTTTAACCCTTTCATGCATGGTGTCCACTACAGTAGACAGATAATTGGAATAAGTTTGATCCCCTTTAGGTTGCAGCACTATGTCCAACTACTAGTTGCTGAACTCCCAAACCGTTGTCTTAAGTTTCATATAAATATTATCTTTGTACTTTTTTTAAAACAATATCGAGATATTGCATCCAAAGTCCAAAACAGTCTGCGAGGGGCAAATTTGGTATTTGCTTCTTAGATTTCACAAAATTTAGAATTTTTTATTTTAGATTTTGGTGTAATCCACAAATGAAAAGTTTGATTAAACAGCAATGAAACATTTACTTCAGATTTTGCCTTTTTCTTTTATTTACTCTTTATAAATGTTTGTCAAAGACGTGTTTGAGGATCTTTATTAAATTCATTAAATTACTATTTGAACCGTTGATGCAAGGTGAAGTGGACAAATGCAATACTCCCTCAAAATATAACATTGGGAAAAAATCACCATGATTTTTAACTTGTTTGAAAGTAAAAAGAAGCATTGAGAAAGTAATTTCTTTGTGATTTAATAATTCATGCATGAAAGGGTTAAACAGATTTATTTATAGGACATATCCTGACACAATTATTGACAAAAAGACAAACGAACTGTTAAAATTATAACATTAAAGGGGTTAAATGATTTCAAGACTGTGTTAAAATCCTTCCTCAGCATTTTGAGCACACTGCAACAATACAGCGATAATAATGATAACCGTGATAATTTTGGTAACAGTAACCATGGTGGGTCACTTCTGTTGGGCATTAGTTGATAAGAAACTGTAACGGGAGCCTAAGTGTCTATTTTGCAAGGATGTAACTTTGGCATGACTTTAGATTGTGTCTCCATTTCAGGTCTGAAAACAGCTTCAATGACTTATGATTCAATTTGACATCACTGTTCACAATGAAGCTTACTGCTGGAAATATTGGATCCTTATTGAACAGCTTTTAAATCAGAGTGTGAAACACCAATCTTAGTGCTTCTCTCATGGTTTACCAATGCCAAGAAATCTAAACGACGATTCACCTGCTTTACATTGACAGTAGTCATTTTTTAAGTGTCAGTGCCTGACTAACACATTTCAGTATAAACACACACTCTCCTTCCCCTGGGCTGTGTGGTTCCTCAGAGTTGGTTTTGCTGTGTGCACAGATCTTGCATTAGCTCGACTTGAATCTCTTACTGATGACCTGACGTGTGTTTGTGATGCTCAGGGCTCACTACCCTGGAACCAACACGGTGATGGATGCTCTGAAGACCAGGAAGCAGCTGTGGGCTTCTGAAGACTACAGCACCTTCAACGACGACGTGGGCGGGGGCTGCTGGGCTCGAATCCTCAACCAGAACTACGTCAACGGGCTCATGACAGCGTACGGCAGCACTCCAACACTTACCTCCATGATAATCCGTTTGACTCGTTCACAGGTGTTAAAGTGTTTTCCAATATAAAGGTAACGGGAAATCCTCCAGTAACTCTCTCTGTGTGTCTTCTTCTAGAACAATCTCCTGGAACCTGGTGGCGAGCTACTATGAGAAGCTCCCGTTCGGCAGGGACGGTCTGATGACGGCCGAGGAGCCGTGGAGCGGAAACTATGTGGTGGAGTCTCCAATCTGGATCACAGGTCTGTTTGAAATACTGCACAAACCTGAGACAGTGAAGTCCTTTAAAGACAGAGCTCGTTCATGACCACAGTCTCCCTCAGCAGCATAAGCAGCGCCCTGAATTTAAATCCTATGTTGGCTTCATGCTGTCTTTAGAAATCAACAGACGATGGATTTAGTCCTGGACTAAAAGCTAAGATGAACCCAAAACACCCACACTTGCTTTAGTAAAGGAGGGACAAGCTAGATTCTTCTTTGTTTGTGCAGTGTCTTCCTAGATAGCAGTAAATATCGAATGAGTTGGCTCGTAACCTGTGTGCGAAAATGGCAACTAAGATAACACTGCAGCAGTGGCGATTGCTCTAAGACTGCAAGGGAAGCTCAGCTTCCCCTGAAATGTCCCCAAAAAAGTGTTGATATGTCCTGCTGTGTGTACATTTCATCTACTAAATATGCTCTAGAATACCTTCATCTTTTGTTCAGAATCAGCTACTTATCACAGGTAACTGGAGCGACTTCCTTCTCATTCATCCCCACAGCGTCTCAGTGCTTTAACACAGTCGGACACTGAGCGTCTTCTGACTTCGATGGGGAAGCGTAGAGTGGGTTGTTCCACTGTGGAAACTGGACGGTCATTGGATAAACGCTGGGCTTTGTCCCGCCCATCAGACGCTCAACGTCTCTGGGGGTCTATGAGGCAGTGGGCTGGCCTGGAGGCTTTATCGATCACCAGTGACTTTATTTTTTTTAAAAACGACTAGCGTTTTGTTTGAAGATTCTCTCCTGTCACTTTTTCTTTTCACCAATAAGCAGCTGCAGCTGCGGAGCTTCTCCCCCTGTCACTAACACTCACAGCCTGTCGAACAGTAGTCTCACGTAGCAGCTCCAGCTGCTAGCAAGCTGCTCATCATGGCAGAATTTACATTTAAATAAATAAACAGATTTATGATGTAGGCCAGAAAAAAATGAGCTTCCCCTCCTTGACTGACCAGCAGCTGCCACTGCACTGGAGTAAATAAGGTCTAGTTCAAATGTGTGTTGTTGCGGGTCAAAGAAGCACGAACGCAGGCAAATTCCAAGTTTCACAACGGCGTTTATTAGAGTTACACTACGTGAACAATAACAAACTGAGTTGCTTTGCGCCTCGACGCCCCAAAACAACTGAAGCTCAAGTTGATGTATGTATGTTATGTAGCCTGATGGGGGAGATTCCCCCCGTCTTTCCAAAGGTTTCAGAAGGTTCCTCCCCATCTCCTTCAACAGCCACATTCTTTTGGTTATTCATTACAGTGGTACATCACTGACCAGGACTAACAAAAAAAATAAAAATAAAAATAAAAAACCAACAACAACAAAAAAAAAAAAAAAAATCAAGGAACCTTAAAAGACACTCATGAATTATGCCTTACGTGGAACAAAGGATTGGACATTAAAGATCACATATGGACACTAAAAGACAGTCAAGAATTATGTCATACTTCTGTAAATGGAATAAAAATTTATAATAATTTGATGATATGTGAAAAAGAGGAGACTAAATATTGAGAAAATGGGGGCGGGACTAGATAAGCTCTGCTTCTTCCGTCTTCCCTTTCGGACATGTACAATGTGATCATCTATTGACAATGTGTGATGTTGTGTAAGTGAACTGACATGACCGAAATAAAAATCAATTCAATTCAATTCAGTTCTCCTCCTATAGGCCTACATACACTCCTATGGAGTCCAAACTTGATTTATTTTGGTCATTAAGTTAAAATGAGAGGTATTACAGTCATTAATGTATAGTCTGCTCAAAATGGCTGCATTGATTCAAAATGGCTTCCCCTTTAGGCCCAAATATGGTCGTGCTTTCCTGCCCCTCTCTGGGTACGGAGTGTTTAGTACAGTATGTACTTTCTCAGAATACTTGTCTTTTGTTTAATAATTGTAACTTTAAACCATGGACTCCATTAGACATGTATCTAGGCTCTATGGTGTGGGTGATAATCTGTTAATAGCATGGAAGACTATTGTGTTTAAACATATATGTGTAAAATTACCAAACGTATAACAAAAGTCATTATACCATACAGAGCAATAATTCTAACTACATTCTGAGTTTATGAAGTATTATCAAACCAACCTATCACAACACATTTAGTGTTGTTTCAAACTACTTTAAGATCCTGAAAGTCAAAACATTCTGTACTTAATTATACTTTCAGTAAGTATCCCTCAGTAACATTTAAATTATAATGCTGAAAATATATATTTGACTAAATATGCAAGAATATATAAAAATTTAAATGCAAATATAGGAATTGTATCATGGCTGCGGTGTAACGACCCAAGTAAAAGACGAAGGCCCAGCATATAAGTAAAACTGTCCTTGATCAATAAAAAACCCAACATTATGCAAATTAACTGATCAATATGGCAATTGTTACATCTGCCGTATTAGTGTGATACTTCATAACTAAACAGACAGATACTCAAAGTTGTTAAAATGACCAATTAACCATTATTCAACACTTCATCACAAGCACGCATTAAGAAAAACCCCATTGGTAGTGACACTAACAAGACATTTTACCACAATTTAATCTTCATTTGCTCTCCGGTGCAGTGTGCCAACAGGCTAACCATCGGCTGTAGGAGAACTGGACAAAGCGGTGTGAGGTCAGAGGAGCCTGTTGATGCCTTTAGTGCAGTGGTTCCCAACCTTTTTTGTGTTGTGTACCCCCCGAGCCTTTTTGTCATGCCATGAGTACCCCATCACTCATATGTGTTGATGATTCTTCAAAAGCAGGATGTAATCACAATTGATTCATAAATTAAAATATTTCGTCTTAATTTGAACATTTGAGTTCTCAGAAATGTTCTTCTTTTTAAGTCAAATTAAACATAATAAATAATCCACTGTCTTGAAAATAAATATGTAATTTACTAAATAGATACAAAATCAAAATAATCAACCTGCCTTTGTTGTACAGAACTGTTGTAATGTGTACCACAGTCCACCTTTAAGCTTTTCTGAATAAGACCCCTTTAAACTGGCATTTAACCTTTTCATCTCCTGAATCCAGAGCAACTGGATGTTTCAGCTATTTATCCATATATGCCTGGCTGCAGGTTGGCAGCCATTTTCATTTTAGCTTGGCTCGGGTTATTATTTCCCTGGGAAAACTAGTTGTAGCTCAAAAATACAATTCTATTGACAGGCTTAAAGGAACACTACACCCAAACAACGATTTGGCCTCATTTTCTACTCACCCTCATGCTGAACAACACTGTGGAGTAGTTTTGGAACATCTAGGATGCAGCCGGAGATCTGGGGGTATACTCGCTGTCCACTGACATTGATATCATGACTTCGGTCAGAGCCCAAACAAACAGTGTCCTTAAAAGTCCACAAAAAGTCGGCAATATTCCTCCATACTGCTCGTGCGCTGTAATCCAAGTGTCCTGAGCGGATAACGGCCACCATTTACTCGAAATGACATCATTTAGCACATGTTTATAGCCTAAACAGTACTACTTGGCATTTCTATGATACACTTACGGGTGCCCTCACGGAGCATGCGGCTGACCAAACAAAGGAATGCGCACTCTGCAATAACTAGGAGCGTAGAACAAGAAACAAGAACACAAGAAATCCCACATTCTGCTGACCCCTCTTGTGTCTGTCCACGGCTCCGTCGCTCACAGCAGAATGTGGGATTTCTTGTTCTACGCTCCTAGTTATTGCAGAGTGCGCGTTCCTTTGGTTTGGTCAGCCGCGGCTCCCGTAGGCACCCGTAAGTGTATCATAGAAATGCCAAGTAGTACTGTTTAGGCTATAAACATGTGCTAAATGATGTCGTTTCGAGTAAATGGTGGACGTTACCCGCTCAGGACACTTGGATTACAGCGCACGAGCAGTATGGAGGAATATTGCCGACTTTTTGTGGACTTTTAAGGACACTGTTTGTTCGGGCTCTTATCTAAGTCATGATATCAATGTCAGTGGACAGCGAGTATGCCCCCAGATCTCCGGCTGCATCCTAGATGTTCCAAAACTACTCCACAGTGTTGTTCAGCATGAGGGTGAGTAGAAAATGAGGCCAAATCGTTGTTTGGGTGTAGTGTTCCTTTAACTCAGTCCTCCAAGTTGGAAATAAATTAATAAATTTTTCCACGTACCCCCTGCAATGTTCTCGCGTACCCCTTGGGGTACACGTACCCCTGGTTGGGAATCACTGCTTTAGTGCACGCTGCCATGCTTCACTAAAGACAGGTGGAGCTAAAGCTCTGCCACGCTTTAGCTCCACCTGTCCACAGAGGGGCTTCAGGCTGTCTGAGCAGGAGCCTTTAGGCACAGACTGCTCTCCAAAACCATAAATCCTTCGGAGAACAGTGCATGTGTTGAAGCATTTGGTGAGGGGAGATGGAAATCTTTTTATCTGACAGCATGTTAGAATGATGATATTTGTTGTTGGCCAGTATTTATTTGCATTTAAATGCAAATGCAGTTAGCTGTACTTCCTTGTTCTACCTACTGTATGTCACACACAAGTAGGGCTGCAACTATTGATTCTTTTTGTAATCGATTACTCTATCAAATATTTTGTCCAGTAATCAAGTAATCGGATAACGGTTACATTGCGCTCACTGCTATTTTTTTTACATTGAATCACTACACATTATTATTATTAGTAAAACACACAAAACAGAAAAGCCAGGTCACTTAAATTAACAACTTATTTTTCTTATTTTGAACATTCTGAGCATAAATGGGATCTCAAAATCAAAATCTATACTTTTATTTTTACTCTGGGCCATATCTTGCTTTTTTTCAGTATTTCTTATAGGTTTGGTTATTTTTATTTTATTTGTATTCATGCTCGTCTCTTTTTGCTAAATTATTGCCTTTACTGCTGTACCATATTGATGATCTTATTTTGCTTACTTCATTTCTAGGACCAAATAATATCATACTTAGATACTAAGATCATTTAACTAGCTAATGTACATTTCACACAGGGGCACACAATTTACCTTGAGGATATTTTGTAACCGAATAATCGAGATTATTCGAGGAATTGTTTCAGCTCTACACACAAGGTACTAACAAATTTACCGGGGAAAAGGCGTAGAAAAGAAAATCAACCTCAGCCTCAAAGTATAAATACCACCAAAAACAATTATCAAAATTACACAATTTATTTGCGAAACCAAAAACAAGCCAAAGGCAAAAAGGTATGAGCAAGAAACAAACTGAAGAGAGATCTTAACAAAAGGATAGCAAAGGCTGACACTCAAAACAAGGAATTACCTGAAAACTACGAATGAACTAACTGATACACAAAACAACCAAAAATTACTGTTACAAAGGTTACAGGTCAGCTAGAATGGGCTGGAGGCCGACAGAGACTCAAGCTGCTGCTGTCAGAAGAGACGCCGACCTCCATCTCCTGGCTGCTCCGAGGACGATGAGCCAATCACAGTGGGCCACCTGAGGGCTGCTGCAAAGATCCTCCCTGCAGCAAGAGCACTCACACACAGCACACCACAGGAGAGAGCAGAGAGAGGATCAGATCCTGGGTCAGAGTCAGTCCAGGATCAGACCCACACAGACTCAGTCCAGGATCAGACCCACACAGACTCAGTCCTTCACACTGGCTCTCACACGCTGACGTGTAGTCCATGTTTCCTTCACAGGAGCACTGTGTGAGGTGTTGTCCTACACATGCAGGTCACTTTAGTCCCGTAGACGGTCACACTGAAGTCTGGTGCAGGTCACATGAAGACGGGCAGTGTGAATGTATCATGAGAGAATCAGTGCAGATCAATACTCAGTGTTGGACAGCAGGTGGCGGTATACACCTTTAAATCTAAACGGTCTCTTTTGGCGTCTCATGATTCTTGACTGTTGTATTTGATGTTACAGACAGGAGGATCATCGTCTCTGTAACTGAGGTGTTTCCTGATTAGATGAATCCCTTACAGTGGAAGAATGTTAATGAAGGATTTTGAAGGACAGCTGAATTTCTGTCTCGTTTCCTCTTGCAGAATATTTTTGACCCCACTCAGACCTGAGTACTTCTGCCTTTAGATTAACCTAATCACTGTTCTGTTGGTCCTGTAGCTCACACCACTCAGTTCACTCAGCCTGGATGGACATACCTGCGGACCGTTGGACACCTGGATCATGGAGGAAGTTACGTGGCTCTGACGGACGGGAAAGGAAACCTCACCGTCATCATAGAAACCATGGTCAGTCATGATGTGCATTTACTGTCTACGGCATTTGTCACCAGTACCAAGAGTAAGAAACACCAAATGTGCTAAGCTCTTTCTTTTTCTCAGACTCACAACCACTCGAAGTGTATCAGGCCTCCTCTCACACCGTATAATGTGACGTCCCAGAATGTAACATTCCAGCTGAAAGGATCATTTGTAAGTTTCTCTTTGTCAACTGTGAGGGCTTTATGCATTTAGCATTTATGTAATGGAGCAGAGAGACAGAGAGTCAGAGAGGGGGCGAAGTTAAAATGCAGAAAAAAGGGATAATGTTAGCCTATTAATATATAAATTCAGTCACTTAAAAAAAAGATATTTGATTCTTTTCCAATATGCCCATACTTCAAACTGTATATTTTGGCTGATAAAAAGATGAAGAAATGACTGAATGTATTCATGTCATATATTAAAGAGACTATGAGGAGTTTCTAAGTAATTACAAAAAAGTCTCCCTTTTAGATATATGCCTGATGGAAATACACACTTTAAGATGAGTTTTATAGCATCAAAATAGGTTATCTATAAATGCTATTCCTTAGCTTCACGGTCGGGTCGGACAGGGCTGGACTGGCCTGGATACTCAACTTCAGGAACAAGACAATTAAAACTAGAGCAAATTTATATTATTCAGACACGTCTTAGAGCACCGGGCTGTAAGTAGAGATATATAGCCGGCTACAAAACTACAATAATAAGTTTTCCAAAATTGCTTGTTGTCACACATCAAAAACTACCGCTACGTAACTAGAAAGAGATACATTACCTCGTGGCTTTGCATCCTGTAAGTTGTTGAAAAAAGAAGATGTAAAGCAATGCAGAGTTCTGAGGAAGGTCTGAGCTGCATTCATTAGCATCACAACAAACACGCTTTGGCTTGGGTCATGTCTTTTGGTGCGTTCCAGTTGTAGTCAGAAGTAGGAATTTCCGGGTTCCGAGTAGAAAAACTGCAACTGGATCGTCCCCCGAAGTCTGAATTTCCTACTGGGAACTCGGTGAAACCTCGCCACCCCGAGTTGACAATCAAAGATGGATGCCCCCAGTGTGAACAGTTATTTAGCTCCTGTAATAATCCATTTATTTGCACTTCTGACTGGGGTGTGTCGCTCTAGATCAGCTGTATACATAGTATTGTTAGACTTATATTTACAAAAATGCTGCCATAGTGATAATCACATTCTTCATGTGATATTTGTGAACAACAACACAGGGCGTGCTAACAACAGCTAACAATAGCCTGGTAGATCGACATGTTTTATTCAGACTTCAACTGGAACGCTGATAAGTCGGAGATGATGTCACTCCCAGTTCCGAGGTTACTGGAACGCAGCATTACGACAGTCGCAGCGCGTGCTCATGGGTAGCAGAGTCTTAATGTCTTCGGAAATAGATTCTCCTCATAGCACCTTTAACATATATTTATACAGTAGCTGTAAAATCAAGCTTCAAATATTCTTTTAAAGCCAGAGCACTAATTTATTTACCTGGTGATAGAAAGCAGGCCCTATTTTGAGAGCTCATGCTCTTAATTTCCAGATTAATATGACAAAAGTTTCACGGTGTTACTGGAAGTATATAAGACTTAAACACAGACAGGAAGTATCTGCAGAAATGTTCATATCGCCAACAGTGATACTGTAGCAGTAACATCATGCATCCCATAACAAGGATTATTCAAAGTCCATTGTCAAGAATGACACAGAAATAACAGAAAATAAAATGTTAAAACTGTTTGTGACTTCACTTCTAATACTCTGACAGTTTCTTACCTTCACATTTCTTTATTTTTTAACCAGAGTACAGTAAATTGATTTATGTTTGCATTTTTTCTCATTATTTTGTCCCACCTTTTGGAGCTTTTTCTTTGTTATTGTTTTAACCTAACCCTCCTGGTGGCTCTTGTTTCTTCTGCCTGGCCTCCACATGCAGATATTGAAGTCAGTGTCTGATTCCTCCTCCAGGCTTCCATCACGGAGCTGCAGGTCTGGAGATCCCAGTTCAACTTTGAGACAAAGAATCCGATGTTCTTTGAGAAGCTGAAGCCGCTGAAGGTCAAATCAGTGATTGTGAGGTTATTCTTCTGATCCGAGGGGAAACACCTTCTTGATGGCGTGTATGTGATGTTTTCAGGTCTCAGACGGGTCCTTCTCCTTGAACCTGGCTGAAGATGAGGTCTACACCGTCACCACATTAACATCGGGGCAGAGAGGAGTTTACCCCGACCCTCCCCCATCTGCTCCTTTCCCCAAAGTCTACAAGGACAGCTTCAGCGTCCGTGAGGAAGCCTTGAACAGTTTGACGTCCATGTTGAGCTGGTTTCTAACAGACGTGACCTCTGACCTCACTGTTGTCTCTCTGCAGGAACCCCCGAGTTCTCTGAGGCTCCAAACTTTGCAGATCAGACCGGTGTATTTGAGTACTTCATGAACCTGACTGACCCTGGACCACACGTCTTCACGTTAAGACAAGTCCTGACCCAGAGACCTGTTACCTGGGTATCGGATGCGGACCAGACCGTGAGTGTGATCGGAGACTTTGAGTGGTGAGTGCTGCAGATGTCCTGTCTGTACATGTACGACTCTCAGGACTGTTGGTGCGCCAAGATTTTTCAACTGCATGATGTTTAAACAACTAATGTCCCTTTTCACCTAGCACGCCTTGGCCCTACTCTACTCGGCTCTACTCGATTTACAGCGTGTTTCCACTAGCCTGGTACCTCCTAAAACAAGCTAGTTTTAGTACCTACTCCGCTCTGGTTCCAAGCGAGCTAAGTCCATACTAAAAGATGACATCACCAACTGCCGGCCACTGATTGGTCAGACAATGTTGTCATCGATGAGTCATGAGCGCGTTGACCTAGCATGCTAGCGGTAGCTACCATTAGTTTACCCTCATACGTCTTTTCTCTGCAGCTTGATTGCTCTCGTCCTCGGCTTCATTCTGTTGTATAGCTTCCAAAACTCTCCTGTGCTTCTCAAGGGGTATTTCTTCTTACCACCTGCAGCCTTCTTCTGCTTTCCTTTTTTACTCGGTTTGTGACAAAAAGCCACAGATTGTTGGGTCACGCTCAAAATGACGTCCCGCAGTGCCGCTCACCCCATTGAGCAGGAGACTGGGGCTAATGGAAAAGCAGCTTAAAGCGAGTAGAGTAGAGTAGGGCTAATGGAAAAGGACCATATGTCTCCAACAAGAATGGAAGGAGATCCATAGGAGTCATGAGATCAAACTGAATCTTAATTATGTTTTTACTCTCCAGGCAGAATGTGACTGTGTCATGTGACGTCTTCATGGAGACGGAGAAGACTGGAGGAGTGTTCATCGCAGCTCGAGTCGATAGAGGAGGAGGATCAGTGCGGGGCGCCAAAGGAGTTTTCTTCTGGGTGTTTGCAGACGGCACGTACAAAGTCACCAACGACCTTGGTAAGTGTGGGAAGATTTTCTTTATTTACATGACCTTAAAACATAAAAGAGTCGATAAATTGATGTTAAAGAAAATATCCCAGTGCAGAAATGTTAAGAATGAGGCAAAATAGAGTGTGGTTTTACTTTTGGAACACTGAGGGACTTTTTTTAAAAGTAGAAGTTGCTTGTTTTGGCCTTATTTTATTGATTTTATTGACTAGCTACAGCCATGGTGAGTCCAGAGAGTCTGTTGAGCTAAACTGCTATTTTCAAGATGGAAGTACAGGAAAAGCCCTCTCAGACTGGCCAAAAAACCCGTTTAAACCCGTTACAGTCGGCTCCTGTCGGCAGTTTGAAAGGTTTTAATCAGCATTTCGACATGACTTGGGTTGATTGACCCTGCAAATGACACAGGTTTTGATTGGCCTGCCCCCGAACAGCTTCAGTGGGAACATCACACCAGAGTTGACCCGCTAACTTATGGATGACATCGGCGTAGCGTCTCAGCGGCATAACATCATGCCCGTCCCCTTCGTCTGTAACTTACATGACTCTTTGCATCTCAGCAACAAATTCCATCCACCTTTGTATCATCAGTGCAAAGTTTTACATTTTTAAAAAGGGACAAAAGTACAAAGTACAGAAAACTGTGCTCAGGGCCTCCATGCTCCTTTCCATCGTTTACATGGAGGGGCATCGTCACACTGATGATGTCATTAACGTGATGACATCAGCTTGATGCACCAGAGGAAAAAAAACAGCCACGCAGCTCGTCTGCTGCTGATTAGACTAGGGCTGGGTATTGATTCAGATTTTCTGGATCAATTCAATTCGATATTTCAAGGTCTCAAATCGATTTGCTTCACGATTCAATTCAATATTTATTCAGTCTGGGATATCTTAGTTAAAATAGTGCTGTAAATTTAAAAGGTGACCTTTTGACCTGGTACATCATTAAAAATGGTTTTAATATGAAGAATTATACCCAAAGCAGTTACATTAATCATATTTTAATGATATGCATTAACACATATTCTGCATATTACTTGTTTTTTGTCCAACTCGTATTTTCCTTTGTACTTGTTAAATCTAAAATACTGTACATCCAAACATCAGCTTGCCAGTGGTGCCCATATAGAGCTTCCACCATGTTTGTTTGCAGTAACATTTCATGAGATCTTGTTCAGTAGAAAGCAACGCTAAACACTGATCACACCGGACTAGCAGGATTGATACTACAGGCTGCTTCTCTGCACATCCAAAGAAGAAAAAACTACCCAAGTAAAAAGATCCATCTTTGGATTTTATGGATCGATTATCAACCAGTTAAAAGAAAATTGATTTTTTTAACCCAGCCCTGGATTAGACCCTGGTCTGTAGGCAGTGGGAAAGGAGTCACTTATCGATTTTTACCGGGTTAACCTGCGGTGAAAAAACCTGCTTTGACCCGTTAATTTCAGTGTGAAAGCGGTTAAAGTAAAAGCGCTGCTGTAGCAGAGCAGATAACAACAAGGAGGGAGACTGAGACGAAGCCACACCATGTAATCAGCAAAAGCTTTTCAAAAAAGTATCACAACAATTACTTTCCCTGGTAAGTAATTACATTTATGAAATAGTAATTCAGTTACTGTTTTGGGAAAGTAACTAGTAACAATTACTAATTGATTTTGCCCAACGCTGAATATAAGATACATATATGTGCGCATGTTGGAAACGAAACACTCAGTGTAGAACAGTCAGTGAAAGAGTGTTTGGTAGATTATGTTTTTGTTGTTAAAACGTGTCTTGCTAATAACTCTTAGCCTGTTGTAAAGCCTGAATCTTTTCCTTTTATATGGAGCCACATTTGTGAAGAACATTCATCAGGGTATGAGCAGAGCTCAGATCCTCTCTGCCATCATGAACAGCTTATTCTGCTGTTGATCAACCCACTTGTTTGGTGGATTTGATGATTGAAGTCTGAAGAAATTTGCATATCAGCACATGAACATTCTATTCATGTAATTAACAGGAGCCTCAGTAGCGTGTGGATGAACCAAACACAGCCACATAGCCTGGCTCCTTTTCCTCACGCTGGTCTCCAGTCCGGTTGCTCTTCTGGGGGATGGCGTCCCAGTGTTCAGCCAGCATCTATCATGGATATGTTGGTCGCTCTGCCACAAACAGCAAAGTGAAAATTTGCCAACTTCACGGCATGCCTCTAAAGAATCTGTCATTTGGAGCTTGGCCTTCAGTTTAGAGATGGTACCAAGGCCCACTTTAGTAATGCAGGGGCTTAGGGAACACCACCTTAAAGTTTCACTGTCCCTTTCCAGATCAGCCGATTCTTGGAGTAGACGCCAACTGACTGCTGTGGTAGGACCCAAGCTCACAGGTGCATCACCTGTGGCTACCAGAGTTGAACAGCAGCTGGAAGATGTTTGTTGAACAGATGTTCAAACCTGGCTCCATTATATGGGCAGAGCTTTACAACAGAAAGAGACTTACTGACAAGAAGCATTGTTCCAACAGGCTGTCTGACTCTGTTTGTTTATTGTCTCCTGTGTCTTCAGCTGGACAGACGGTTCTGGCAGAGGGACAGTCTGGTACTCGAGCATTCGGCTGGTACACGTTAACTCTCACTGTGAAGGTAAATACAGCCTTTAAATAAACAGGTCTTCATATATGTTCTACTTGGATAGACCTCACCTGGAGATGTGGTTGGAGCTGGAGCTGACATGCTCAGCAGTGTTTGGTGTGTTACTGTCAAATGAAATTAAAGAATGACGTGTAAAACAAAATACATTTTCTCCCCGGCCTCTATTATGCACAAGGTCTCCAGCTGGATCCCCTTCACCCTCAGATCTACTTGATTCTTTTTGTTATAGATTCAGCTTGGTGCTGAAACTTCCCTCAGCATCACACAGATGCTGTAGATTTATCTCCTTCTCCACCACATCCTAAAGGTGCTCTGTTGGACTGAGATCTGGTGGCTGTGAGTGTCTGTGGAGTAGTGAACTCATAATCATGTTGAATAAACCAGTGTGAGCTGATCTGAGCTCTGAGACACGGAGCTGCTGAAGTCTCCATCAGAAGATGGTCCACTGTGGCCATAAAGGGATGGACATGGTCAGCAACAATCCCCAGGTGGGCTGTGGGGTAGAACCATGATCAGGTGGGCTGTGGGGTTAGAACCATGCTGAGGTGGGACTGAGGGACCCAAAGTGTTCAAAGAACCCCCCCCCCCACACCATCAGCAGTGTTGTTTCCAGACGTTTTGGGAGTTCCTGATGTCTTTCTACTATCTCCAGCCACTTTATTTATTCTCCTCTGATGTGAACAAGGCTCAGAGAACTGCTGCTGACTGGATATTTTGTCTTCCTCAGACCATTCTTGTGTGAACCCTGGAGAAGGTTGTGTGCGATAATCTCAGAAGATCAGCAGTTTCAGATAGACTAGGCCCCCGTCAAAGTCCCTTATCTCACCTTTCTCCTCCAGCCAGATGTGCAGTTTTAGCCTCAGCAGGTTCCCATGGCCATGTCTACATGCATCAAGTTGTGGCCATGTGATTGGCTAATAAGCTGTCTGTGGTAAAATGCAGTTGATCGGATGTTTATAAAGTGGTGAGGGTGTGTGGAGACACAAAAGGCTGATAAAGTGGAGTGATGTTCTGGTTCAGTGTCAGACGACTGAGCAGGTTGTTCTGTGCCGCACTGTAAAAACTCTGCAGTCATTAAATGTCTGATCTGTGTGCTCTATCTCTCTCTCCAATGTCAGTTTAAGTCTGATCTGTCTGCTCTGTCTCTGTCTCTCTTTCCAGGTTCAGTTTAAGTCTGATCTATGTGCTCTCTCTCTCTCCAGGGTCAGTTTGCCTCCGGCCTCCTGAATGGTTACCCTCTGTGGAAGAACGCCGTGCTGCTGACCCCAAAGAACGGCTGGGCAGCCATAGGGACCAGTTCATTCGAGCTGGCTCAGTTTGATAATTTTAGCGTGTTGGCAGATTGATGATGATTTTAAACAGTTTCCACCCTGTGGTTACTGTAATGGCTTGACTAATGTTTTAATGGGGATGTGTGCTAACGAAGGGTCTTTGCTTCCTGCAGGGTTTTAAGGTGAAATACTTGAATGAAGGGAAATAATGTGATTTAACCAAAAGTGCTTTTAATTTGTATTTGATCCAGATGTAAATAATTTTATTTGAAATAAATACATTTTTACTTACTTAAGTTTTTTTCATTTGGACAGGCTTAAAATTATTTTCCTTTAACTCAGCTTCATATCGATGGTTAACTGCAGTTCTATGAATCATGGATTACCCCCACTCGTACCAACATAGTCACGAGGGATCCCACATACCAGTCTCACTGCATTGGAGCTGAAGGATCAGGAAGAAGACCACACCCAGTGGATGGGGTTTGGGGATGTATACTCTGTAGATCCATGTGAATGTGCTCGGACCCCTGTCAGGGCTGCCCATGATGTGGAAACACCCCTCGTGGAATGGCACCGCATACCAGGGGGCAACAGCCGACCAGCTGCCTGGTGTGCCAGGCTAATCACATCCACAATCCAGTGGGACAGTCATTGCTTTGAGAGAGCACAGCCTCTCCCAGGACCACCATGACACACAAATATCTGGTTTGATCTTCGCATACCTGCAGTGTGGTCGACATGTGCTCTCAAGGCCTTCACAGGGCAGAGCAGGGCTGACCTGCTGTCATCCTCCCCCTGTGGGGAGTTGAACCGTGCCAGCTGTATCAGCTGATCAAGATTCGATCTTGACTGGACCTTAGGCAGAAAGGAGGCCCTCGGCCACAAGGTGACCCCTGAATCATCTGGGCTCGACCTCAGACATGCAGGATCTACAAACAGAGTGTGGAGCCCCCCCATTCTCATAGCTTTAGTAATGGTAAGGAGGAAAGCAGTCTTTGCTGATAACCACTGCAGATCTGCCTTGACAATGGGCTCAAAGCGGGGCAGAGATAGATTGTCAAGCACGAGGTGCAGATCCCAAGCCGGTGCTCTCTGGGCTAATGGTGGGTGAAGCCTCATAGCCCCCCTTAAAAAGAGAGAAATCAGTTTGTGGCACCCAACAGTGTTGTTGTCTACCTGAACATGCCAGGAAGAAATGTCTGGTACATAAACCTTTATGGTAGAGAAGGAATGAACAGCATCTAGGAGCGACTGCAAGAACTCCAGGATTGATGGCACAGCACAGTTGTCAGGGTCCAGATTCCTCCCTGCGGACCAGGTTGAGAACAGCTGCCTCCTGTTTTCATATTGAATGCGAGTGGAAGGTGCCCTGGCATTCAACACTGTCCTGCGAATGGAGATCGAGCAATCTCTCAGCGTTGAGGAGGGCCCTGCAGAGGCCAAACCCACAACTGGAGGCGACTGGGGTTGGGGTGCCAGATTCGACCCCCCATCTGGGACAGCAGGTCTGTTCTGGTAGGCGCCATGGTTGGCTTTGACAGAGTCTGTTCAGGAGACCATGTTCTCCCTGGCCAAAAGAGGGGCACTAAGAGCAGTCTGTGGTCCTCCTGTAGAACCCTCTGGAGCACTGCCTGTATTAACGGGAGTGTGGGAAAAGCATACTGGAGACCCTCTGGCCAGTCGTGAGCCAGGGCGTCCTGACCTAGAGAGCTGCTTACCTCCATGCAGGAGAACCAGCGGGGACAATGAGGAGGTCCACTGTTGCCCTGCCGAAGTGGACCCAGATGCTGAGCACCGCCTCTGGGTGAAGGCGCCGCTCCCTGAGACTGAAAATCTTGTTTCTTTCTCCTGACAGGTACATTGCCCTCAGGCTGGCCAGGTGAGGGGCTGTCCAATCCAACAGGTCCCTGGTTGCACACAGCAACCCTGCAGATCTGATGCCCCCTTTGTGATTTATATGGGAGACCGCTGGTAGATGTTGTCCAAATGCACACGGACATGCTTCCCCCTAAGGCATAGCATAAAGTGCCTCAGGGCCAGGTGCACTGCCTGTAGTTCCAAAATTTTGCCCTACCGCACCCACCCTGAAACAAAAGTGAAAGTGACAATGGCATGACAGCCTCATGTCGGACTGGGATCATGAAAGCATGAAAGACCTCCTTTTCCATGGGGCAAGTGCAATGAGGCATCGCTGAGACACCTTGAGCGTCCTAAGCTGCTTTGCATCCTGATGGCAGCTTTTGAGCCACCTTTGGAGGGGGCGTAGCATCAGCAGACCTTAAGGCACAACAGTTGTGATGGATGTCAGCTTTCCCAAGAGCTGAAGGAACCTGACATAGGGCAGCCTCCTGTCCTCGCAAAAGAGGGGAAGGAGGCCCATGATGCTGTCCACCCGGCGGCGGGACGGACGAGCCTGCATGTGTACAGTGTCCAGATCCACACCGAGAGAGGTCATGGTCTGGGAGGGAACAAGGCAGCTTTTCTTGTAGTTCACCCTGAGGCCCAACTGGGCAACATGGGAAATGAGGGCTGCAGTGTCCTGGGCTACCTGTGACTGGGACAGCGCACACACCAGCCAGTCTTCCAGATAGGGAGGACCTTCATGCCCTGGGATTGTAGAGGAGACAGAGCTGCCGTTACACACCTGGTGAACACCCGGGGAGAGGGAGAGAAAGGCAAACCGAAGTTGTCTGTGTTGAGGAAAAATGGGGACGTGAAAATACACGTCCTTCAGGTCTATGGATGCAAACCACTCGTCCCTGTCCACAGCATGCAGAACTTTTGCAGTGCTGAGGATATGGATCAGCATGACCTTGAGGAACCTGTTAAGATCCCTTCGATCTAATATAGGGTGAAGTCCACCGTCTTTCTTTGTGACCAGAAAGTATGTTGAGTAGGGACCCCAAGGCTGAGCTATGGGGTCTACCAGCTCGATGGCACCCTTGGCCAGAACGGTGGACAGCTGAAAACAGCACGGTGCAACCAAGTTACGACCCCACGCTGTTCGCAGTTAGCTTGGCCGACACACACTAACAAAAGGAAACTTGTTTGGGTACACAACGGTGGGCGTGACGTCGCTTAACCGTAAGTAAGGAAACTTAAGTGTGCTTGTATGAGGCAAAAGCTCAGACAGAAGTCACAGGACCACAAGCAACAAGCAATGTGCTACTCCTTAGTTCAACATCTGCGAGTGAGAAGATGTAAAAGGACCAAATCCTCTGTTGACACCGGAAGATATAGACCCAGTGGGGTCCCCGAGGGGGCTAACGTGACTCTGTTGGTATAGATACTCGGCGTGCGTATGCGCAATATGGTGTCATGCAGTGCTTAAAGCACTGCCCCTGGCGGTCAGGAAGGATGAAATAGAACTTCATGTTCTATTGCTGCTGGAGTATGTTCACAATCACTGATGTTCATAAAACCATAGTTTTTCTTATCCTTTGTACCCTGATCCACCTCTGTTCTCTCTGTTGGAACTCCTGCCATTTTAAGGCCTTTTGCCGTGTGGTCCCTGTCCACTCTGAATGGTCTAAAGGTCCGTTCAGACTGCTTAATGTTACTCAGTATGGATCATGATAGAGGTCTTTGCAATGAGCAGGAAGAACGTTTGTCCACTGGTGTATGATCATGGACCACTTGGGGATCAAAGAGACTGGAACCAGGTCAGAATGAGGAGGATTATCTGCCCCAGGAGCGATGGAGCTGTGGAGGAGGACCAGAGGAGAGGAGGTCAGGTGTCATAGTGTTTGCTAATGCTCGGTTGTCAGGAGCCTGCAGCGTCTCTGACTGGAGACTCCTGCAGAGGGTGGTGAGGGCGGCAGAGAAACTCACTGGGACTTCACTCCTGTCGAAACACTGTTGTATTTCACCAAAGTGGGTTTAAGACATCCAGGATAACCGACTAAAACCAGGCTTGACCAAGTCGCTTTTGAACACGATGGCTGTGTTTGAGCCACACGAGAGGAAATTAGAGGATAATTGGTGAAAGAAACTGTATACTTGAGTAGAACTTTCTGTTCTGGCTTTTGGACCATTTAAAACATTTAAAATATATTTGTGTTTCATATCATCAGATCAATAAGTGAACTACACTCTCCTCCTGAATCATTTTTCTCTGAGGGAGTTGCAGTTATATGTTGACCATTGTTCCCTCTTGTTCTATCAGATAAAGTTCCCCAATAAACAAATGTAAAATCTTTAACTTGCCCGCTACAGCAGGTACTAGCAGGAGCAGCGGCGGGTGATAGGAGTTTGTTGTGTTGCAGTACACCTCTTAAAGCCTCTCTGTGATGGCAGGAAAACTGCAACATGCCCTGGACACACCCCGCTGGCGCAGGGGCAGCACACCTGCCCTGCACCACGCCTGCGCCACATTTATGAAATTAGTCCATTAGGATTAGCAGAGTTTTAAAAAAGTGGCAAAAGTGAATCAGTACAAAATATAACAGAAAACTTCACAGGCCATTTGATGGTTCTTATAGTTATTAAAATGTTATTAAAGTTACATTTTCATGTGATTTTAAAGGCATAAGTTTCACTTGAACAGTCAGTCACACCCACAGAAAGTCATAAATCTGTCAGTGAAGGTAACTGGATCCTGAACCGGTCAGCCGGGTATACTGTAAGTTCCGGAAGTGAGAGTTGCAGGCTCGTCCTGCCAAGCACTGAGTGATTTGGTGAATGAATCTTTTTAGGGAATCTGATTCTTGTGATTCAGTACCAGGGCTTGACATTAACTTTTTTGCTCACCAGCCATTGTGGCTAGTGGTTTCCCAGAATTACTAGCCACTCAGTATTTTCACTAGCCACAATTTGTTGTTGGATAATTATGTTCAATATGATTAAAGCCGATGATGACATGCTAAAGTTTACTTAAAAAAGATTAACAACCTCTTTAAATGTAAATGACCCCTATGCACACTTAAAACAAGACTACATCAATGTTAAACTCCACAGGTTCTTATCAGGTATTCAGCTCTGATAAAGTTGTGTGTAAAACATTTTTAACATCATACTTACATGCACATCCACACGTAGTCCGTGAACGGTCGACCTTTCTTCCCCAAAGCATGTACGTTGCGGAACAGCATCCCCATCTTTTCAAACTCAGCCGACTTCATGAGGGCCAAAGACTTAACTGCCGCACTTTCCTGTAATGGGCCCGCTGTCTTTCCCCGTTTTGTTGTGATGCACATTTTATGACCAAAGGACATTTCATGGTCCTTAATGGTTTCAACTTTAAAGTTGCTCGTCCTGACCACAACAGAGACGCCCTTCATCTTATCACCGCCGTATGTCCGACAGTCAGAGCAGAACACCACCTTCTCTCCCGGGTCATACACCAGCCATTCTCGACCTGTCTTCCATTTTTCATTAAAAAATCTTTTCTTTTTCGTCTCATCCTTCGGTTCGTCGGGTTTTCTCTTGTTTGTTTTCTCTTGTTTCTCTCTGGGTCTCGTAACTCCTTCGAAATGCCGCCACATTGCTCCTCCGCTTATCTTTTGACCCGAGTCTGACCTGACCCCCTGTCAGCAGTGATGTCGCAAAGGCTTCCACGAATGGACCAATGATGAGCAAACACTTTATGCTTTATGCGGGCAGTGCTCATGGGAGTTGTAGTGTCGTGGTCTTATATTGCAATTGGTTTATTATTTCAGAAACTACAATTAAACGTGTACATAAAATTCAACCCGCCAAAGTGGCTAGTGGGAGCGGCGGTGTTACCCGCCACTGCCGAAATCCACCCGCAATTGGCGGGTTGGCGGGTGTTAATTTCAAGCCCTGTTCAGTACATCTTAAAAAACTGCCAAGCCCTTTTATTTTGGTACTTCCTGTGACCGGGGGGTTTCAATTTGCATGTTAGCTAAATATTAAGTTGTGCATGAGAGATTTAGATTAAACATTAAACATTTACATTTGTACTGTATTTATATATAAATTTTTGATTATATTTAGCATTTATATTTATATTTAGCATTTATATTTAACATTTGTATTATTTATATTTAGATTAAAAATTATATTTGACATATATATTTAATTTTAACATTTATGTTTATATTTAACATTTTCCTTTATATTTAACATTTATATTAATATTTTGGTTTTCATATCACTGCACAGGCTCAGATAAACGCAAACTTCATGAATCAGAAATGACTTGTGGTTAAGATATCGTCATAAACTTGGTTTGTCCTCTTTAGAAACTAAACTGATGCTGCAGTTTAAATCACTGTCTCTGCATCACCATGTATCAAGTAAAGGTAGTTTTTGACTCCTCTGGTAAAGAGTGACCATGGTGAAGGGTTATTTTATAGCCTTTTATTAGACCTTTATTCATTAAAATCACCACCAGGGGTCCAAACCCCTAGTGGTCTGGTGTTTCAGTACCCTGTTGTTCCAGTGAGCCTATAGAGATGGTTATTAAGAAATGTTCCCCTTGTTTTCCTGTTATAGGAAGTTTAAATTGATATTGCCATTGCAAATGACTTAATCTAATCTAGTCTACACTCATCTAATCTAATTTAATCTAATCTAGTCTAGTCTAATGTAATTGAATTGAATCTAGTCCACACTAATCTAATGTAATTGAATCTAATCTAGTCTAGTCTAATCTTATTTAACCTAATCTAGTACAGTCTGATCTACTCTGATTTATTCTAATCTAGTCTAGTCTCATCTAGTCTCATCTTATTGAATCTAAACTCATCTAATCTAATTACATCTAATTTAATCTAATTAATCTATTTTATAATTATTTCTCAGAGCCTTCAAGGGAATGTTTTAGTCCTGTTCTAAGATGCCTATATGAAATATCATATTAATTCTTTTTAAAATATAAGGCATCTGCAGTCTTAGACAGCAACAGGTTTGGTTTTTCTGGGTTTGCATTTATTTTCTCTCATAATAAAAAATCTCCAACATTTCCGGAAATATTTAAAAATTTAATCTTTAAATCGTTTTTCCACTTTTTAATTGATACATCTTTTAATCCACATCATGACTATCAAGATTTCAATTATTTTCACAGTTTTGACCCATGAAATGCCACTGTATGTGATGACATCTCCATCCATCATCGATAACTCTGATCACAGAGGCTGGATTCTGTTCCAGCTGACATTGGGTGAGAGGTGGGTGCACCCTGCACCCAGCCAACCACAGGGCCACAAAGAGAGGCAGATGCCATTTTCAAACTCACACCCAAAGAAAGTAGAGAGTCACCCGTTAAAAAGATACAGCAGTCAGTTTCATCTACAAAAATATTAACCTTTGACCAGCTTGAAGTGGTGGAATTTGAGGCGTCACCCTTATTGATGTCATGGGTGGCACGGTGGTGCAACAGGAAGTGCACGTGCCTCACAACAGGAAGGCAATGGTATGTGACACAATGAGGGAATGACCACAGCTGTTGATGACACTTTGATAAGATGATTATTGGTATTTCTCTTTATTGTTGACCGTGACATTTGACGACATGAACTGAACAATTTGCCCAAAGTTTGAATAAAATCCCCCAAACACTCTCGAGATACCATGAGACATGATGATGAGGCTCCACGCCCTCCACCTTTCACTGGTGGCCTTCAAACTGTTGGCAGAAAATCTTTGAGTTCAATGAAAAACCCTGAAAACACTGGTAATGATGCCGAAGAGCTGGTGTCAGAGGGAAAACTACACACCAGCTGAGCTCTCAAGTGTCAAAGAATGAAGGTGAACAAAGGTGTGATGACGCTTCCATCCAGCAGGTGGTGCTGTAGTGAAATAAAACTACACGCCCTGCATTGTCGTTCACAAATATCGCATGAAGAATGTGATTATCACTATGGCAGCATTTTTGTAAATATAAGTCTAACAATACGATGTATACAGCTGATCTAGAGCGACACACCCCAGTCAGAAGTGCAAATAAATGGATTATTACAGGAGCTAAATAACTGTTCACACTGGGGGCATCCATCTTTGTCAACTCGGGGTTGGTGAGGTTTCACCGAGTTCCCAGTGGGAAATTCCGACTTCGAGGAACGTTCCAGTTACTCTAATAACTGGACAGAGGACAGATGTTAAAATCAACACTTCTGTGATTATTTGATTTTATAGACACACACTTTTTTTGTGTTGAAGGAAACCATGTCATCATTTGATCAAATAACAGTAATAAAGTTTAAGAGTCATGGCTGAGTCTCGTTCTACTGCAGGACACATTTGTGTTCTTTTGGCTCTTCTGTTAAGCCCATCTCTCTGGCCACCTCAGCCCTCAGCGTGCTCCTCCTCTCCTGTTCCTCGTTCCGCTGCTCCTTTGAAACTCTCTTCTTCTCTTTCTTCGATGCCTTCTTGGCCTTCCTGAACATCTTGTTAGAGTAAAACCCTCCCTGGTTGTCCAGGATCATCTCATCGATCTTGTCCAGCAGCTGCTCGGTCTGCTCCGGCTTGCTGATGCGGTTGTTGAAGACGTGGTACCTGCCGTAGCAGATGTCGATGAGCCCCTGCAGCTCCTCGCTCTTCGAAATGAAAGTCTCTATGCTTTGTTTCTTCAGTTTGTCTCCATGAGTGAACACCACCATGGAGTATTTGGCTGCATCCTCCCCAAAAAAGCTCTGGATGACCTGGATGGTGTCCCGCTCCTCTTTGGTGAATCGTCCGAGCTGAAGAACCACGAGGAAGGCGTGAGGCCCCGGAGCGGCCAGCTTCATGCACGGCTGGATCCTCTTCAGCACTTCCTCTTCTTTGAAGTTCGTGTCAAACAGCCCCGGTGTGTCGATGATCGCCACCTCCCGGCCTCCGACCACCCCGTCAGCCCTCTTACACTCAAACGTCCACGATGAAGACGACAGCTCGGACTGGAATGCCTCTCTCTCCAGGATGGTGTTTCCTGTCGCACTCTTTCCTGCCCCGGTCTTCCCCAACAGGACGATCCGGAGAGCGTTGTTCCTCTTCTGCTTCCGAGAGCCTGAAAAACACGAGACAAACCAGACGTGAGACTCTTGATTTTGATGTGTCTGGTTTTGACTCTTTTTAGAGTTTGTTTTTGAGTATCCTTGGTGACTTTCTAACCTCTGTCCTCCTGAAGACTCTGATGACTTATTTCATCCTTAAGGTCTCATTAGTCTCTCTGGGGGACCAAGAAAAACCAAGCTATTGAGCTCACACAATAAAATTGATTAAGATGTACCAAGATCAGGTTTTGTTGATAATCAGGGACATACTCACTCTTGTTTTAAGCCACCTGGTGGGTGGGATGATGGAACTCTCCCACAGTAATCAGGACAAGTCAACACCAATCGGACGTTTTTACACTTAATTCATGATTCACCATCAGGGCCCTCAGCAGCCTGAGGAAGATCAACACCCAGCTGAGTACCGCCTCCTCATGCTGGTCACCAAACTGGCCACATTTTGCTGAAGCATGGCATCCCAGTCATCAACCAGGAGTTGCTGAAGGTCCACCAGTGTAATTTTGTTGCTCACTCTTGGTCACAGCATGGGTTGATACCTCAACCCCCATGGGACTACAGTGGCTATCAAGGACTAGCCTTGCAGAGCAGACAGACCTGCCTGATTCTGAAATCCTGCAGGTCCGTCTTGCCAGCCTCCGTTGTCCAACTAATTCACTCGGCTGAATTCTTAATGGTCCAATCAGGGAAGAGAGGCGGGAGCTGCAGAATGCGGACGTGACGACAACCGGAAGTTGAGAACCGGAAGTTGAGAACGGACATGCTGATTAGCCTATTGTCCTCGTGGTTACTCAGTGAAACTTGGCGAAATCTGCCCTCCTCAGAAGTTTACTTGTAGGAATTGTCTTTGACGAGGTTCATGTCACATATAAGAGTTAAATGAATCCTCTGTGTGGTACAATTTAGCGTAAGATGATGGTAAAAGGCCGTTAGCTGTTAGCTGTTAGCAGCTAAGTTAGTGGCTAAGGGCTAACGGTCATTAACTGTTGTTAGCTGTTAGCGGCTCAGTTAGCTGCTATGGCTAACGTCCATGAACTCTTGTTAACTGTTGTTAGCCATTAGCCGCTATGTATGCTACATTATGAGAGGCAACCCTGCTTGATGTGGATTGGTCTGTGATGAATGTGACGAGCCAAATGATTGTCCAATCAAAGGCTTGTGTTTCTGTGGCAGATATATGGAGCTGTCCATCTGGCTTGTCAGGTTAATCAAGGGCCCCCATATTCTCAAAACCATACCAGGTGGCTTGACCCGGACCACCCATGCCCACTCCCTGGTTCTTCGCTGAGAGCCTGCTCATGTGTCATAAGAACCCAGACAAGACAGAAACCCAGTAACATAAAATAGGATGATGAGGACCAAAAATCAAAGATAAAAACATAAAATGTAGTTGATGACTCCAGTCCTTGGTTTTCAGCCTCTGTCGGCTTTAAGGTTTTACAAGTTGGTTTGCATACATTTTCTAAAACGATGAGAACACCCAATAACGTATGGAGGCTCATTCTGTTTGGATTTTATCCATGAAAATTTATTTGGCCTTCAACAAATTAAATGTCTTTTTTGGAGGCTCAACTCTTCTAGGAGAAAACCGAGGAGAAGATCAGAAACACTGTCCCAGATAAATTAATCCAGTGGTTCTCAAATGGGGGTACGCGTACCCCTGGGGGTACGTGGAGGTATTGCAGGGGGTACGTGAAGCTTTTCAAAATATCTTTAAAAATCAGTAGGCTCATCCTAATAATAAGTCTTTGGGGAAATTATTTTGTAAAAACATTGACAAAATATAAATGTGTGTTCATGCACAGAATTTTATATTAGGTATTTAGTAGTTTCAATATCCTTCTAAATAAATCTGACCGCCCCCCCCACCAAGTTAGTTTGACCCACTGACCCAGCGCACTCATCAACGACCTGTCATTACCGAATAACGCTAACTCTGGAGACGTCCTAAAAGAGGTAACGTTAATTATTTTTTGTGAGCAAATCTTTATTTATTAAGTTAATTTATTTTTTAAACAAAATATTATTTATTTATAAATAAGTTATAGATGTATTTCTGTGAACACATTTTTGTTATTTATGTATATTTTTTATTTCGTACCATTACAGAGACCAATATAAATTAGCAGCGTTTTGCATATTTGAGTTTTGACGGTAACCACCTTCCTGGTGGTCACCGTCTTCTGTTTTTCTTTTTTGTTTCTACATGCAATGTTTGCAATATGAATGTATTTGTCAGGTTCACTGACATAAGTTGTTTGACTTTAATAAATCAGACACTGATTTTTACAGCACTGTACCTCTTTTTTCTTCCAAAAATGTTTTGCCCGAGTCAGGGGGTACTTGACTAAAAATATATTTCTAAGGGGGTACATCACTGAAAAAAGTTTGAGAACCACTGAATTAATCCAATGACTGTTTTCAATCAAGGAATTTGTATTAACATTTTTAATAAAATAGTAATTCAAGTAACTTTTATGCCAATTTCATGGGCATAAAAACTGGTGAATAAAGGGTTCTGATAATCATTTTATTCTTAAGCACCTGGAAAATCCCCTCTGCTAAATCAATCATTTAGTCTCATTCGACTACCGTCTGCAGTGGTTGGAGGTGGAGAGGCTTAGAAATCTATAGTGCTTCATCAAACAACCCTGTAAACTTCAGAAAACATACCGAGCATATATTTAGGAAAACTCATAAATGGCTTGTTATCGGAGCGCAGTAGCTGTTCTAGTGTTATCGGGTGCAGCGGCGCCTGCTTTCTATAGCTGTGACCGTTGGAATAAAAGCTCCATTAAAATCTATTCTCATAAAGTTATCAGAGATTGGTCACGGGTCCAGACAGAACCATCAGTTCACGTCCAGATCGAGGTCTGCCCTTCTGTGATGCAAGTTCAAGTGCTTTCCGACAGCTGTCACGTGTAGGCGCCACTCTGTCGCCATCTGCTATAAGAAATATTCTTATCATGACAACTTGAGGTAATCCAAAGCAATTCCACAGGCCATTTTGTGATTTGTGTCTCGTGCCATATTCTGTTTTCTTTGGTTATAATTATTTACGAGTTAATGCTAACATTTATATAAAGATATCATTCCATGCTAACAGTCATTTAAACATGTCATGTTTAGGCGGATCAGTTCAAACATGTTTGTTCAACAGGTCAAATTTGTCCTAGTTCAGTAAAGTAGAGGGCTGGGGGGCCACTTTCTCTGTGGTCCTGTGGTTTTGCTGAATTACGAAAACCTGTTGTTGAATTCTTGGTTGAACTTCTGCCTTAAAGATGTAGTCAGTGATCTTCTAACCTTCTAACCTAATGCAGTATTTGTCAAAATCACCGTATTTCTCCTCTCCATCCACAAGATGTCACCACTGACAGCATGTTGAAAAAAAAGTTTGGTTTCAATACACAGCCTTGGCTCTGAATTTCAGCAGGTAAATACTGTGGCTCGGGCTGAGTCACCAAAACAGAGTACATCCCCCCACATCCAGGGGGTGATCATACTCATGTGCAGATCAGACAGAGGGGGGAGGGGGAGTTGTAGGTTGCGTAGCGTGCACAGTTAGCGTAAGAGAGAGTTACAATAGGTGCAGTAGCAATGGCTGAAAAACAACCCAAAAGAAAAAGGTCAGAGGAGTGAAAAGTGAAAAAGAAGGGCTATGACCATGAAAGAGGGAAGACCCGGGTCAACATTGGTGTTGCTTTCCGACGGTGGAGGGAACTCTGCGAATTTAAAGACCTGAAAACGGACACGCTGGATAGGTTAGCAACATTAGCTTTGTGGTGCTTCACATAACAGTAACAGCCGTCGGGCATTCATCTTATTGTCTAATCTGTCAGAATGTTCTGTTGTTGTGATGTTATCAATAATGGCAGTCGAGTAAATTTGTTTATAAACAACCTCTCCACTCGTTTTCTCCTACATCGCTGACTACACCTTTAAGTCTGACCTTACCCAGCCTTTATAGCTTACCTTTCCTGGCAGACACAGCATATGAGACCAGACATGATCTTAACAGGTGATGATACTGCCTCAAATCCTGATACTTGTAAGATCTTGTGCATGCTTCTGTTCAATGCTCTTTGTCTGTACAAAACCCTAACACTTTAAAGAAATTAAAATTGAAAATAAACTGTAATTTGACTTTCCCTTGTTCCAGAAAACAAAAACTCAAGTATAGCTGTATTTCAATTTTGATGTTTCTATTAAAAAACAATTATCCAGTTGTTTTACTGTTTTTAGTATCTGTTTTCAAACATTTCATCAAATTACCAAAAGAGACAGTCACCAAAAAATGAAGATGAACACAAATATCTTTTTAGCTAAAATCTCAAAACCCCAAAACAAATCCTTTAAAAAATGTCCAAACACAAACCTAGAGTCCAACAAAGTAATAAAATAAAACTGGCAAAACAAAAAAAGGCAAACATCAGAAACTACACTAAATAAAACCGGAAACATGAGAAACATGGGGAACAAGAGGTCTAAACACCAGAGAAAACATACTCAATGAAACAAAACTAAACTATTTCAGAAATACATATTTTTATTTATCATCAACGATCCTTCAGTCATAAATCAGCAGGATTAATTTTTCACTATTTTATGTATCATTTCATGATATCGATGATATTAAATACATACGGTATAAATGGAAAATTTAAACTATAATTTTTTTAAGAGAGGACAAAAACAAAGTTATTACCGCAGACTAAGAGATAATATAATTCTTATATATATATAATAATAATATAATATATAATAAAATACACATTAATCATTTGACGACCCCATTCTGCTCCATCCTTTAAGAAATCATTCTCAAAGAAGGAAATTAAAAGTCACAGATACATGATTAAATATAGAGTAGGTTGACAAGAATTACAATCATCATGTGTTTTCATTCTTTAAACCAGAATTTTCCACTGCATAGACAAAATCTGATCGTCTGAAACCTGGAGCCTTTATGCCCCATTGACCCTTTTTAAAACATTTTTTACATTCTTCTGTCAAAGCAGATCAGACATATAAAGTCCTGTTAACTCCTGTGTCCCCAAAAGCAAAAAGCTGCACACACACAAAATCCCTGCTAGATTATTGTTTCATGTTTGCAGTGGGCCACTGTGGGAAATGATCACCTTGACTGAACTGATAAATTATAGCAGTGACGGTGAAACAGAGGAATTCATTATTTTAACTAGCTGAAACTTGCAGTTGCTGCTTATCACCGACACTTAGACTGATAAAAAAAAATCATAAACAACAACTTTACTTTCATTGAATAGAAAAATATGTTTTGTTTCCTTATGTAAAATTATAAAAATAAATTCACATTTGGCATACGTGATGAAGACTTGAGTTAATTATCAAAAAACAACATTAAGAAGTATATCTTTGTATTAAAAGGGCCCTGAGGAGGAAGGAGTGCAGTTTTTGTATTTTTCTGTCATTGCTCACAAAGTAATAATCTATGAAAATTTATGTTATTTATAATCATTGACCAGAGGTGGAAAGAGTACTGAAAATCTGTACTCAAGTACAAGTACTGTTACAGTGCATTAATTGTACTCAAGTACAAGTAAAAGTACTGGTGTTAAAAAAACAAAACTAAATTAAAAGTACAAAGTACTCTTCTCATAAACTACTCAGAGTATTTATTACTTTTGAACCAAAAGATGTTTTATTGCATGGGTACTCCGGCTCTGGGCCCCGGATGCTTAATGAAAAGCCCCAAATGTGAAGTAATGTGAAGTACTGGAGTTCAACAGAAATATATATTATATACAAAGCAAACAGGCATAAGGACATGCACACTAATATTTTGTTGGACAACCCTTTGAGGCAATTATTAAAAATTAAGCTTTTTCAGTAACTCTCCATCAGACTTCTGCTCCTGCTCAAAGGTATTCTGGTGCTCTGATTTGTCCAGGACAGTTTTTTTGTTTAATTATTCTTTTCAACCACAATTCCAAAGCAATGTCTTATTTGAATAAATTAAAATGTAGCTGTTTTTTTATTATAACTATTTCAGTTTCTAGTTCTTTGAGTGACTATTGTAAATTTTCTTTAATGGAAGGGCATGAATATATTTAGGGATGATTGTATATTGTATAAAACATGGCTCAAATCCATCTTAATGTATGCAATTGCTGTAAAGTGGTTAGAATTTGGAAATTGAGAAGCTGTATAATTTTTAAAACAGCGCAAATTTTTTGCACATGCTAAAAAATTCTATCACTCATCCGGGCTTAGCCCCGGGACTTCTTCAATCCTAAGTCCGCCCCTGGTCGGTGGCTGTCCAAATATTGAGCTACAACAAGAATTGCAGCTCAATTTTGCATGCACATGTGCACACGTTAGCTAGCTCCGTCTTATTTTATTTTCAGGCTAACCCACGACAGTGACGACCTCTTTGCAGGCATATCTTAGCCAAACTATTAGCCTTTACACCTGAAAAGTAAGAAAGCAATATTAGACAAGGATAGTTGTTTTTCCTCCTACCGCAATCCATTTTAGCTTCTTCATTTAGAAATCAGTCTATAAGTTAGTCTCCACTCTGCTGCGTAGACGTATCTCCAGACACCTGTGCCTGCTGCACTGGAGTGTCACCCCTATGTCATGGGTTAACTGGCGCTGTCGGGATATTGTGGGCATATTCTGGGTGTACTCAGTAGTGACTTATGGTTTTAAATGTAGCGAAGTAGATTACATGGTGTAAACTGTACTCAAGTATGAGTAAAGTTACATGCTTGAAAAAAGTACTCACCAAAGTACAAGCACCCAAAAAATCTACTTAATTACAGTAACATGAGTATTTGTAATTCGTTACTTCCACCTCTGTCATTGACATACCCCACACTATTAACCCCTGTGTGAAATCACTTTGCCTTTATCAGGAAGAAGAAAACTCTTCCCTTCTTAAAAAGTGGTACTATTTTAATAAACTGGCATTTAGAAGTAAAAATTATGACCTAAATTCATGTCTGTAATGGAGACTTGAGTAAATGACTAAAAAAAGCAGTTTTTATTGTTTAATTAAAATATTTCTTAACAGATCAAATGTCTCGGACTGCATTTTCAGGAGAGTCTGAGAGTTTAGAGCTGTTGGACATGGATTGTGATTGTGTGATTAAAAGAGCCCCCTAACCTTCATCATGCAGAGGCACGTCAAAGTCACCTCAGTTTTCTCGCCAAAGCAGAGCTAAGAGCTCCTAATATTTATCCACTAACTCTGGAGCTGCCCAGAGTCACTCACAGACCCAAATTCACCTAATGCTCAAGGAAAGCACCTTAATTTGGCTGGTGGGGATGTTTTCCATCCTTGGATTACATAAGGAGTTGTTCATAAAACATAAACATCTGTTCGATTCAGGCAAGAAACAAACTTTCACTTTAAAGAAGCTCAGAGGACTGACCCATAAAACCATTTTCATTCACAGCATCATAAACACATTCAGTTTCAGGGTCGCTCTCTTCCATAAGGCTCGTTCCTCTCATTGGACGTTGCATCGATCTGAGACATGGACAGATAAAGCTCCAATAGTTGCTCCAAGTGCGGCTCCAGCTGCAACCCCAACTGCGATGCCGATGGGACCTCCGGCGATGCCGATAATGCCCCCGACCGCGGCCCCGCATGTTGTGGCTAACAGTATTGCCGGAGCGGCGATGAACTCGTTGGATCTCTCGGCCTGAGCCCTGGCATTATGCTCG
The DNA here is from genome assembly GCA_036419115.1 of Scarus forsteni. NCBI lineage: Eukaryota > Metazoa > Chordata > Actinopteri > Labriformes > Labridae > Scarus > Scarus forsteni. The sequence continues at coordinate 118,213 of JAZDUH010000236.1, read as the reverse complement.
TATCTCTTGTAGACCAGCCGCTCCTCCCTGCGGTACGTCGATGATGAACACCTCGCCTTGAGTTGGTCCAGCTCCCTCTGCCGCTGCGCCTCCATCTCCTTCAGGAGGCGCTGTTTCTCCTTCTCTATGGCCTCCTCTGCTTTCATGAACATCTCGTTGGTGTAGAAGGATCCTCCATTCGCCATGGTCATCTTGTCGATCTTGTCCAGCAGCCCTCTGGTCTGTTCCGGGTCTTTGATTTCGTTGTTGAAGACGTGGTATCGGTTGTAGCAAGACCTGACGAAGGCCTTTAGATCAGGACTCTCTGCCACATAGCCTTCAATGGTTTGATTCCTCAGCTGGTCTCCATGTGTGAACAGAACCATTGTGTATCTTGCAGCGTCCTCACCAAATGTAATCTGGATCATCTTGACCGTGTCCTTTTCCTCCTGCGTGAACCTGCCGAGCTGCAGAACCACCAGGAAGGCGTGAGGACCGGGCGAGGACAGAGAAATGCAGCTCTTGATCCTCTTTAGGACTTCTTCTTGGGTGAAATTGGTGTCAAACAGACCTGGGGTGTCGATGATCGCCACTTTTCGACTGTCGACGTTCCCTTTGGCTTTCTGACATACAGCCGTTTGGGAGACTGGCGAAAGCTCAGACTCAAACGCCTCTCGGCCCAGGATGGTGTTTCCTGCAGCGCTTTTCCCCACGCCGGTCTTTCCGACCAGAACAATCCTTCTCTCTTCTGAGTCGGTGGCTTCATCGTACCCTGTCGGACAGAAATAGACTGTTTATCATGCTGTGAGGGCTGGGCCATGCTGAGGAGAGCCTGCTGTGGTGGACACTGATTGTTCTTCTCCATGAGGCGGCTAATTGCTACCTAATAAGATAGATTTCAAAGCTTATCTTTAATTAGGGGGATCTCCCGAATGCCCACAGGCTCCTCTTCTTTGTTTTACCCACAACACATACTTCTGAAAAGTTCAGCACAGGCTGTCCTCAAAACCTTCTCGAGATGTTTATCAGCACATGGGTCTCATAATCCAAAGCCCGGCACACACGGCCAGTCACTGGCTGACAACAACGAGCAATTTAAGTTCATTCTACTGTGACGTGGATCCATGCTTTAACTACTCTGCTGAGGAGTCTATCTCTGCTGACATCAGGCAAAAGGTGGGGACAGCCTGAACCAGTCTCCAGCCAATCACAGGGCCACATAGAGAGATGGACAACCATTCACGCAGACACTCAAACCTAAGGGCAATTTAGAGTCACTAATCACTCTAATGAGCATGTTTTTGGTCTGTGGGAGGAAGCTGGAGTACCCAATGAGAACCCATGCATGTACACTCCACACAGAAAGGCCCTGACCAACACATAAACAGTCTCCTGCTGCCCACGATGTGGATTTAAATGCAGTTAAGAAATTAGAACTCTGAGCTTTATTTAACCACAACATCCATGTGGCTGCTTAATATGTGTATCTTAGATACAAAGTGTTAGTTTTGGTTTTAGGAACCTTAAATTGGCTTCATGCAAACAAACAGGAAGCCCACAGACATGATGACATGATCATAATTAAATCTTAAATCATTCATTTATGATCCAGTGTGCTGCCATGTATGTGAGCTGTAAAAGCATGAAACATCTCGTCAGTGGCTTTTTTTCCAACTCGCTCTCACGGGCTCTAAGACTCACCATGAGCAATTGTTCTCAAAGACATAAGCCAGTTTGTGGTGGAGAGAGAAGATGTGGGACCAAACTGGGGGAAGATTACTGATCATACGGAGGGCGCTCAGTAAAGAGAAGGCCAGAAAACAGTGATAGACCGAAACTTTCATGCTTCCTGATTGATAGATGTTAAACTATGATTTCAACATTATAACCCAGCCGACAGTGAAGTTCTGTCCCACAGGGCTAGGGGTTAGGGTTATCTTACTCTGCCTTTAAACTGAGGGTCAACAGGGTTAGGGGTATCTTATGGCCCTTTTCCATTAGCCCTACTCTACTCTATTTGACTATACCCAGCTCTACTCTACTCGCCTTGTGCTGCTTTTCCATTAGCCCCAGTCGCCTACCCAACAGCGTGCAGTGTCGCTGAGCGGCTCTGGGGTGACGTCATTTGGAGCGCGACACAACAGGTTTTGGCTTTTTGTCACAAACTGAGTAAAAAAGGAAAGCAGAAGAAGGCTGCAGGTGGTAAGAAGAAATACCCCTTGAGAAGCACAGGAGAGGTTTGGAAGCTATACAACAGAATGAAGCCGAGGACGAGAGCAATCCAGCTGCAAAGAAAAGACGTATGAGGGTAAGGTAACGGTAGCTACCTAGGTCGTCGCAATCATGACTCATCGATGACGACATTGCCTGACCAATCAGTAGCCGGCAGTCAGTGATGTCATATTTTAGTATGGACTTAGCTCGCTTGGAACCAGAGCGGAGTAGGTACTAAAACTAGCTTGTTTTAGGAGGTACCAGGCTAGCAGAAACAAGCTGCACATCGAGTAGGACCGAGTAGAGTAGGGCCAAGGCGTGCCAGTGGAAAAGGGCCATTAATCTCCCTTTAAACTGAGGGTCAACAGGGTTAGGGTTATCTCACTCTGCCTTTGAACTGAGGGTCAACAGGGTTAGGGTTATCTTACTTGGCCTTTAAACTGAGGGTCAACAGGGTTAGGGTTATCTTACTCTGCCTTTAAACCAAGAGTCAACAGGGTTAGGGCTATCCTACTCTGCCTTTAGGGTCAACAGGGTTAGGGTTATCTTACTTGGCCTTTAAACTGAGGGTCAACAGGGTTAGGGCTATCCTACTCTGCCTTTAGGGTCAACAGGGTTAGGGCTATCCTACTCTGCCTTTAGGGTCAACAGGGTTAGGGTTATCCTACTCTGCCTTTAGGGTCAACAGGGTTAGGGTTATCTTACTCTGCCTTTAAACTGAGAACACCTCAGCTGGTGTTCAGCTAAGCGATCAAACAGGTTTAAGAGCTCTGATCCCTGACTACGCAAAGAATTTTCAACAAACAAAACCATCATGAGTGCAGCACAGCTCCAACAATGACACATTTCAGAGTTATGTAAGAGCAGCAGGCGTTGGGTAACTCCGGAGCCAAAAACAGACTCAAATGTGATTTTAAAGGTGAAAAAGTCCCCTCAAAAAGGAATAAGGTCAATCAGGGATTTTTTTCTGAAGCCCCAATGTTTGTGTTAAACAGCAGATTCTCCATAAAATGTCTGTTTCAGGTTGAGGTCAGTCAGCCTGTTATCTGGATCATTACATATTTCCTACCAGAACAGATAATATGAAACGTCACAAACACAAAACAGCGATTAAAGATTAAACTCGGTCACTGTCGGACTTCAAGTTAAAATGAGGTTACCAAAATCTTTGAAAACTGAGCTGGTTTATCATATGTAACCCTCAGACCTGATGGGACAGCTTTACATATTCTAATAATTCAGCTTTGACATGCTGTTACTCGCCAAATTCAGCAGGCATGTGCATTTTCACTAATTTTCACATTTTAAAGTAATCCTGTACCACAGCTTCCTTCACTGTGCAGCAGGTATTTACTAGTCAAAGCCTCACGGGGACCTTAATGTCCTTTGAACCATTTAAGTGAGTTTTAATGTTTAAGGTATCTGCATTAATTTATCTCTAAACAAAACAAAAATGGAAATAATCTGAATATACTGACAGGAAAGTGGATTTGGGGGGGAGGGGGGGTGATTGTCACAGGCCTCATGTCAATTCTGAGTTACAATGTTGTTTTTATGGATTTGTTGTTTTTATGTCAGCTTATAACTAAAAAAAAACATGTAATTGCTTTATTTATAACAATGGATGTCTCTGAGAGCTGCTTCTTTAATCTAAACAGATTTGGGTGCCTTTTTTTATCCCACAGATGTTGGTTATATCATCACATACACTGGATTTAAAGAGTTAACTCACTGAATATAATTAAAATCTTTATAGTTATGGGCAGGACTATAGTGAACCAAAAGATTTATGAGAAAAAGAAAACATGGAAAAAGCACTTACATATTTCAGGGCGTTTTAACCCCCTTTTCTTAAATTATGACCGAGCATCAAAACTACAAATCCATAAAAAATGTGTAAACTATACAGGCATGTACAAATGTGCCCTTTTAAGACTTTAAGGATCAGGTGTGAGGCTTAAATGTTTTTTTTTATTTTACACTGAAGGATGCACATTTAGGTCAGAGAAGAAAAGCAAACATTCAGCAGACGTTAAACAGAAAGTCTTATTATTTTATTTAAAATTCTTTTTTAATCCATTAAAGATCAAATGTGTCAGAGCTGATCTGTAATGTATCTTTAACAAGCTTGAATAGTACAGACCGTTTACTTTGAGTTTCCAAAGGCACCATTCATCATAAACATTCAGCCTGAGACGAACATTAGAAATAAAATCAACCATTTTAAGATCAATCTGAATAAACTCAATATTTCAGAATAAAGCACAGTGCTTAATCATGACCTCTCACCTTTGTAGTAATCTTTTTCCATGTTGTATACCTCAGAGGCCGTAGGATCCTGCTGCTGTCTGTCCCTCCACAGCGTGACTTTACCTCTGACTGCTGCTGTTACCTGTCCTACAGGTGTGGGCGTGTCCTCGGCGTCTGTTGGACGGGTATTTCAGACTAAAAGGAAGTGCAGCATGTTTAAGACATGAACTATTATCTGACAGAGCTCAGGGCCATTGTTTGAATGCACCAAGATTCAGGCTACTGTTTAGTCTTTGTACTGGGACAGGCAGGGGCGGACTTACCATTAGGCAAAACTAGATGGTTGTCTTGGGCCCCAAGTTCCTGAGGACCCCATAAAACTCCTCATACACTTATGGTTAATACAGTTATTACTTATATGTGCACATTAATTATGTTTTTGATTAAAATCCTTTCGCTAAAATGCCAGTAGAATGCCTCATATTGATCAGTATTTCTTTATCCCATTGAAGACGGGAAATCTTTTGGGTCATTTTGAAGTAAGCTTTAAATTTCGTTTCTATTCGCTACAGAGGATGAGAAAACAATTATTTAGGCTTTTTTTTTTTTTTGAATTTGTTGGAAACCTTCAGGCTTTGGAAGGGGGGTCTTTCTAAAGTCCCCCATAGGTTTTACAGGTAATTTTGGTAGGTGTTTTTAGTCCTTAATATGTTAAAGGTGCTATGAGGAGAATCTATTACCGGCAACATTAAGACTCTGCTACCCATGAGCAGGCGACTGTCGTAATGCTGCGTTCCAGTAACCTCAGAACTGGGAGTGACATCATCTCCGACTTATCTACGTTCCAGTTGAAGTCTGAAAAAACATGCCGATCTACCAGGCTATTGTTAGCTGTTGTTAGCACGCCCTGTGTTGTTGTTCACAAATATCACATGAAGAATGTGATTATCACTATGGCAGCATTTTTGTAAATATAAGTCTAACAATACTATGTATACAGCTGATCTAGAGCGACACACCCCAGTCAGAAGTGCAAATAAATTGATTATTACAGGAGCTAAATAACTGTTCACACTGGGGGCATCCATCTTCCATTGTCAACTCGGGGGTGGCGAGGTTTCACCGAGTTCCCAGTCGGAAATTCAGACTTCGGGGGACGTTCCAGTTGCAGTTTCCTACTCGGAACTTGGAAATTCCTACTTCTGACTACAACTGGAAAGCACCACAACACGTTGCCGAAGTCAAAGCGTGTGTTTGTTGTGATGCTAATGAATGCAGCTCGGACCTTCCTCAGAACTCTGCATTGCTTTACAACTTCTTTTTTCAACAACTTACAGGATGCAAAGCCACGAGGTAATGTATCTCTTTCTAGTTACGTAGCGGTAGTTTTTGATGTGTGACAACAAGCAATCTTTGGAAAACTTAGTATCGTAGTTTTGTAGCCGGCTATATATCGCTACTTACAGCCCGGTGCTCTAAGACGTGTCTGAATAATATAAATTTGCTCTAGTTTTAATTGTCTTGTTCCTGAAGTTGAGTATCCAGGCCAGTCCAGCCCTGTCCTGTCCAACCCGGCCAAGAAGCTAAGTAATAGCATTTATAGAAAACCTATTTTGATGCTATAAAACTCTTCGATAAGAGCATATTTTGATCAGGTATCTAAAAGTGAGACTTTTCTGTAATTACTCAGAAACTCCTCACAGTCCCTTTAAGGAAGTTATTAACAACTACTCTCTCTGAATTAAAATGATCTCTGTCAGTCTTGTAGCTTTGTATTAACATTGCTTTAATGTGTGTCATCATTTACTGCTGTATATGTTTAAAGTTGAGCTCATTTTAAATGAATTCATTTGCTGTTGGGCAGTTTAAGCAATTGTCATATATTTGTAGCATCACTAGTCTTTCCTGTGACAGAACAGCCTCTACTGGCTTGCTGCTGCCCAAATTTAAGCTGTATAAAGGTAAATCATCTCTGTCACATATACAGTCATGAAATTACAACTTATATAGCACAATCAATTCTATATATGTGACCCATCCAAAGTATTCTATCAGAGAACCTACTGGTAAAAAAATAATGCATGTGTATTCAGTTAAATTGTGTCTGTATAATTGATCTGTTGTTTTGTGTGTTGTCTTCTCATTTCAGAGGGCCCCGTACCTGCCTTGGCCTTGGGCCCCAGATTTCTTAAATCCGCCACTGGGGACAGGATGGATGAAGACTGGAGGACATTTATTCAAATAAAGTCCTCGTCAATCAGCTGGTCCATCCGTCCTCCGCCCCACACTCGCGTCTCTGCTGCATACTTCAGAGTCTTGGTCTCTGACTCACCGGCTCTGCAGGACCATGAAACTCCAGTTCTGTCAGATCTGTGCTGCCTCCAAAGCGCAGACAGACTTTTAAATGACAGATTTAAGGACCAGATGCACTCCACTTCCCACATCTCACAAACCCTTATTGAACTGCAGTAATGTTCCTCTGAGATTCAGAAGCTATATCAGAGACTATATCAAAACCAAAATTGGAAATACATTTAATCAGACAAAAACATTAAAACCAGAGTGTACATTCACATTTTAAACAAAAGACCAAACAGTAAAACTCAGTTTGATAAACTTAATATAAAGTTAGAGCCAATTCAAAGTTCTTTTTCAGTACAACACTCTTAATGAAAGTGTTTTTAGGATTTTTATTTGCCTTTTATTTCATCAGTAAATCCCAGTGATGTTGTTTTTTTCTTTTTTTACCTTAGTAATACCCCTTTTCCACTAGCCCGCCTTGGCCCTACTCTACTCGGCTCTACTCGATTTGCAGCGTGTTTCCACTAGCCTGGTACCTCCTAAAACAAGCTAGTTTTAGTACCTACTCCGCTCTGGTTCCAAGCAAGCTGAGTCGATACAAAAAGATGACGTCACCAACTGCCGGCTACTGATTGGTCAGACAATGTCGTCATCGATGAGTCACGAGCGCGACGACCTAGCATACTTGCGGTAGCTACCGTTAGCTTACCCTCATACGTCTTTTCTTTGCAGCTGGATTGCTCTCGTCCTCGGCTTCATTCTGTTATATAGCTTCCAAAACTCTCCTGTGCTTCTCAAGGGGTATTTCTTCTTACCACCTGCAGCCTTCTTCTGCTTTCCTTTTTTACTCGGTTTGTGACAAAAAGCCACAGATTGTTGTGTCGAGCTCAAAATGACGTCACCGCAGTGCCGCTCACCCCGTTGGGCAGGCGACTGGGGCTAATGGAAAAGCAGCACAAGGCGAGTAGAGTAGAGCCGAGTAGAGTAGAGTAGGGCTAATGGAAAAGGGCCATAAGTTAGCTCAGGTAGCAGCCCCACAGATCCACTCCATGAGCATCAACCATCAATAGAAGCATTGAACATTAACTCAGACTTTTAGACCCGTTTAACTATTTTAATGGCAGTTCAGCCAGATGCTGTTATACTGATCAACATCAGTCCTCTCCAGATTAAATTCATCATAGATATTAATGTTAAAATTAGACTGATCTCTCTGTCCATGCTTGTATTGATTATTCATCCATAGTAACTTTACAACCACATAGACATGACGACCCTCTTGAACATGATGCTACATCTAACCTTTAATACAATACATTCAGCAGAGACAAATGTGATGAGGACAGATTTCAGATTCGGGCATCCATGGGTTAAAATTAACTAATGAAAATCAGACATGGCTTTTGAATTGTGTTTCCACCAAATTATTTATAAACAAACTAATGAAACTGGCTTGGACAAAAATGATGGTACCCCTACAAAGGATTGAAAATGATGTGACCATAGGGACATGTTAAACTAAGGTGTGCCCTGTAATGATCATCACAGGTGTCTCCAAGCTTGTAATCAGTCAGTCTGCCTATTTAAAGGCTGAAAAGTGGTCACTGTGCTGTTTGGTATCATGGTGTGTACCACACTGAGCATGGACCACAGAAAGCTAAGGAGAGAGCTGTCTCAGGAGACTAGAAATAAAATTATAGACAAGCATGTTAAAGGTAAAGGCTATAAGACCATCTCCAAGCAGCCTGATGTTCCTGTGACTACAGCTGCACAGATTATTCAGAAGTTTAAGGTCCACAGGACTGTAGCCAACCTCCCTGGATGTGGCTGCGAAGAAAACTGATGACAAACTGAAGAGACGGAGAATACGAATGGAAACCAAAGAGCCTACCCATATGGAAAAGACATTGTAGGATTTTACAAAATAACTGTATCACATATATGACACTTGTAAATAATTTGCATGACAAGTAAAGAAAATACAAGATCCACACAAAAGTTTTGTAAAATGAAGAATATACAATTTGCATACTTACAAGTATTATATATGACAGCTATTTCACATACACTATTTTTAGTAGATACCTGCTCTATCCTAAAGAAAATACAAGATCCATACAAAAGTTTTGTAAAATGAAAAATATACAATTTGCATACTTACAAGTATTATATATGACAGCTATTTCACATACAGTATTTTTAGTAGATACCTGCTCTATCCTAAAGAACACACAAGATCCATACAGAAGTTTTGTAAAATGAAAAATATAAAATTTGCATACTTACAAGTACTATATATGACAGCTATTTCACATACAACACATACAATATTCTTAGTAGATACCTGCTCTATCCTACATATATTATTTGGAATTAAAAGTTTTGCAAGAAACATAAAAACATAGGAGGTCCTATGTAAAATGGCACATAGATGAGATACCTGATTCTTGATCATTTCAAAGGCCTGTGTGTATGGTGTTTAGGTACATACATAGTCAAAACCTGGTGTGTGTGTGTGTGTGTGTATTCATAAAAACAAATATACGCACACATATATGTCAATGACAAATTTAAGGAGTCAAAAATGTATTTTTAAAAAGTTCTTTGAAAATGGATATAATGCAGATTTTTGAGACAAGGACAAAGCGTTTTAATGGATTTCAGTTGTTAACTAACATTTTTCATGTTTCATGTCAAATTACTTTTTTGAAGTGTTTTAACTAAGTGTTTTTAAATATCAGGTGGTGCAACCAATAATATGTAAGTATATGTATATTTTTGTTAGTTTTTTTCTATGTGACATTTTGGGCAAGTATTCCCTAAGTGTCTGTGGTGACTCATACAATATTAATTTGTGGGTGCGTTTTTTTTTTATCTACAATAATTCAAGCGATTTACACTCTAGAGTCTAGATATTGAGCATTTTTGTCATTTGATTTTATATTTCAAGACAAAAAAATTAAATCAAAAATTTGCAAATAAATGAATTTAATAAAATAGCTATTCTCATCCCACTTATCTCCTTTTGTTCACTTTAGATTTAGATTTGATGGTTTAAATTACTATTTTACCTGGTCACACCAACTGACGAGGAACAGTTGTGCCACCTGACCGCATTAGAAATGACAGAAAACCTAGTGTAGAAGATGGGTCTGGTCTACAACTACAGGAAATGTTTGGATGAGGTTATTGCTGCCAAAGGACAGTCAACCAGTTATTAAACCCAAAGGTTCACACACTTTTTCCACCCTGCACTGTGACTGTTTCCATATTGTGTTGAATAAAAACATGAAATCAGATTATTTTTTGTGCAATATTAGTTTAAGCAGACTGTGTTTGTCTAGTGATGTGACTTAGATGAAGATCAGGACATATTTTATGACCGATTTAAGCAGATATCCAAGTAATCCCAGAGAGCTCACATACTTTTTCATGCAACTGTATTAATTAAAGATAAATCAATGATGAAAAAAAAATACCTTTGTAAATGATTAGTTAATTCAATATTTACTAGGGATGGAAATTGAACACCAATTCCAGTTGAAAATCTTTAACAGCTCCATAAAATAATCAATATCAAGAGTCTTTTTGTTAATCAATTCCCTTATCAATTCCTCCCACTGGCAGGGTTCAGAAACATCAGAATTATGGCTTAATCTTTTACAAAAGGCGCCTACTGACAACTTTAAGTGAGCGGAAATACCAGCACCTTGCAGAAGAAGTTATCTATGCTGTGACATGTGTTTGACATTGTTGACACTGAAAATCTACAGGCCAACATTTGCACACAGGAAAAATCTCCAGAAATCAATAAGGGAATCATTGAAGAATTGATCGATTAGCAGGAACCTTAAAAGCATTGATATAAACAAAATTTCTCAATACAAAATGATAATTATGACAAAAGCATTAAATTATGACATTTTTAACTAAAAATTAGAAGAATAAAATAGAAATGTAACTAACTATTTATCTCTTAAAGTGACATTCCCTGCAGTTGTGCCACTGACTCACTGGTTGCGTCGCCTGACATTACAAATTATTTTTAGTTTAAAAAAGGCATCTGCCAAGGCAACTGTATAAGCATTAACCTTTGTCATTAAGTATGTGTCATTTTAGATGAAATTTGTTATTTTAAGTTATGATTGATATTTCAATAGTATTACATTGGTTGTACCACCTGGCATGAAAATTGTATCAGCCTACCGATGAACTAAAAATATGAATTTTTATCAGTATCTGAGAGAGATCTGCAAAACTTTTCACCTGGTCTCAGGTGTCAGTTGGGGTCCTCTAGATGATGCAATATCCTTTTTACTGTTATCTCGTTTTCACTTCAAAATAAAAGTCTAATGTTACAGTTGCACCATCCTGATATTTAGCAAACTGCAAATTGTGTGACAAAAGTTTCTGAGCTACCTCAACAGATTATAAACTATTTTATTTGCAAGAAGTATTTTATTTTGAAATGTTTCAGAAATGAAATAATGCAACAGCATACATTTCTTTTTTAATTTAGCATCACAGACATGCTAATTTTATAGTTTAATCAGTGTGTTCATTTGCTTGGACGGTGGTACCACCTGATTTTTTTTTGGTGTTTGAGGTGCCCAAAAAAAAACAAAAAACAAATTGTATGAATGTGCTAGAGATATATTCACATGAAATAGATTTTGTACTTTAAAGTAATACATAGGATGAATGTCATTGTCACACATACATGTATATATATATATATATATATATATATATATATATATATATATACATATATATATATATATATATATATATGTATATATATATATATAGATATATATATATATATTTATATGTATATAGATATAGATATAGATAGATAGATAGATAGATAGATAGATAGATAGATAGATAGATAGATAGATGGATGGATAGATAGATAGATAGATAGATAGATAGATAGATAGATAGATAGATAGATAGATAGATAGATAGATAGATAGATAGATAGATAGATAGATAGATCTATATATGTCTCTACTGTCAGTGTTATTTCATTGACACAACACAGTATTGGCCAATACTGACTTTAGAGGACTGGAGGACTGGCACACCATCACAGTTAAAGTTGTCAAAGTGGTATAATTATTTTAGACGAATAGGATATTTTAGATTTTGAGAACAGCAAATGTTCAGGCAGCACGGTGGCGCAGCTGGTAGAGCACGTGCCTCACAACAAGAAGGTTCCAGGTTCGATTCCAGGCTGGGAGGGCCTTTCTGGGTTCAGGGTGAACCCCCACCTCTCGAATGTATATAGCTGGTATAGGCCCCCCAGAACAAGCTTCAGCCCCCTGCAACCCCAAAACGGATAGCAGGGTATAGAGAAAATGATGAAAAACATTCTTATAGAAAACAATGGAAAATTTCATATAAATTAATTACAATTATTATACAAAAAATACATATGTAATGGATACAATTTTAATCCTGTGACATAGTAAAAATATGTAGGTAATTACTAAATAACATATATGGACTATATAAGGAAAGCATATCTTTCAATTAAGTTTTTTATATGTAACATATATAAAGTTTAATGTAACATGTAAAATTTTTATAAGTATGTTGTATGAAAACAATGCAAAAGTGGCCACTTTCATGAGTAAATCATGAGAAAATCAAATAAGTCTTACACATATAAAATATAAATATTTAACATGCTGACATATAATAATTTTATAAGGTTTTTGTATTTCTTTTCCGTATGGGTAGAACAACTTCAAAGAGATTAGAGGAGAACTCCAAGGTCAAGGTACATCAGTGTCAGATCACATCATCCATCACTGTTTGAGCCAAAGTGGACTTAATGGAGGACATCACTGGTGAAAGTAAATCATAAAAAAAGTGAGACTGGAATTTGCCAAAATGCATATTGACAAGCCACAAAGCTTCTGGGAGAATGTCCTTTGGACAGATGAGACAAAACTGGAGCTTTTTGGTAAGTCACATCAGCTCTATGTTCACAGACACAAAAATGAAGCATACAAAGAAAAGAACACTGTACCTACTGTGAAACATGGAGGAGGCTCAGTTATGTTCTGGGGCTGCTTTGCTGTATCTGACACAGGGTGTCTTGAATCTGTGCAGGTACAATGAAATCTCAAGACTATCAAGACATTCTGGAGTGAAATGTGCTGCCCAGTGTCAGAAAGCTTGGTCTCAGTCACAGGTCATGGGTCCTCCAACAGGATAATGAGCCAAAACACACAGCTAAAAACACCCAAGAATGACTCAGAACAAAACACTGGACTATTCTGAAGTGGCCTTCTATGATCCCTGATCTAAATCCTGTTGAACACTTGTGTAAGGAGCTGAAACATGCAACACCACTGTTGAAAGCAAACCATATGAAAGAGAGACTGTTTTCAAAACAATTCTGTCCACATGTGTATCTATAAATTCAGAGTTTGTCTTCAGCCTGCTCTGTTATAAAGTGTCTTGATAGAACATTTGTTATGAACAGATACACCAATAAAGATTGATTGAATGTTTGACTGAATAATAAATAAGCCATGTCTTTGACTTTTAGAGGAAATGACCAATCTTGTAGAGACTTGTAAGTGATTAAGAACAAAGTCAAAAACATTTTTGTGCAAGGTCGTGACAGGCAGGTGATAAAGAGCTCTGTTATCAGTTATGTTCTGCACCTGAGGTAAGGACCGCCATGTTTCATCTGACCCACAGTCAGTGTGACAGCAGCACCAAGCAGCATATCAGCACACTGTGGATGCAGCTATATGGACAGGAGAGACAAGGAGCCCTCTGCTGGTACAATATTTAGCCATATCCATCACAGTGAAGTGGCTAAATGTTGTATCTACACTATCAGTTCTTTGTAGGTTAAGCGATCTATTAGTGTGGCTCTGACTGTTGGACAGGTGAGTAACCTCATGTGGCCCTTTGGACCAAACTGTAATTCTGTTGTTATTTCTGCACGTTTAAGCTCTATCTGCAACAACATTGTTTTTCATTAAATTATTCTATCTTTGTTTTTTTAAAAAAGCACATCATGATTATTATAAAACTGTGCATAAAATATCAGAACACAGGAAAGAAGACCCTCTGACCCCTGTCTCACCTGATGATGTAAATATAAACTTCCTACTGCAGGTAAAACCTGATCCTGAGGAACAGCAAAGACAAAAATAACAGTGATAACAGTCTAATATTACAGCCATTTATCAGAGTAAACACACCACTGTTGTCATTTTAAAATTACTAATTAATTTCTAAATCAATAAATGCATTGTCATATGGTCTAACAACCATGCAATAACAATCACATGGCCCATTCTAGAGCAGTCATGTAGGTGGTGAAAGCAGTTTTTTCATAGGCCTGATATTGCGCTTTACTCTGCAATTGTTTTAATGTTCCTCATCTTATGTATTCTTAAACAAACATAAGTAGTAGATCATTTTATAGTAAAACCAATATGACATTAAATTAATCTAAGGATAAAAGATTTGAGAAAAGTGGAGAAGTGAAGAACAGAAGCAAAATAGGTATGAAATTGCAAATAAATTGGGAAAAATTGGCCAAAAAAATCCAAAAGTGGTTTAGAAAAATTGATTATGGCAGCAAAATTGGGAATTAAATTTGAAATTAAATTTCAAAAACCATGTAAAAATTCCAAACATGGTCTGACAGTGGCCAAAAAAGATGAATGGGGGCAAAATAGGCATAAAGTGGTAAAAACGGGGTTAAAAAAGGTAAAAATGGTCCAAAAGTGGGAAAAAAAGTGTATGAATAGAGGTGAAAAAAAAAAAAAAAAACAGGCATGAAATTGCAAAAAACTACATCACAATGCCAAAATGTTCAACACATTTTGGACTAAAAATATTGAACTTCTACGATTTGAAAATTGCAACAAGCCATATTGCGATTTAATCTAATTTGCAATGAACTGTTCAGCCTTAGATCTGATGTCACTATAATGATGGAGAATCACAATGGTGCTGCCTTCACTCTGAGGTTCACATGTGTTTTGGTGGCTGTGGTGGGTAAAATGGCTCTTCTGATTGGAGAGGCTGCTGACCCTTGACCCCAAACCCTCCCTAAAAGTGTCGAGTCACCTGAAGCTGCAGACGCTGTTCATAAATGAGTGTCCATGTTTTAATGGCATACTTTGAACAAGTTCTCACCATCAGCTGCCTCACAAACCCTGCTGGACCTGTTTAGTCTACTTTCTGGTCTTTCAGGTCTCCATGACTCAGCCGAAGAGGAGAAGAATTTATCTTTCAGTTTTATGTTCATTTCCCGAAAGGCAGATACAGACATCACACACAGAAGTTTATGAGGGCTGGTTCATGAAGACAGCTCTGATTTTAGCAGAGACATTCTCTGGACTCATCACTTTAGTGTCCTCAATCACAAGGCTGGGAGGGTTACTTTAAGACTGTGCTCTGATGCAGTTACCTGTTAAAAAATGAAGTCCGTGATGTAATACAAGTATCATAATACCAAAGTAATGTAACTTTATTGCATTCAATTACTTTTGGATTACTCCAATACCAAATGTGCTCAAAAAAGAGACAAAAGAAGCTAAATATATGTAAAATAAATGTTGTGTATTCTGTAAGACAGCTAAACAATGTAACTGTAAAAGAAATTGGTGATCCCAAATTTAGATAGAAGTTTACAGTTCAACAATCTAAGTCTTGACCACACAGTACAGTTTATTAAGCTTCTCTACATGCAGACATCATTTTAGTAGTTTGTTTGAATAATGAAAACGACCAGTTTTCTCGATATTTACCTCTAAAATGGACATGAAAAAATGACTCTTTTCCTGATTTCTGTTTTTGTGCTAAAATGATACCTGAGCTCTGTGCCCATCACAAGCTCATGAAAAGAAAAAAAATGCAAAAAAAATTGTGCATCACACACTCAGCAGGGGCAGCAATCGTGCCTTTATAGGGGTGGACAACTTTAATTACCAAGAGGGCCACATAAAACCATTTTCCAGCCTGAGGGCCACATTGTTACAAATTTTCAGAAACTCTCGATGATGAAAAAGAATGTTGGATAAACAACGAATGAGAATATAAATTTGTCATAAAATTAGAATACCAACATTCAAATATTACAACATAAATACAAGTTATTATGCACAATCAAATGAACTTGATACAGAATTAAAGCTAATTTAGCTTAGATACGTGGGATTAAAGCCAATGAAGTTATTTTCAAATCAATAAATGATGTGTTTTTCAAATTTTTAAAGCTCAAATATTTTGCTGCTGCCATTTTAAAAATATAATATTGAATAATAATTGATATAATGTTAAAGGCTTCATGAAAGAGATTTAGACGGCTGTCTGTTTCTTCCTGGAAAACTTAAAATCAAAGTTGGATGCAGGTGCTGTTATGTTTTTCAATTTTTTATACCTTAAAATTGTTTTATATATATTTTTCTCATTTCACTTCACCAACTTAGAGTACTTTGTGCAGATCCATCACATGAAATATTCAGATGAAAAACATTTAACTTGTAGGTTGGAATCTAACAGAATAGATAAAAGCAAAGGGGGGTGAATACTTTTGCAAGGTGCTGTAAGTAAAAACATGACAGTTAACACTATAACCCTAATTGTGGTCTTTTTTGTCAATAAATGTGTCAAGAATGGTCCTTTAAATTAGGGATGTAATGGTTATGGTAACGGTAAGCTGTGGTAAAATTTCCTACGGTAATCAAATCCTATTTAATGCTGTTAAACCGTGTTTGATCACCACACTGTGTCAGTAAGTCACAGTGATGCCGCTCTTTTACTGTAAAGTCTGAACTATGTGTGTCTGCTCCTCGGTGAAGCAGCCGTCTCTCACAGACAGAGGAGCAGTTTGTAACGTTTGTCCTCTAAAAGAGCCTCGCTCAGACTCTAACAGGTTTTCCCACTCAAAATGGACAAAGTCTAAAGTCTGGTCGAAGTTTGGATTTTAAAGGATGTCGAGGGAAAACTGACTGACGACAGTCACCCTGTCTAAAACACCAAACTGCGGTGAAACATAAAAATGTGTGTGATTAAAACTGCTGTAACTCCTCGAGTAAACAAGCAGAGAAAGGGAGAGAGAGAGAGGATTCAGAGAGCCATACCTGAGTGAATTATAGGAGCTTTATCAGGATTTTCTGTGTCAATAATGTATAAAGGTTGTAAATAACAGCATTAGTATCATTATGAAGTGAGTTCCTGTCGTTCTTTTGCTGTTTATTTGCCGTGTTTTGAAATTGATCGCCCTTTTCCGTCATAGTTTGTGTTTTATGGATTTAATCATTTCATGTAATTCAATGCTTAAAGGTCCAGTGTGTAGTTTTTAGCGACATCTAAAGGTGAGGTTTGAGATTGTAGCACTCCGGCGATCCTCCCTCCCTTTGGGAGAAGCCCTGAGCTACGGTGGCCCTCCAAGCACTAAAAGCGTTTTTCAACATGGCGTCGTCAACGAGTGTTTCCAGCTACCAAGCTATCAAATATCTCTGTTGATTCACCACATTTGAAAGTTCAGAGAGTATTTTAGGCGAGAAAGTCACCATGTAGAATACCAAAATGTGGTCATTTGAGCCATAAAACGCACAGATACAAATTTCATTTCGGTATTTCGGACATTCTGTTAAGCGGGCCATTATGCTATCGAAGAAACTTCCGGTCGGCTCCAAAACAAGAGCGTAATTTACAAAAGCGTTAAAGAACTAATAGGAGATCATGAAGAATGCTTTTATTTTGAAAATGTGAAGTTTGCTAGTAGCTGATTTTTAGCTGAATGCCGTCTCAAGACGACTTGACATTTATATTACGATAAATGTGATATATAATATTATGATATTGTTACAACCTGAGGCTGTTTTTTATTTGAGTCCGTTTTCCAGCATTTTGTCTGATGACTTTCATTTTGAAGCCTGAGGCCGTATTATCTGATGGAGGTTTTATTGAGGGGGGGGTTTCTGATGCCGTTTGGTCTGAGAAATGACACAGAGGTTTTCCTGATACCGAAGTATCCTAAAATATACACCTTACCAATGTGTACATGTGCTACTAAGTGACAAATTAGGAGCAAACAATAAAATTAAGGAGTACGTTGAAAATCTTTATCTTTGTCTCATCAACAGCGCTATATAGCTTAGTTATCAGCCTATGTTTTCTGTCCACAGAAAATTGCTTGTGGCCGTGAAATAAGCCTCTCATAGCAGATACATTCTCTGCGTCTTACTCCGACTTCTCCTGAAAGTAAACAAATAAATTCGGCTCCATATAAGAGTACAATTGGACACTTAGTCTTACCTGTCCAGCAAAAAACAGGCAACTTCTGCGTCTGTCTGCAAACTTATCCTTCAGGGACTTCCATCTGGGAAAGGCAGCGCCGATGTTGACCCTGTTTTTTATGTCTCATCCTGTCCCGATTATGCTTTGGCTTCATCCCGCTGCTTTCTTTGACAAAGTTTCACGCTCCTCTGCTGGCAAATTGTACGTGTGGTCCTCCATGTTTGTTTGTATTAGCACAGCTGCTTGGTAATCACTCTCTTCTACTTCGTCTATTTCACAACTGTGCATTTCCGGTAGATGTCGAAAAAAAAACGCGAAAGCGTTTCGTTTGTCCGTTCTGGGTTACGGTGGAGAAGATGGCGACGCAAAATGGAGCCCCCCATAAATGGGCGACCCACTCCTAGATTGATATAAATGACTTTTTCTAAGGTAACGAAAACAAAACATTAATTATTTAAGGCTGATTAGAAACTACTTTAAATATACTTGAAACTAATATATTCCATTTTTACCAAGTCTGTTATTTTATATTTTTTTCGTTTAGCATTTAATAATACACACTGGACCTTTAAGGGACTATCGTTAGTAAAACTAAAAATAAATAAATAAAAAGTCCTGGACATGGTCCAATATAACGAGCTGTAACATGGACACTAATGCTGCAGGCAAACTAAAATGTGCGAGTGTTTGTAAAATAGGTTAAATTTATTTTTGGCTGTCTAAAAACTTTGAACATGTTCATTTACAATTGTTTATGAAGAAATAAAGGTTCAAATCCATTTATTCCTTTTCTTGTAATTACACACTGTTAAAGCATTTATAACATAATAATGACAAACTCTTGCCAAAACTGTTTACTTTTATGTCTAATGAATAAAGTTTAAACAAATTACTCATTGGACATTTCCTGACACAGTTATTGAAAAAAAAGACAAAAGAACTGTTAAAATGATAAAGTATGATATTTTAAAATGATAATATGAAAGGGGTTAAATTATTTCAAGACTGTGTTAAAGTACTTTTTGAACATTTTGAGCACACTGCAACAATACAGTGATAATAATGATAACCGTGATAATTTTGGCCACAATAACCGTGATATGAAATTTTCTAACCTTTACATCCCTACTTTGACGACATTTTTCACCCTTTCTCATGAGAAATAAAAGCAAACAGTTACTGCAAGTATTTGTCATGACGTTATGAATGCTTAAAACAGTGTGTAATTACAAGAAAAGAATAAAAATGGATTTGAATTTTCACCAAGATTCTCTTCATAAACAACTGTAAATGATGTAAGAGTTTTCTGAGATGACCGAAAATAAACTTCACCTATTTTATATAAACATTTATGTTATCCTGCAGCCTTTAGTGTGTGTGTTACAGCTTATTATATTATAAGACAGAGATCTCCAGATTTCTTTTCATAGACGTCAAAAAGAAGATAGATGACAAAATAAGACAATAAAACAAAACGGATCACCGAAAATACGACGGAAATACAGCAAAACACAGAGAAAACACAGCAAAAGAAGGAAAAGAAAACAGTCCAGAATGATACCAATGCGATTGTGTTAAATATTTTCCAATGAAAACACAGAAAATATATACTAGCATATATCTATATATATGTATATGTGTAAGTGTATACATATATATATATATATATATATATATATATATATATAGATATAGATATATATATATATATATATATATATATAGATATAGATATAGATATAGATAGATAGATAGATAGACAGACAGACAGACAGACAGACAGACAGACAGATAGATAGATAGATAGATAGATAGATAGATAGATAGATAGATAGATAGATAGATGGGCAAACATTTAGGCACTGTTTTAGCTCCACAGACAGACTGTTCCACAGTTTAACCCCACAGATTGATATTGAAAATGTCCTGACTGTTGTTCTTACAACCAAAGTTTTGAGTTTAAACTCTCCCCTCAGATTGTAGCCCCCATCACGTCCCCTAAACAGTTTTTGAATATTTACAGGAAGTAAATTGTGTGATGCTTTGAACATGATTATTGCTGTTTGATATTCCACAATTTGTGAACATTTTAGTAGATGTGATTGTAGAAATAATGGGGTGGTGTGATCCAGATATCCAACTTTATGTATAATTCTTATAGCACGCTTTTGAAGTACAGATACTGAATGCAGTGAACTTTTGTATGTGTTGCCCCAAACCTCAGCACAGTAACTTCAATATGGTAAGACCAACGAACAGTACAAAGTGCAAAGTGATTTATGATCCAGAAATTGCTTGGCTTTGTTCAGAATTGAAATGCTTTTTGATATTTTGGTCTGCACATGTTTAATGTGAGATTTCCAACTTAATTTGTCATCTATTGTTATTCCCAGAAATTTATTTTGAGTAACTCTCTCAATTTCTACCCCGTCTATCTCAAACTGAACTGTCATGTTTCTTCTACAGTTACCAAATAACATAATTTTAGTTGTTTTTTTTTAGTTCTTAAACAAACTTAAGCAGTAGATCTTTTTATAGTAAAACCAATATGACATTAAATTAATCTAAGGATAAAAGATTTGAGAAAAAGTGGAGAAGTGAAGAACAGAAGCAAAATAGGTATGAAATTGTAAAAACTGGGTAAAAAATGGTACGAAAGTGAAAAAAAGTGAATAGGTGCAAAATAGGTATGAAATTGTAAAAAAATCCAAAAGTGACAAAGGAAGATTGATTATAGCAGCAAAATTGGGATTACAGTTCAAAAACCATGTAAAAAATCCAAACATGGTCTGACAGTGGCCAAAAAAAAAGATGAATGGGAGCAAGATAGGCATAAAGTTGTAAAAACTGGGTTAAAAAGGGTTAAAATAGGCATGAGATTGCAAGAAAGTACATCACAATGCCAAAATGTTCAACACATTTTGGATAAAAATGTTGCACTGTCTGTGATTTGAAAATTGCATCAAGCCATATTGTGATTTAATCTAATTTGCAATTAATTGTTCAGCCCTAATATATGTATATATCTATATATATATATATGTATATATATATATATATATATATATATATATATATATATGTGTGTGTGTGTGTGTGTATATATGTGTGTATATATATATATATACATATGTATATATATATACATTTATTTTATATATATACACACATATATATATAATATATATATATATATATATATATATATATATATATATACATATGTATATATATATATATTTATATATATATATATACACACATATATATATATAAAATAAATATATATATACATATATATATATATATATATATATATACATATGTATATATATATATATATATATATATATATATATATATATATATATATATATATATATATATATATATATATATATATATATATATATATATATATATATATATATATATATATATATAAATATATATATATATATGTCTATATATATATATTTATATATATTCCACTCAGAACAGGCCTCGAGATGGTCGATCAAATAAGTTGAGTGCACGCTCTCATCATCATATCCAGAGTTTGTTTTTGGAGACAGGTGTGTGAGAGCTGCCAGCACTGCTGCAGGAGTTGAAGGGGTGGAGCGTCAGCCTGAGCTCAGACCAGAATGATGCACATTGCATCAAATCGGCCTACATGGCAATTGCTGTGTTCACACCGAATTTGACTCTGCAATTGAAGTTGAATTGCATGTCTATAAAAACCTCATTTTGGTCACTGACGCCTGGCGCAGTCGCTCGGTGACGTCACATCCACTCGACTTTGACCCCGATTATGTCATATATCATATAAAAGGATGTATAAGCGGACATTTTTCAACTGTATCCTGTCAACTGCTGTCTGCGGTCAGTCAAGGCAGAACTAATGTCTCCCTGACTCATGTTTCCACATGGACATAGATTCTGTAGTTTGTTTTGTAGATAAAAAAACTGTCTGTCATGTGTCACACATGCACACACCGCTGATTGGCTGTTGCTGCACAGCCACACACGACATCCCCTGAAAAGATAAACTTTTTTTTACTTTGACATCGTGTGACAAGGGAAGTGATCGCCTTGAACACAGCAGTCACACTGTGGGAGGGTTAGCCCCGCCCTATCGCAGCTGTACATTTGCCTCACATGGAGAGTGATCGCCAGAGACACTTAAGTCGCTTTGGGTGTGTAGGCACCTGAAGGACATGGATTACTGGATCCATGTCCTAAGTCTGATGAGACCAAGATAAACTTATTTGGGTCAGATGGTGTTGAGCAAGTGTGGCAGCAACCAGGTGAGGAGCACAAAGACAGGTGTGTTCTGCCTACAGTGAAGCTTGGTTTTGGGAGTGTGATGGTCTGGGGCTGCATGAGTGCTGCAGGCACTGGGAGCTACACCTCACTGAGGTAACCATGAAGGCCAACATGTGACAGACTGAAGCAGAACAGGGTCCCCTCCCTCTGGAAAAGGGACCGTAGGGCAGAATCCAACATGATGAGGACCCCAAAAACACACCTCCAAGATGACCACTACCCTGTTAAAGAAGCTGAGGGTAAAGGTGATGGGTTGAACCCTACTGAGCATCTGTGGGACGTCTATAGAGGAAAGGTGGAGGAGCACAAGGTCTCTAATATCCAGCAGCTCTGTGATGTGGTCATGGGGGTAGAAAAGGGTTCATGAGGTAAAATGTGAAGCTCTGATGAACTCCAGGCCCAAGAGGGTTAAAGCAGAGCTGAAAATAATGGTGGTCAATCAGAGTTTGGCCACACTTTGGGCCAATTGGACACTTTCACTTTGGGGTGTACTCACTTTAGTTCCCAGCAGTTTAGACATTACTGTCTGTGCGTTGAGTTATATTTACATATATAAATGTACTAGGGGTGTAACGAAATGGTCAACTCACGAAACAATACGAAATACTCACGATACAAAATAAAAATGATAGAAATCTTCAACCATCTCCAAATGCAGACATACAGAAAATATTGCTGCATCAGTACAAAATAAATGCTCTTTGAAAAAAAACTAAATTGTAGTTTTTCCCCTTATTTAGACTACAGTGTAAATACAAACATAAAATCTCAATAAAAAGTGCTTTGTTATTGTAACAATCAGGATAAGTACATTCTTGAATGAAAAGGAAAACAAATAGCAGTCCTCAGAGCTGCAGTTTAGACCTATAAATGTCTGAACTGTCAACTATAATATTTAGCCTATAACAGTGCATATACTTCTGATCTTCAAGTATGATCAAATTCTGTCAACTCAACAGTAGATGCAAAAATCAAATATTGTTTTTTATGCAGACTTACACAAACATACAGTTGCTGCCTGTCTCCAGTTCAAAGTAGTTGGTAGTGGTTCTCGCCGCAGTATACAGCGAACTGTAGCGGCATATTTTGCACACGGTTGTTGTTTTGTCTGCAATCTTCTCACCGTTCTCTCGTCTTTTACATGGGAAGCCAAAATAGGTCCACACAACTGATTTATCTGATGAAGGAGCCTCAGTTCATTCCTCCACTTCATCTTCCTCCATGTTGAAGCGGGTGTTTTGCTACGATAGGTGAGGAGGGTAAACATCACCAGTCGTGAGCGCGCTCCTTTGCTTTTTTTTTATTTCGTGCTTTTTTTTCGTTTATTGCGTCTCTGAATTTTATTTCGTCATGTTTTCATTTCGCGAAATTTCATTTTACCCCTAATATGTACACAGTTATACAAGCTGGACACTCACTGCTGTTCACTGTATCAGAGTTATTTACTCACTGTTGTCCTGTGAAAAGATATAAAATATTTCAAAAAATGTGAGGAGTGTACTCACTTCTGTGAGATACTGTTTATGAGTTTGAGAGCTCACGTCTCTTTGCTCTTCTTCCAGAGCCCAATCCAAAAAAAAGCCAGCCAGTTAAATGCAAACATTGTTGAGCAGCTTCCTGAGCAGGTCCAAAAATAAAGTACTGTGGCATTCTGTCCAATCCTAATATTTGAGAAGCATGGTGAGCAGGACGGCCGAAACAGACCCACATTCAACCTTAAGGGAGGTTTATGGACACCTGATGCTGCAAGAGCTCTCATGTTTCTGTGATTTGTATCTTTCTAGTTTTAAAAAAGGAAATCACTGGGGTCACATCATAGCCATGCTGGGAAAAGACTGAATATGTAAAGTGTTAGTAACGTTAAAACATCTGAATGATCAAACTGCACAGGTGACCTGTGACCTCACTGTTTCATTCAGAGCCTGAGACAGGCCGAGGAGCAAATGGAGACAGTGGGTGGATCTGAATAGTCCTTCCTAAGTCCTTTCCTATCCACTTTACCTTAACCCCGATAAAAAATGTCACAGGGTCAAGAGAAGGAGGGAAAATGACGAGAGGAAAGGAGAACTGTGGTAAAAGAGGAATTCGACTGCACTTTCACTTTGGTGTCATATTTATGTGACGAGGATTACTTGCGAACTACAGTGTTCCTAAAATGAACTACAAGAAGCGCATTTGTCCTCTGCCTAATCTCAAAGGGTCGATTCGTGTCATTACCGGTTAACATTAACAATCCCTGATCAGAGGATTGACCTGTGATGGTGTTTTGTCTTTGGTCATGCAGTGTGTGCTTCCTGCTCACAGCTGTGAGGTCAGAGCATCTATAAATGTTGACATCTTTAACAGACACTGACAATCTGAAGGCTGATACACAGCAGACTGTCAGATGCACTATTCCCCCTGTTTCATTCACATATATCATTATGAACCTTGTTTAGATTTATTATATTTGGAGGATTGTAAAAGTCCTCATTTGTCCTTTTATTGATTGTTTTTAATAAGCGTTGTTAGGCCTCATCGTTCTGTCCCTCCTCCATTGTAAGTTTCCGTAAACCTTTGGCAGGAGCCGTATTTATACACGTCACGTGCCACAAGGCATTATGGGGCGTTTTCTTCTCCTTTCCTTTTGAAAAGGATGGTCCAGTGTTTCCTAAGCTAAAGGAGATATCAAAGGGAGTAACGACCCTCCTTTCCTCAACTTTTGGAGAATTCGAACAGCACTTATCATGGCCGACGCTTAAATGCTTCCGGGTCATTTCTTCAGTAAGGAAGGTTTATTATGAAAAAAGGACTGTTTGGATGCACCCTGTATGTAGTCCTCTAAATCAGGGGCTGGATCAGGAGGTGGAAGGCTTGATCCAGCCCAGACAAACCAGCATCCCAAACTGAAACACCTTCTAAAGAGGACTCAGTCTTGAAGTCCAGGCAGTGGTGGATTTAAGAAATTTGGGGCCCAAGGCAAAAGCAGGTATGGGGCCCTCTGAAATGAGAAGAAAACACACAAAACTGCACATGCTCAGTAAGATGGACCGATCCCATGTAGTGGAGACTGATGGGGGGGGGGCGAGACAAACATAATACAATAAGCATTCTGCTGGCATTTTAGCGAAAGGATTTCAATCAAAAACATAAATAATGTGCGTAAATAAGTAATAACTGTATTAACCATAAGTGTATGAGGAGTTTTATGGGCCCTCAGGAGCTTAGGGCCCTTGGCAACTGGCTGGTTTTGCCTAATGGTAAGTCCTCCCCTGAGTCTAGGACTGGGGTATTCAATTAAAAGTCACAGAGGTCCAGTTAATAAAATCTCTTCCAGTAAAAGGTCAGAACTGAAGTCCAGTTTGTGTCGGAGAAGGATCCAGCACTTCCTGCTTTTACCTGTTTTGTATGATTTGATATCATCCTCTATTGTTCTGTCTCACAATCATTTAACCTGTCATCGCTTTCTTCAGTGAATAATCTTCCATGCATTATGGATCATCCTGTAGCCTACACATTCTTTGAGTTACATATGTTGTAGGAAAAGTGCTATATAAACAGTGGTGGACAAAGTACTCAACACCATTACTTGAGTAAAATTACAGATAGAGCTGGTCAAATATTACTCCAATACAAGTGAAAGATGTTCAGTTAAATTTTCACTTAAGTTAAAGTACTGGAGTACCTGCTTCTGAAAATACTTAAGTATTAAAGTACATTTTGTTTTAAAGTCAATGCTTTAATGGCCACGGTTACATGATGTTTTTTAATTCAGAATGAATTATTCAGAATTAAATAGACGTATTTACGTCTACCAGAAGAAAAACTCCAGTTCAGCGTCTCCATCAGGGAAACTTCATCCAGCTTGGACACTACAGCTTTGAAAAAGTCCACATTTTAATGCTTATGTCCATCCACTTGTTCATTATTTCCAAATATTAGGTTCTGATTAAAAAGGCTGTCTCATCCCGAGTCCAGCACTTGCTTCAGGCGGCCATTCTGTTCCCGTCAGCGTCCAAGAGAACAAGCGAGCGCAGAACGACTGGAATTAATTTAAAACAGAATTAAACACATACATCATTGAGGAGTTATTTAATTCAGATTAAAATCAGAACAAACAAGCCACTTACTTGAGAATTGTCATTTTCATTCATAATTAGGTGTTTACATGATCATTTTTAATCTTTTTAAAGAGGATATTTTTTTTTCTGAGTTAAAGGGGAAGTAAAGTTCTCATGTAAACATGGTAATTGAATGAATAAAGAGCTTGTAAAATATGATACAAAGCCCAAAGAAAGGCCTACTGAAACAAGACTGAATCATACTTCAGATATGGACGTGGGTGCTCTGGTGTGAGCTGTAACCATCATTACTGCCAAGACAAACCATTACCTGAGCGATGTTAGCTCAGTGTTTACCTGCCCAATCTGAGAAGTGCATGTGCAAGGTACAGGCACGGCATCACCACATGAATAAATCACATGTAGATCAAACTTTAGAAGAGAAAAGAAATTTCAATTACTGACTGCCGAGCCGTACTTAAAAGTAACGAGTAATGAGGCCCTTCATAGAAATGTAGTGGAGTTAAAAGTCACAAGTTTACAAAGAAAATAATACTCAAGTCAAGTACAGATACTCAAAAAATGAACTTCAGTACAGTACTCAAGTAAATCTACTTTGGTACTGTCCACCCCTGTATATAAATGAACTTGACTTGACGACACAATCTTTGGTCCCAGTCAAATATAAAGCCACTCTTCCAACATACTAATGTCCACATCACATCTGACAAAACCAAGCCGAGACAGGAAGGGTGCAGAAAGTATTTATTTTTTATTTTCACAACATATGTCAACCTGGATTTCACTGTCCAGTTATTCTCACGTTGAGAAATCCTCTTTGGTTTATAATCTCTGGTCATGAAGCAGAGCTTCAGTCATCGAGCCTGATACAGGTTCATCGGTGTTATAAAACAGAAAGTTGACCCTTAATTCAGCTTAACTTTAAAAGAAATGTAGAAGAAGCCTTCAAACATTGAAGACAGCTTTAAGAAAACAGATTATTTCTCTCATCTTTGTCTTTCTTTACAGAGGTCAAGGGTTATTAAGTTTGATATTCTGAACCCTTGCTTAGTTAGACCTCTCCAAGATGGAGGGTGTAAAACTGTTGTTAATCAAGCACCTGCTCTTTGGCCTGTACCGTTATCAGATAGACTTTCATTAAACAAACCATACCTGTGTCACACAGATGGCTTGGCGTGTTTATTTTTAAGACTTAAGTGCTAAACTTTAAAACATTTCCTTTGTGTCGACTCACATTAAAACTGCCACCAACACCATTTCAAAAAGCGCTGGAAAATCACACCAGGAATATGAAAGGGATAAAGTGATCCAGCATATTTGGATTGTATTTTTAAAGCTAGAGTTCATTTCAAAGAAGGAATTTAAAAACAATTCCTGGATTTGGATGAAGCCTCGAGCCCCTCTCACTGCTCATCAGTGAAGAACAGAGAAAACAACACAGGTTTGTAGGAACATGGCATGTTCTGCATCCTGGAAGTTTTTTAAAAGCAACATAAAAAACATTAACTCTTTTTTGTAAAATGTGAGGATTGTCAAAGCTGGTGAGCACGGCGCTCAGGCTGTCTTCTTACAGACATGGATGAAGTAGCATGGGGCCTTGGTCTTTCCAGGGGTGTACGTCATGAAGTCCCCGTAGACGCTGTGCTCCAGTTTGCCACCAAAGGCCTCGCTCAGGAGAGATTTGAAGCTGTCCAGCCGATGAGGATAATAGGACAGCCGGAATTTGCTGTGGAAGAAAAAGAATGTACACATTGGAATTCTAACACACATAAAGTAGAAGTCTGGTTTCTGAAAAACTCACTCCTCATGGAATTACAGTTTAACATGTAAAAACACAATTTCAAAAGAGTTGGTGTGTTGTGCGAAATATCAATATGAATAAAAATAAGATAAAAGCTTTGGCAGATGTCCTATGATAAAGACTGATGTCACCAGTTTAAATGCATTTTTGAATAAACCTGAGTTTACCAGTAAACCAGTGAAGTTGGCACGTTGTGTAAATCATAAACAAAAACAGAATACAATGATTTGCAAATCCTTTTCAACTTATATTCAATTGAATACACTGCAAAGACAAGATATTTAATGTTCAAACTCAGAAACTTTATTTTCTTTTGCAAATAATCATCAACTTAGAATTTAATGGCAGCAACACATTGCAAAAAAGTTGTCACAGGGTCATTTTTACCACTGTGTTACATCGCCTTTCCTTTTAACAACACTCAGTAAACGTTTGGGAACTGAGGAGACCAATTTTTGAAGCTTTTCAGGTGGAATTCTTTCCCATTCTTGCTTGATGTACAGCTTAAGTTGTTCAACAGTCCGGAGTCTCTGTTGTTGTATTTTACGCTTCATAATGCACCACACATTTTCAATGGGGGACAGGTCTGGACTACAGGCAGGCCAGTCTAGTACCTGCACTCTTTTACTACGAAGCCACGCTGTTGTAACACGTGCAGAATGTGGCTTGGCATTGTCTTGCTGAAATAAGCAGGGGCGTCCATGAAAAAAGCGTTGCTTGGATGGCAACATATGTTGCTCCAAAACCTGTATGTACCTTTCAGCATTAATGGTGCCTTCACAGATGTGTAAGTTACCCATGCCTTGGGCACTAATACACCCCCATACCATCACAGATGCTGGCTTTTGAACTTTGCTCCTATAACAGTCCAGATGGTTCTTTTCCTCTTTGGTCCGGAGGAGGACACGGCGACCACAGTTTCCAAAAACAATTGTAAATGTGGACTGGTCAGACCACAGAACACTTTTCCACTTTGCATCAGTCCATCTTAGATGAGCTCGGCCCAGTGAAGCCGGTGGTGTTTCTGGGTGTTGTTGATAAATGGCTTTGGCTTTGCATAGTAGAGTTTTAACTTGCACTTACAGATGTAGATGAACTGTAGTTACTGACAGTGGTTTTCTGAAGTGTTCCTGAGCCCATGTGGTGATATCCTTTACACAGTGATGCCGGTTTTGATGCAGTACCGCCTGAGGATCAAAGGTCACGGGCATTCAATGTTGGTTTTGGGCCTTGCTGCTTCTGTGCAGTAATTTCTCCAGATTCTCTGAACCTTTTGATGATATTACGGACCGTAGATGATGAAATCCCTAAATTCCTTGCAATAGCTGGTTGAGAAATGTTGTTCTTAAACTGTTGGACAATTTGCTCACACATTTGTTCACAAAGTGGTGACCCTCACCCCATCCTTGTTTGTGAATGACTGAGCATTTCAGGGAAGCTGCTTTTATACCCAATCATGGCACCCACCTGTTCCCAATTAGCCTGTTCACCTGTGGGATGTTCCAAATAAGTGTTTGATGAGCATTCCTCAACTTTCTCAGTCTTTTTTGCCACTTGTGCAGCTTTTTTGAAACATGTTGCAGGCATCAAATTCCAAATGAGCTAATATTTGCAAAAAATAACAAATTTTACCAGTTTGAACATTAAATATCTTGTCTTTGCTGTGCATTCAATTGAATATAGGTTGAAAGGGATTTGCAAATCATTGTA
The DNA here is from genome assembly GCA_036419115.1 of Scarus forsteni. Lineage (NCBI taxonomy): Eukaryota > Metazoa > Chordata > Actinopteri > Labriformes > Labridae > Scarus > Scarus forsteni. Next base: position 88,279 of record JAZDUH010000236.1, on the reverse strand, counting down.
TTCTGTTTTTATTTACGATTTACACAACGTGCCAACTTCACTGGTTTTGGGGTTTGTACATACAGTCGAGTGCAAAATTTTTAATACGCATCTGTTATTAAAAGAAAAACCTGCATGGTCACTGAAATAACTTAAAACTGAGAAAAGTAATAACAAAATACTAAAAAATAACTAATGAAAATCAGACATTGCTTCTGAATTGCAGTTCGACAAAATAATTTTAAACACAAACTAATGAAACTGGCCTGGACAAAAATGATGGTACCCTAAACTTAATATTCTGTTGTACAACCTTTTGAGTCAATCACTGTAATCAGGTGATTTCTGTAACTCTCAGTGAGACTTCTGCACCTGTCCACAGGTATGTTGGTCCACTCCTCATGAGCAAACTGCTCCAGCTGTCTCAGGTTTGAAGGCTGTCTTCTCCAGACTGCATGTTTCAGCTCCTTCCACAAATGTTCAACAGGATTTAGATCAGGGATCATAGAAGGCCACTTCAGAATAGTCCAGTGTTTTGTTCTGAGTCATTCTTGGGTGTTTTTAGCTGTGTGTTTTGGCTCATTATCCTGTTGGAGGACCCATGACCTGTGACTGAGACCAAGCTTTCTGACACTGGGCAGCACATTTCACTCCAGAATGTCTTGATAGTCTTGAGATTTCATTGTACCTGCACAGATTCAAGACACCCTGTGTCAGATGCAGCAAAGCAGCCCCAGAACATAACTGAGCCTCCTCCATGTTTCACAGTAGGTACAGTGTTCTTTTCTTTGTATGCTTCATTTTTGTGTCTGTGAACATAGAGCTGATGTGACTTACCAAAAAGCTCCAGTTTTGTCTCATCTGTCCAAAGGACATTCTCCCAGAAGCTTTGTGGCTTGTCAATATGCATTTTGGAAAATTACAGTCTCACTTTTTTATGATTTTCTTTCAACAGTGATGTCCTCCATTCAGTCCACTTTGGCTCAAACAGTGATGGATGGTGTGATCTGACTCTGATGTACCTTGACCTTGGAGTTCTCCTCTAATCTCTTTGAAGTTGTTCTGGGCTCTTTGGTTTCCATTCGTATTCTCCGTCTCTTCAGTTTGTCATCAGTTTTCCTCCTGCAGCCACGTCCAGGGAGGTTGGCTACAGTCCTGTGGACCTTAAACTTCTGAATAATCTGTGCAGCTGTAGTCACAGGAACATCAAGCTGCTTGGAGATGGTCTTATAGCCTTTACCTTTAACATGCTTGTCTATAATTTTATTTCTAATCTCCTGAGACAGCTCTCTCCTTAGCTTTCTGTGGTCCATGTTCAGTGTGGTACACACCATGATACCAAACAGCACAGTGACCACTTTTCAGCCTTTAAATAGGCAGACTGACTGATTACAAGCTTGAAGACACCTGTGATGAGAATTACAGGACACACCTTAGTTTAACATGTCCCTATGGTCACATCATTTTCAATCTTTAGAAGGGGGGGCCATCATTTTTGTCCAAGCCAGCTTCATTAGTTTGTTTGGGATTTTTTTTTAAATAATTCTGTTAAACCACAATTCAAATACAATGTCTGATTTCTATTAGTTAATTTTCAGTTAATTTTTATTTCTCATTATCCTTGTCAGTTTCAAGTTATTTCAGTGATCATGTAGGTTTTCCTTTCTTTAACAGGTGGTTACCAACAATTTTTGCCACCTCTGTACATGTATACAGACTTTAAGTCGGAGTTAATTGGTAGAAAGTTATTTACAGCTGTAGGAAAAAAATATATCCATGAATAAAATCTGTCATCTGATCCAGAGTGTGAAATTTGTCTGACATACCTGACTTCAGGGAGATTGTGGAGTGTGGCCTTGGGTACATGAATTGTGTAATCAAGAGTGATCATATGGGGTTTACTATCCACCCACAGCACTGAGGTAGAGATATCTTGAGGTAGATCACTCTGCAAATGCAAACACACACAAACACAGTTATTAAGTATGCTTCTGAAGCACACAAAGTCATTCTCACTACTTCTCTTTGTAACAGGAAACACAGTGAAGAGAAGGACTAAAGTTTGACTGCTGAAAAACTGTGACTAAGAAAGTTTGAGAAAAGGTTTTGGTTTAACTTAATCCTTCTAATGGGGTGTAACGGTACACAAAAATGACGGTTCGGTATGCACCTCCGCTTTTGGGGTCACGTTTGGTACATTTTTGGTACAGTATGGAAACAACGCAAAACCATTTGCTTGTTTAGCTTCTTATTAAACCAAAAATGTGTCATTATACAAACTTAAAACCAAAATATATTCAATGTGCTGCTTGATAATACTAATAAGTTAAATAAAATAAATAAACAACAAATGTATGAAATTAAAAATAATGAGTTTCTTTTTAAATTCCTGGCTTAAATGTGGACGACTGGGTACTTTATACCGGGGCTCAATCACCTTTAGCATGTGTTTAAAACCAGCATTTTCCACAGCTGAATATGGTCTTAGATCTGATGCTATAAAAACGCTGATGGATGCTGTTATTGCTTTGGTCTGATCTGAACTGTCAGGGAGAGGCTGCTTGATGCAGACAGCAGTTGAATTTGTACTCCAGTGTTTTTTTTTTCCATACCGCAGAAATCTTTACACTTGAGTGGTGCCGTTTCAGGTGAGTTAGCATGTTTGACGTGCTGTTGGAAAATACCCGACCTCAGTTGAACAGTATCGGCACACCGCCTTCGTTTTATCCAGCTGTCTTTCTCCGTTGTAATATTTCACCAGGAAGTGTTCCCAAACAGGAGATTTCAGCGATGGGGGAGGGTCTCCAAGCTCCGGTTGCTCGCTAGCAGTAGCCATTATGCACAATTCAGACACAAGTTTTTGTGGATATGGAAGCTATTTGATATTGTCTTCTGATTGGCTCACCGTGAGACGTCACGTCCACATGATATGTACATGATGACAAGAGCACGAATCACAGACCACTTTCCTCATGAATATTAAAAAGCCTTCCCTAACCACGCCAATCGTAGATGAGTACCCCGTGAATATTAAAGAGCCATGTGCAACAGCCAACGTAAACTTACTGTACTTGTTCAAATACAGCACTGTACCGAACGTCCGTTTCAAGCGGTTCGGCACGAGTACATGTACCGTTACACCCCTAATATGTATATATGTGTATATATGAAAATGTAATAACAGTTTTTGTGACTTGCCCAGAACAATCAATGTGTTGGACAGTTCTTAACCCAGTTTTAGTAGTTTCTTCAATCTCCTTAGATGTTTTCTCCGCTTCATGCCAATGATTTGACCCTTCTTAAACAGATTAACATCTTTTCCACGACCACAGGATGTGTCTTTGACATGGTTGTTTAAGAAAAGAGAAGCTGCTCATTGCATCAGTATTTCAAATATCAAAGATCCCTGTGGTTTTGTTGAAGAACATTTCATTGCTTGATCTCTTCCAAAGTATTTTGAATCCCACTTGGAGACGCCCTTACCTTATAGTAGATGTTTTTGCCTTGTGGTGCTCTGCCGGTCTCCAGGATGTAGTCGTAGTTGCGGTGGTCGATGATGAGGATTCCTCCTGGTTTGACCATCGATGCAATGTTCTGAAGGGCCAGTTTTTGGTCACTCTGGTCCCCTGAGAAAGACGCAGCACAATTCAGAGTTTATGGTCTAGGACTGACCCCGGTGTGAGCGACATCTGCATCCATCTGTACCTTTAAAGTCTGGTAAGTGGGCAAACGAGTTGCCGAGGCAGATAACAGCATCAAAACCATCCCCTGGTTTCTGAACGTCCTCTGGTAACGTCAGCCAGTTGGCCTCTTCGATAACTGTCACGAGAAACCAGAGAGGATCTGATAAACTCCAGAGTTCATTTATGACATCATGACTGAGAAAACATTCAGCGATCAAGACAAGGTGATTTCACATCAACACAAGAAAAGAGGACTTACCCCACTGGTCAAAAGCCGTCTCTTTTCTTCGCTCCCATCTTGATTTTAGAGCATACTTGAGCATTTTATCGCTGGCATCCACGCTCACCATGTTAAAGCCCTCCTCCACCAACATAATGGAGTCAACCCTGAAAGGGAAAGAAGAGCTTTAGAAAGATGTTTAGGATTTATAAAATGGTCTGCTACGAGAACTGTGAGAAACAACTGCCATTGATAATTAAATGTGATTTTATTGATCCTTTCACGAAAAATACTTATGCTCTGATAAAAGATTCAAAAAGATCATCTGAAGGTGACGTCTTCAGTTAAATCTGCTGTTCCAGCAGTTGGAATAATGATAATTCTTCTAATATTTATGGAACTACTTAAGTAAGCCAACTGTGTCTTTTTTGCATAAAATTTGGCAATATCAAGATTAGGGCTGAACAATTAATTGCAAATTAGACTAAATCGCAATGTGGCTTGTTGCAATTTTCAAATTGCAGATGGTTCAATATGTTTAGCCCAAAATGTGTTGAACATTTCGGCATTGTGATGTAGTTTTTTGCAATTTCATGCCATTTTTTTTTTTTTACCTCTGTTCATACACTTTTTCCCCCCATTTTTAACCCCATTTTTACAACTTTATGCCTATTTTGCTCCCATTCATCTTTTTTTGGCCACTGTCAGAACCTTTTTTGGAATTTTTACATGGTTTTTGAAATTTAATTCCCAATTTTGCTGCCATAATCAATTTTCCTAAGCCACTTTTGAACTTTTTTTGCCAATTTTTCCCCTTTTGTTTTTTGCAGTTTCATACCTATTTTGCACCTATTTGTTAACCTTTTCCCAGTTTCATACCATTTTTACCCAGTTTTTATAATTTGATACCTATTTTGCTTCTGTTCTTCACTTCTCCACTTTTTCTCAAATCTTTTATCCTTAGATTAATTTAATGTCATATTGGTTTTACTATAAAAAGATCTACTGCTTATGTTTGTTTAAGAATACATAAGATGAGGAACATTAAAACAATTGCAGAGTAAATCACAATATTGGGGGGAAAAAAAATCGCAGTTAGATTATTTTTCTCAAATCGTTCAGCCCTAATCAAGATTATGATAATCTTTTGTAGTATGAAAATGAATCAAACACAACACTTTGGCTGCTACAAGAGAATTTAGAGCAGCAAACAGACATAAAACAGAGACAGAACAGTTAAGGTTCAATGCAAAATAACTTTTTCACTTGTACAGTTTACTGGCACACAAGCAGAAAGAGCACAACAAACACAACATCAGAAAACATATACAATCAATCCAGCATGGTTATGGTTTATTCAGCAACAAGAAATATGAATGTTGTTGTCCAAAGCATGTCCTGCAGTGCAGTGCCTCTCTCTGGCAGAAGTTGCCCAAAAGAAAACTGGGAGCCTGGCCAAAAATAGTGAGGCTATTTGTAACCTCATTCCACCTGATCTGGAGGCTTTCTGTGGAGTAGGGTTGAAGTCCATGTGGTTACAACCTCAGAAGCAGGGGATCACCTCTGTGCTACTAACAATCAAGGACGCCATTCATTTATGATACACACCCACGATGTTGGCTGAGGTGGGGGAGGGTCGAGAAGGGGCCACCTCTCCAAAGGTGATATTTTCAAATAAATATATTTGTCAAACTTTCAGTAGATGGAAATATGACTGAATGAATTGTTTACAGCTCCCGAGTCCTGATCTCACGGTGAACAGTGAGGGTTATTTAGCAGAAAGTTGAAAAGAACAAGATGTCTTTTTCCATTCTGTTCAGCTACTTTGAGTTACTGCAGCTCAAAACCGTGATTAATTATCAGCAGAGGTCAGCAGGGTGCAGAAAACCAGCAAAAACCAACCACAGCAGTCCAGGACCAGCTTTATCAGACACCCTACAACTGATAAAACCACTCCACAACTCGACCTGATGTACCTTCGTGAATGCACTCGCGTCTCAGGGGCCAAACAGCTGTAAAAGAGAGGAACTTCTACAGCAAACAGGAGAGCCGATGACCGTGGCCACAAGCACAATAATGCTGCGTTCATTTCCCTATAGCCTAGTCTTTATTGTTGCTCCTTCACTTGGCATTCAAAAGTTTATGATTTACAAAATACCCTGATTATCACATGAAGAAACACAAATCTTTGGAAGAATCAGTTGTTTTACATATAGCTGAATTTGTATTTATTATATGGCTCTTCAGAGCTCAAGCACAAACATTAATAATAGCAATATTCATAATCATAATAAAATTAATAATAATAAAAAGAACAACAATAATAGTGATATTAAATATAACATAATAGTAAAATTATGAACCACAGTAATAACAATTATAGTAATGACAAAAGTATTACTAATTATTTTGGAAAAATTAAGTATCACAACTTCAAAGGCAGTGATCGGGAGGTTGCAGGTTCAAGCCCAGCTCCAGGCGACACATGCCGATGTGTCCTTGAGCATGACACTTAACCCCAAGTTGCTCCCACTGCTGCATCAGTGGTGTGTAAATGGGCATGAAAAGGTGTGAATGTGTTAGAGATACTGATGGATAACTAACAGAAACTCTGAACCATCAGTGAGTGAATGTGAGGGTGAATGGGTGTCAATGGGTAGGTGTGACCTGCAGTGTAAAACAGCTTTGAGTAGTCAAGGACTAGAAAAGCGCTCTATAAGCTCAAGGCCATTTACCATTTACCATATATGGTGTGAGTGTATGCCAGCGCCATATATATATATAGTGTTGATATCTACACACACGCACACATGTATATGTATGTATATATGCATATATATATATATATATATATATATATATATACATACATACATACATATATATATATATGCCATTGAAGGTGTGATATTTACTTAATTTTTTCAAACTACATTTATAAATACATCAATAGCCTACTTCAGATATTCAGATAGATTCAGATTCTGAAGTCCAATTGGTCCCCACAGGTGCCCCTGTCCTGTGCGAGATATTGACAGATTGCTGGTGAATGCAACGCCTTTCCCCACCACTGGTGGCAGCAGTGCACCTTATAGGCAGGTCCACCATCAATAAAGCTGACAGAAGAAGAGTATCACTATAATAAACACTGATTATAAGCTATAAGTGCATTTGTGAAAACAAATTGTGAACCATGTTTCTGAATACTATTTTTATTTCATTTGAAGAGGCTCATATTCTCAAATGAGAAATTACAAATGAGTTTTAAGGTCTACACTTTTTAAATTCAAATGTTTGAAAAAGGAGTGACTGGGTGTGCTTTATCATGACTGCATACTGGACAAACACTTGGCCCCTCTGTGAGACATGTGGCCCCTTAGAACAATCCTAGATCTGCCACTGCTTCTGCACCAGGGGCATTAAAACTTTCCAGTGTAACCCTTGTCTCCTCATTTAGGCTCACAATTCTAAAAGTACCGTAAAGTCAATCATCCACATGTCAGGACATCCTGTCAGTGTTTCTGTGGCGTCAAAGCCGATTCTCCTGAGCAGGTGATTCATTCAGTAAACATCATGCCACGCCAGAATGGCATGCCACATCCTGCCCCGCAGGCTTTACCCCGTTAAACAGGCTTTACACTGCCTCGCAGACATGACCCTGCCCCGCAGACATTACCCTGCTTCGCAGACATTACCCCGTCCCGCAGACATTCCCCTGTCCTGCAGGCTTTACCCTGCCCCGCAGACATGACCCTGCCCCGCAGACATTACCCTGTTTCGCAGACATTACCCCGTCCCGCAGACATTCCCTGTCCCGCAGACATTCCCCTGCCCCGCAGACATTCCCCTGTCCCGCAGACATTCCCCTGTCCCGCAGACATTCCCTGTCCCGCAGACATTCCCCTGCCCCGCAGACATTCCCCTGCCCCGCAGACATTCCCTGTCCCGCAGACATTCCCCTGTCCCGCAGACTTTACCCTGCCCCGCAGACATTACCCTGTCCCGCAGACATTACCCTGCCCGGCAGACATTACCCTGTGCCGCAGACATTACCCTGCCCGGCAGACATTCCCCTGTCCCGCAGACATTACCCCGTCCCGCAGGCCACGTCCAGCACCGACCGCACGCCGTGCTCCGTCAGCAGGGACACCACCCAGCTCTTGTACTCCTGCGTCCTGCTCTGGGTGTCTCCGATGTACAGCTCCCACACTTTGGCTGCTTTGCCGTCTGCGTACTGATCGGGGAGACCCTCCGCGGCCACCCCGAGGGAGCGGGTCCTGAACACGCTGTCGACCGACATGGCGCAGCCTTTCCGGGGCAGGAGGAGCCTCTACTACCGCAATGAATCAGGAAGTTAGCCAAAGTCAGCCTGCCTCTACAGATAGGCGTGAGAACTGTGTCAGAGAGTTGGTGTGCACATGCTGCCGGATGATTTGGTAGATATTTATCCGTCCATGGTGGGGAGGAGGACACATTGACCCAATGGCGCTGCAGCATTCACCGCCGCCTTCTTTCTGATAGGACTGCGCCTCTGCGGCCGCCCCTCCCTCCGTTTGACTCCAAAAACACTTTCAGGACGAAATCATGTCGACGGCAGAGAGCCGGCCCTTTCTGAGCCTGCTGAGAGTCTGCAGTGTGAACATGAGAGCGTGTGATGGAGCAGAGGAGAGGATTTCACCTCCTGATTAGATCATGAGCAGAGCTGAGAGGAAAAGTCAAAGCAGCAGCTGTGTGCTGATGTTTCTTTATCACACAGGTGTGATCAGCTCTCATCTACAGATCAGCAGGCATGTGTTTGTTTCCTGTCCACACTGCTCCTCCTACTGAGATTGGACAAACTGGTTTATGAGGACTATAACCAGCAGCTGTGGGATTATGGCAGTCCAGACTAGAGCTATCTGGCTTGTGCAGCAGGTTTACCATCCCAGCCCTTCCTGCTTGTGCTCTCTGTACACACAAACGTCTTTAAAAGTGAACAAAAGTTCAGTTTGAGCTTCATCCCAAACTCTGGACTCAAGAACAGCACAGTTTCTGTAATTAAGATCCTCCTCGGTGAGATCTGAAGTCGGATTATTGGCGGACTCTTGGCCAACCAAGAGAAGTTTCAGTTTTGTTAGCACACAAACACACATTAGAAGACAAGCTGTTATCCAGGAGTAACTAACAGCATCTTCAAACTGAGCAACTTTTTTCTTTATGTATGTGAACCCTTTTGGATTACTTGGATTTCAGCTTAAACTGGTCATAAAATATGTTCTGATCTTCATCCAAGTCACATCACTAGACAAACACAGTGTGCTTAAACTAATGCAGCACAAACAAATATAAGTTTCTATGGTTTTTATTGGACACAATATGTAAACAGCCACAGTGCACGGTGGAAAACGTAGATTTGTTTATTTTAAAAGAAGAAAATGGGACAGTACATGTTAATGAACATATAAACGTAAACATGCGAGATGATAGCCATGTGGCTAATTTCCATCTCTAGTCCCATTGGCAGATTGGTGTTGTACAAAACATTTATACACAATAAAAACAAAGACAAGCGGAACAAACAATACGAAACAAAGCAAACATAGTTGATCATCACAAAACATTTAGGAGTGCTAAAATGTTAAGTGCATTGTTGTATTGCAAATTGCCCAAAAAATATGAAGTGCTATTTTTTTTTGCCGAATGCTCATTTGCATATTACAATAATCTAATAATCACTAATTGTGATACCTTGAGTACCTAGGAATATAAAGTGCTAGTTGCATTGCACATTGCTCAGTAAAAATTGGAGATGGAGCCCTTGAAAAAATAGATACACAGGACAAATACACAAGTTTAGGCCTGGTTATGGGAGCAGTGTTGGTTTTCCAGTAGCCCAGCTTTAAGCTGTTTGGTAAAGAGGTCAGGGCTGGAAGTTTGGGAGATGCGCGGACAGAAAAAGTGGCTTGACTAAAGGCACTTTTTCAAAAAAAGGAACAACACAGTCACCTCTGGAACAGCTCATGTTGACCTATTTGAGTTTTTTTTTTCACAAACTCTTGTAGTGGAGGTGGTGCTTGGAAGATTTGGTACACCAAGACAGCATCAGTGTGTTTGATAGTGTTGTGCCAGTTCAAGCGCTCATGCTTTTTTAAAATCTGACAGTGATGGAACGTTTTGGGTTTTTTATCCAGAACTTTCAGGGCTTGTTTTTAAACAATTTCGATCTGCCTTAGTGTTGTCTTACTGGCCACTGCCCAGCTTGTTACACAATAGAGAAAATGTGACATGATCATAGTGTCATAGTATAATTTTGCTGACTCAGAAGTTAGGTTATTCCTAATAAATCTAAAATTAAACAAGTTAAACTTAATTGGGAGATACTCGTGTCTTTGAGCGGTGTAAATGGTATTGTTATTAGTTTGTCCACATTGCACAGACACCTGAGGAATCTGTGGTTGTTCCGTAAAATAGCCCACTCGGATCTGCTCCACATTGCGGTTTTTGTACATGATCAGTTGGACCAGTACGGTGGGCCGACCTTACCTGTGTTGACCTCGTACCTGGTTGATAAATGCAGCAGCCAGTCTCGAAGTAAAGAGTCAGGGGGAATCCTGTTTTTACGAGATAGTATCTCGTTAAAACAGGCGGCTTTTTTTTATTTTCAAGTGAATGCAATACGCCACCATAGACATATGCTTGGCAACATAAGATTGTGTGGAGAGCGTTCATGCTAAGGGGCGAAGTGATCAGTCTATTTGTCTTTTGTTTGCACTTGCATTTGATCACTTTTGGGTATGATGTAAATCTTTTCTTTAACAAGGATTAGTTAATTTAAGAATGAACATTTTGTTTATGTTTTTCTATATTTATAATTTTACGGTGTTATCAAGTCACAGAGTAAACACCAGTGAAAAGAACCTTTGTTATGCAAGGGTTAACTTTTTCATGAGTATCAGAGGGGGGAGCCAAGGGGGCATTTCTGTGTGCGTGAGGAGAGAGGGAAGAGAAGGTGAGGAGAGACGGATGGGCTCGCCTCATAGTAAGCTTAGGCTGAATCAGTCTCCTCCCTAAACCTGAGCCCACATTGACTTAAGCAACTGCACCTGGAAAGTGACGGAGTGCACGAGGCTGCAGGGCTTTAAGTACCAAAGATAGGAGTGAGACAGCCCTTTGTTTTTTGTTGACAGCAATGCATTAAGGTAGAGATAAAATAAACTGAGAGCTTTTTTTACCTCCAACATTTTGTGTTATTTATGTGAAACATAAACCATATGCACAGACTTACAACACTGTGTATATACAGACTTTACATTATTTACATATTTACATACATACATTTGCATACATACAAGAGGAACGTCAGAAATTACTATTTTTTTTTATTGTGCAGTTAGACAATACAGTGGGGCATACCAGGTGTGAACAACAAAAATTTTGTGGTTGTGTGTTCTAAGAATGTGATTGATAATATTCATTATTACAGAGGAAGATGTGGTATTAATTGGATGATAACAAAGGTTGCATTGTTACTGTGACATGGATAACAATAATTAAGAAGAGAGAGAAAAAAAATACAGTTGTCCGACAGTCAGAAAGAACACTAATAATAAAGAAAAGAAAATACTAAAAACAAAAAAAGGAACAATGGGGGTAGAGAAAAAAAGATATAAATATATATTTACCAGCATATTATTAAAAGGTAATTGATAGTGCCAAGTAATAACAATTGAAATAGTAATAATAACCGTAAACAACAACAACAATAATATTAGTGGTATGGGGAGTGGTGGAGGAGGGAGAAATTATTTAACATATCAAAGGATTGGAGCTCATAATATTCTATTTCCTTTCTTGATTTGTTTAATATTGGGTAATTTTGTGTCCATTTACACTTAATATATTTCCTGTATAATATAACTAAAGAAAATACATCCCCTGACAGTTTCTATTTTCTCCATCATAAAACTTAAACTTCCTTTTTTATATGTCGAAATTTGAAGCTGGTCTGTGCATTACAGAGTTGTTCTATATCGAACCAAAGTGCACGGCTATGAAGACAAAAAACAAATGGCAAAATAGTTTTAGTTTCATAGTTATGTAACAAAAGCACAGCATCTCCCCACAACTCCAAACATATCAGCAGCTTGAGTAGTTGGAAAGATCAGGCGACACTTCCTTGAATTTATTTGTGACAGTTTTTCTGATTAAAATTCCAAACAGACTTCCAATAAATGTTACAAATTTTGAATTTCATATGGACTTTGGTTGAGGAGTTGAGATTTGGTGGGAAATTTACTAACATCTTTATTGGTACATTGTTTATTAACTCTACTACACCTACAGTATGAGCTCTGATGAATACTGTAAGATGTCCTCCCCTCCCCCTGCAGTAATGTTTACAGACCATCAGGAACTGCTTCAAACACAATTGTGAACTCCTTAGGAGTGACTTGGGTTTTATATTTTAGTGACTGCCAGCTGGTTGCTCCAGGAGATTCCTGCCATACGTCCCAATGCAATGCACTATGGGTAATTCCCTTGCGCTAAGTCTGCAAAGATGCCCACTCACGGAAGGGCTCAGAAAGTCATCAAGAGATCCCTCACACTTTATGATTTGGCAGTGGGGCAGCCCTGAGCCCTCACAGACTTTGCAGGAGCCTCAAAGTCAGTGAGTGTGTGAGTGTGGACGTTGGGATTGGGCTTTAGTGTGAGTTCTGCAGGAGTTGTGGCTGTGATAACAGCTCTTTGTTACCTGTTTTCTGTTTAATAAAAGACCTGGAGGAGAGCCGAGGCCTCCAGCTGACCACCCTGCAGTTAGGAGCAGTACAGTCTGTGCAGCTGTAGTCACAGGAACATCAAGCTGCTTGGAGATGGTCTTACAGCCTTTACCTTTAACATGCTTGTCTATAATTTTCTTTCTAATCTCCTGAGACAGCTCTCTCCTTAGCTTTCTGTGGTCCATGTTCAGTGTGGTACACACCATGATACCAAACAGCACAGTGACCACTTTTCAGCCTTTAAATAGGCAGACTGACTGATTACAAGCTTGAAGACACCTGTGATGCTAATTAACTTATAATGCTTAACTTTAATTTTCCTGTCTTATATTCACCCCCTCTGTGTTAAAGATGCTATAAGGAGTTTCTAAGAAATTACAAAAAAAAGTCTCACTTTTAGATATATGCCTGATCGAAACACACACTTTAAGAGGAGTTTTATAGCATCAAAATAGGTTATCTATAAATGCTATTAGCTTTGCAGTCGGGTCGGACAGCCGACTACAAAACTACAATACTAAGTTTTCCAAAAATTGTTTGTTGTCACACATCAAAAACTACTGCTACGTAACTAGAAAGAGATACATTACCTCGTGGCTTTGCATCCTGTAAATTGTTGAAAAAAGAAGTTGTAAAGCAATGCAGAGTTCTGAGGAAGGTCCGAGCTGCATTCATTAGCATCACAACAAACACACGCTTTGGCTTGGGTCACGTCTTTTGGTGCGTTCCAGTTGTAGTCAGAAGTAGGAATTTCTGAGTTCTGAGTAGGAAACTGCAACTGGAACGTCCCCCTAGTAAGAATTTCCTACTGGGAACTCGGTGAAACCTCGCCACCCCCAAGTTGACAATGGAAGATGGATGCCCCCAGTGTGAACAGTTATTTAGCTCCTGTAATAATCCATTTATTTGCACTTCTGACTGGGGTGTGTCGCTCTAGATCAGCTGTATACATAGTATTGTTAGACTTATATTTACAAAAATGCTGCCATAGTGATAATCACATTCTTCATGTGATATTTGTGAACAACAAAACAGGGCGTGCTAACAACAGCTAACAATAGCCTGGTAGATCGGCATGTTTTTTTCAGACTTCAACTTGAAGGCCGATAAGTCAGAGATGATGTCACTCCCAGTTTTGAGGTTACTGGAACGCAGCATTACAACAGTCGCAGCGCGTGCTCATGGGTAGCAGAGTCTTAATGCCTTCAGAAATAGATTCTCCTCATAGCACCTTTAAGAAGTGGGTACTCTTTTGAACATGGGGGCTTGGACCAGTACGTGATGTTTAACTGTGTGAATTAACTTCCTTAACCTCCTGCACAAAGTCTGATCATCTAAATAAAACATTCAACAACAAAAAACACTACCTTCAGCTAAAGAGCACATAACGTGAATGAACAGGTCACTAATTAAGAAAGGCTTTCACACAACAGAGGAAGAGAGGAAAACATACACCCAATCTGATACATCACCTTCATATGAAGGCGTATTCGGGCCACTTAACAAAAAAAAATGATGGAAACTCGAAATTTTCAAGAAAAAACTAAAACTTTTCGAGTTTTTAAAGTTCTAAATGTACGACTATGTAAAGTGGCATATTTACTACTTTATAAAGTCATCATATTAAGTCAGAAGTTTCATATTCAGGTCAATAACTCATCAATAAAACAGTGATACAGACTAAAAGCTCCAACCTCGTTTTACTCCAAATGAGCCAGACAGCTTCACTTTAGTCTCAATACACTGCTGATGATGGCTGGCTCAGAGGCTTTGGGACAGTTGGCAAGTTATCATAACAGAAGAATGTGAAAGAAATTCAATAACTTCACCATAAAGACACCACAGTAGTCGTGTAGTGGCACCAAAGCCAGCCTGATGATCATTCATCTCTTATAGTTTATATATTTTTTAATATTGACATATATTTGTTGATAAAAAATGGACATAAATGCTGTAATAACTGTGCTGTTGTTGACTGTAGTGGCACCAAATTATGCCTGGTGATCAAACATCTCTTCCAGTTTATATTTCAGCTCTTTAATTTAAAGGTGCAGTCAGCGATGTGGGAGAAAACGAGGGGAGGGTTTGTTTATATTCGAATTTAGACCCGCCTCCCGAAAGCTGATTGACGTGCATCGTCATGGAAACAGCCGTAGAAACTGCATAGCTGACGTAGCTAAGAAACTCCTACTGGTCAGACAACTTGACTGCCGTTATTGAAAACATCACAACAACAGAACATTCTGGCAGATTAGACAATAAGATGAATGTCTGATGGCTGTTACTGTTATGTGAAGCACCACAAAGCTAATGTTGCTAACCTATCCATCAGAAAGATGGCGTCATCCACGTCTGTTTTCAGATCTTTCATTTCGCGGAGTTCCCTCCACCATCGGAAAGCAACACCAATGTTGACCCAGGTCTTCGCTCTTTCATGGTCATAGCCCTTCTTTTTCACTTTTCACTCCTCTGACCTTTTTCTTTTGGGCTGTTTTTCAGTCATTGCTACTGCACCTATTGTATCTCTCTCTTACGCTAACTGTGCACGCTACAAAACCTACGACTCCCCCTCCCCCCTCTGTCTGATCTGTGCATGAGTATGAGCGCCCCCTGGATGAGGGGGGGGGTTTACTTTGTTTTGGTAACTCGGCCCGAGTCACAGTATTTACCCGCTGAAATTCAGAGCCAAGGCTGTGTATTGAAACCAAATTTTTTTTTCAACATGCTGTCAGTGGTGACATCTTGTGGATGGAGAGGAGAAATACAGTGAATTTCGCAAATACTGCATCAGATTAGAAGATTGGAAGATCGCTGAGCACACCTTTAAGAGAAATAGGTTTAGATTTTTTAATATTGTAAATGTACACACATATATACATATATATATATATATATATATATATATACATATATATATATACATATATACATATACATATACACATATACATATACATATATACATACATATATATACATATACATATACATATATATACATATACATATACATATATATATACATATATATACATATATATAGATCTTATAAATTACATATATATATATATATATATATATATATATATATATATATATATATATTAGTGCTGTCAGAGATGTTTGATCAGCAGGCTAAATTTGGTGAGATTACATTTATATATATAGTGATATATATATATATATATATATATATATATATATTGATTATCTGTTATATATATATATATATATATATATATATATATAAGATCTGTTTATCTTAAATAAGAGTTGTAGAATAAACTAGATGAGATGTCTGATCATCAGGCTGAGTCTGGTGTTACTTGGGTCAATAACAGTAAAGTTATTGCAGTTTTTATAGTCATTACATATTGAAAAATACATGTCAAAGATAAAAATAACTTATTAATTACATTAAATGACAAGTGTTTTGTTTGTTTGCTGTTCTAATCCCACACCAACGCTGAACATTAAACAGGTTTCCACTCAAAAGATGACCAGATCATTGTTCCTTCTTTTCCTTCTTTATTTTTCTCAATTTTTTGTTGCACAGAATTTTTCAGAAGTCCTTGGAACAGGTGAAACAGCCTCTTTTCCTTTTTAGGTGAAAAACCTTAAAGACAAACAAACACCATTACCATTTTATAAAACCAGGTACTCACAGATCATATAATTATTAAACTCTTCATAATTAATATAATGCAATTAATTATTATCAAACCTCTGACCATTAATAATAAATATAATTAACATACCGCAATTGATAATTAAAAGACTTAACCATTAAACATGTATATGAAAATAAACTAACTTTTACCTTTAAGTTAAATTTAAATAAATTGAATTGTTTCAGTGTAAATGCATCAAATATAAAATACATTTTTAACTACAGGAGGCATGATTGATTAAGCAGTGACGAAATCCAAATTCACAAGTTATAAGACAACCACCCAAATAACCGACAAATTTAATTATACATATTTACAAAGCAATATCCACTATAAAGTCACATTACTGTGTTAGCAGAAAAACTCAGTTTGACCTTTCAGTATACTCGCAGCCACGGATCCAGCACAATCATGTGCTCCCCCACGTCACAGTGCCTCGCTGTATCCTCAAAGAGAAATAAGTGTGATCTTACCGGCTGTCCGTTCAGCTCTTGGATTTTGGTACACGCACAGTTCTGTGGATAGCTTGATGAGAAACCCGAATCGATCTGACCTGCTCTCATTTAGCGTCTCCTTTCGTCTTTCTTGATTTGACACAGCTGAGCAATTAACGTGCACACGCACCAGCTGACAGGACGGGCGCGCTCGCCGCAAAAGTTACGCACAAACACAAACTAATTAGCTCTTCCAGTGGAAACTACTGCTCCAACTGTAGCCGAACTCATGCCGAATTATAAAAAAAAACTTACCGGGATCGTTCCCAGGTGGATACAGGTGCCTACCTGCTCTGGTGAGGGCTTTCTTAGAAAACACAGAAATCCTAGACGGGGTTTGGCTGTGTGTTGTGCGCGTCACGGGGAAGCCGAGGCTGCGCCTCACGCATCAAACAGCTGTTCAACATTAAAACATCTTTTTTTAAAGAGCTGAGGAACTTGAGGTAATTATCATTAGTAGAGTTTGGTGTCACCACAGTCCACAACAGTACAGTTTGTACAGTAATTACTGTCATTACATATAAATTCACAGTCCAATGTATAAAAAATAATTCAAATCGAATCATTTTTTTTTCTAAAGTAAGAGCTGTAGTTTTAGGTAGAGGGGATCATCATTTCTGTTTTATTATCATTTTGTTGGTAGATCTCATAACTTTGATGGCATTTGCTTTTTTTTCAATCGAAAAATCCTGAAAATATTTTAATTTTCAGCTCTTAAAAAACAATGACATTTGAAGAGGTTACATGTCTTTATGTTGAAGTTATTGAATTTGCTTTCACACTTTTCCTCCAATATGGTAACTTGCCAACGGTCCCTAAGCCGCTGAGCCGGCCATCCACCCTCTCCCTCCGTGACGGAGTTACTCCATCAGAAGTTTCACTCCGGTGAAAGAAGTTCGCTTCATCTGGGTGAAGGGTAGCTTTAGGATGAACTTCCCTCTCTCAGGCGGAAACAGAAAGTGGTGTAGACGTTGGAGGCGTCTTTTACTTTGATTACACAGCAGTGAATGTGAGCCTCTGTATTTTGTTGCTAACGCATTCTGTAAAAATTACTCTGGATATAGATTTTGTTCATCTACAAATTATAGGAGATTGGACAAAAAAACGGTCCTTTAATGTATAATTTAATGTAAGGTACATTTATAGTAATTATGTCATCATGTCAGAACAGGTTGTCCTCCAGAAATGGAAAAAAAACAAGAAAATATGTTTTAATGTCAGAGCAGCAAAAAGCAACTATTTTGTTATAATTTGAGTTTATGAAAAACAAATTCACATGGAAATCTACGGTGCCGTACGTATTGCATTCACTTGAAAATAAAAAAATCCATCTGTTTTTATGAGATAGTATCTCGTAAAAACAGAAATCTGTTTATTTTTGATTTTCCTGTTTTTATGAGATACTATCTGGTAAAAACAGGATTCCCCCTGACGCTTTGCATCCAGACTGGCTGCTGCATTTGTCAACCAGGTACGTGGTCAACACAGGTAAGGTAGGCCCGCCGTACTGGTCCAACTGATCATGTACAAAAGGTCGAGCGGATCTGAGTGGACTTTGCGTCGGAACAACTGCAAATTCCTCAGGTGTCTGCACAATGTGGACAAACTAATAACAATACCATCTACACTGCTCAAAGACACAAGTATCTGCCAATGTTTCAAACCGAGCGAGAAATAAAACTGAATAAGGTCGAACATGCACGACATGTTCGTGATTTTTAAGATTCCTTAGTGTCTCATAAAACCAGGAAAATCAAAAATAAATAAATTCCTGTTATAACTAAATAATATCTCATAAAAACAGGCAGATTTTATTTATTTTCAAGTGAATGCAATGCGCCACCGTAGAAATCAAAAATAAAATAAATAAATAAATAGCCTAAATATTAGCAGAGAACTTTGCAACAGGATTTTGATCAGCCTTTATGTATCTCAGTGTTGAAATTAGCCTAATTAACGAGTCTAAGGTAATTAAGACTATTTTTGGTTTTATCCTAGGATAAACCAAATTATTTCACTTATTCTCTTTCTAACTGAAGAGCTTTTTCATTTTTCACTCTCACTTTCATGAATTCTTTGGTTTTCATGACATTCCCTGTGAATATAAAATACTAAATCAAATAAACATAAACTGTTCTCTGGACTAATGCAGGACAGGTCTGAATATGATAATCAGTGGCATGTACATCTTAAGTTGTAACATCTGTATGACAGTCATTAAATATTGGGCTCATGTTGCTTCGTTAATGGCTGACACTGAACATAATTTGGAGCTGCTCGTGTTCAGCGAGTCGGCATCAGTGAAGACTCGCTTGTGGAGGGCTTGATAGCTCACTACCCTCCCCATGAACCGGTCTGGGATGGCAGACCCTCCGTAAACTACCCCTCGTAAACAGAGGGGTAGTGGGTAGAGTGTGTAGGGGGCGGTTTGAAAAAAGACCCCAAGTAAGGTTGGCTTGGAGGACGGCACATTTAGAGAAGAACTAGGTTGTAGCTAACAGTCTAATCATATTAGTTAAAATGAGGGGTCAGGTTTGGAACTACATTGTTTTATTGGTGAGTTATTGAACCGAAATATGAGTTTATCACAAATTTAAGTTCATAATTTTCAATTGCAATTGGTGAATTTATCCTGTTTGATCGGTATGTAAAGATCAAGAAGTGGGGAAAGACTAACAGCTTGAATGAAGGTTATGCAAAGCACTTTGAGCTGCTGTTACAGAGTACCTGCAGAAGAAGAAGTCCCAGAATTCAAGAAGTTGAATTTTGTTTTTATTTATGGTTTACGTGGCATCCAAATGTTATTGGAACTGGGTATGTTGTGGTGGACCTGTTTCTGCATGTTCAGCCAGTGTGTGGCATGTTTCAGCAAAGAATTGAATTTCCCCATGAAGGACGAATACAGGAAGTCTGTCCTTCTGTTTCTTCTCCTTCAATTTCTAATGGACTGGATGTAATTGCTGTTTGGAAGCCAAGTATAGATCATTCTATGCCAATGATACCAAATTAACTGAAAAATTCTGAACAAAATCCCAAAAACGAGTGAATTAACTTTCTTTGGGGCAGTATCCAAGGATCCAGAACTTAGAAAGGATACAGTTCACAGCCATGTGATTTTATACAGCTACAGACATTTCATGTCAAGTTGTCATTAATTTTATTTTTGGTAACTGGAAGGGCCAAAGATCTGCCCTTTAATACATCCACACTGGCGTACAGTTGTTTACATGCCTCCTATGACACACCCTGAACTATGATACCCCACAGCAGAAACTGTCAGCTGTTCTGAGACTGTGATATATGTATGACAGGGACTCTCTCTGGACCAGCAAGAGCCTTTCAGTGACAAATACTTTGTAACAGGCCATCGACTCCCACAGAGAGTGTTGACAAAGGAGTCCAATTAAGTCCCTCATCTTCATTTGTTACTACGCCTTAATCAATGAATCGATAAACTGTAGTTTGATGTGACTCAGCCAGGATGTTTCATTTTTAATCTACAAAACCCAAACCAGTGAAGTTGGCTCGTTGTGTAAATCATAATTAAAAAAAGAATACAATGATTTGCAAATCCCTTTCAACCTATATTCAATTGAATACACTGCAAAAACAAGATACTTAACGATCGAACTGGTAAACTTTATTTTTGGAAATAATAAATATTAGCTCATTTGGAATTTGATGCCTGCAACATGTTTCAAAAAAGCTGGCACAAGTGTCAAAAAAGACTGAGAAAGTTGAGGAATGCTCATCAAACACTTATTTGGAACATCCCACAGGTGAACAGGCTAATTGGGAACAGGTGGGTGCCATGATTGGGTATAAAAGCAGCTTCCCTGAAATGCTCAGTCATTCACAAACAAGGATGGGGCGAGGGTCACCACTTTGTGAACAAATGAGGGTCACTACTTAGTGAACAAAACATTTCTCAACCAGCTATTGCAAGGAATTTAGGGATTTCATCATCTACGGTCCGTAATATCATCAAAAGGTTCAGAGAATCTGGAGAAATTACTGCACGGAAGCAGCAAGGACCAAAACCAACATTGAATGCCCGTGACCTTCGATCCCTCAGGCGGTACTGCATCAAAAACCGGCATCACTGTGTAAAGGATATCACCACATGGGCTCAGGAACACTTCAGAAACCACTGTCAGTAACTACAGTTTGTCTACATCTGTAAGTGCAAGTTAAAACTCTACTATGCAAAGCCAAAGCCATTTATCAACAACACCCAGAAACACTGCCGGCTTCGCTGGGCCCGAGCTCATCTAAGATGGACTGATGCAAAGTGGAAAAGTGTTCTGTGGTCTGACCAGTCCACATTTACAATTGTTTTTGGAAACTGTGGTCGTCGTGTCCTCCGGACCAAAGAGGAAAAGAACCATACAAGTTGTAACCTATAACAGTAAGCGAGTAGCGTAGCCTACAAATTATAGCCTAGTGTTCATCAGGTGCATTAAAACCTTGTTTAACACGTCAAAGAAGGCATATTCTCCAGATGATTTTTATATATTCCTCAATTTTACATTTATTTCAGTTAAAGTCACTTGAAAAAAGAAAAGGATCTCATTGTATTCATGAGTGAAAGTTGCTTTTTAGAGGCGTTCTGGTGCGTTCCGGTAGAAGAGGTCTGTATATATCTTACTGGCACAGCATTCCAGTGCGTTCTGGCTTACTTTTACCTCTGCCAGTACCATAGACCTAGAGCAACTTGCCTTAAAAAATGCAAAATATCCCTTTAAATTAATTGATTCCCACACAGTGACCTGGCCAAAATAGCAGCCGTACAGAGTCACAGTACATAGAAAATGACACAACACAATCAACAGGTTAAAACAAATAATCAAATACACATTTGGCTTTCATGAAAAACAACCACATGCCTCTGTCACCTGTTTTAGCTCTTTTTGAAGATTATTCCACGGCCAAGGTGCATTAAAAGAAAAGGCAGTTTTCCTTGGTCTGTAAAAACTCTGGGTTCAGAGAAGAGCAGCAAGGTAGAGGATCGTAGCTGCTATACAGACAGGAACAGAAGTAAGATGGAAGTTTTTCCAGAACTGCTTTATAAATAAAACATCAGCCAGTGTTGTTGTCTGCAGATTGCTAGTGAAGTCCAACCAACCAAATCATAAAGAATACAGTGATGGGTGAGAGATTTTAGGTTGGTGATGAAGCGAAGAGATGCATGATACACTGAATCAAGGTCTGCAGTGTGAAAGCAGATGCATGTAGAGGATATCACCATAATCAGTCACAGACTAAAATGTAGCCTCCACTTGGCATTAAAAGTAAAACAGGACTTATTTCTAAATTAAAAGCCAATCACTAGGTTTGTGATATGTACATTAAATGAGAGTTCGCTCTTTATCCAAAAGTCAAAAATCAAAATTATTCACCTGTTGCACGATACCTCTTGAGAAGACCATGAACTTTGTTTTTTGAGCATTTAAATCTAGCTTTAGATTTCTTAGAGTTGTTCTTAAGACTGAAATGCTGTGTGAAGCTCTTGCACTGCTTTTGTAATAGAGTTTGCATGGGTGTAGATGACAGTATCATCAGCATATAGATGTATTTTAGCCTTCATGTCTTTCCCAGGCCATCTATAAAAATAGAAAACAGAATGGGTCCCAGAATAGATCCCTGGGGGACACCTGTAGTGATCGAAGGCATTCAGATTTATGGCCCTCTGCACACACTGAGTTTGACTGGTAAAATAATTTTCAAACCAATTAATTAACCAATTAATTAAGCTTAATCAATAACAGTTCATGATTAACTGAATCAAATGCCTTAGACATTTCAATAAGTAAGGCAGCAGAATGTTGTTTTCTGTCCAAAGCACGAATTAGATAATTTACAACAACCATAGCAGCAATAACTGTACTGTAACCAGATCTAAAACTGCTCTAATTGTAAATTTACCTGGCTACCTTACCTGAGACTGAGAGTTTGGAAATTGGCTGGTATATGTTTAACTCTGAAGGGTCCCCATTTTTAAATAAGGGGAGAACATATGCAGTCTTCCAAATTTTTAGAATAGTAGAAGATGAAAGACTTAATTAAAGGTATGAGTAAGGGGTGCTGAAATAATATCAGCAGAGTGATTTAAAAGATAAAGATTTGTCTGGACTTGCAGACTTTTTGCAGTAAATATCTTTCAGGGCTTTCGAAACTTGATCATCTAATAAAAGTTCAAAATCATATGTATCCTGATCAGTATTTGTTACACGGGGGGAGGAACATAGGATTGATGGATTTAGGTCTAAATTATTCAAATCACTCCTTACTTGAGTGAAATGTCTGTTAAAATGATTGACTATGGTATCGTTATCATTTATTTCATCTGAGCCATCCAGAATGTTCTCTGGGAGTCTTGATGCAACATACAAACCTGACAAGGACTTGATTAGTTTCCAAAGGTTAGTGGGGTCTTGATGGGTCTCAGGAGGATATATCTTCATGTATATGCGACCAGCCTCAGAGGACCAAAGGGCCCAGTGGATTAATTTTGTTTTTGAAGGGAATGAGCTGCTAGAGTTGGCTAAAACCTGTAAGTGTGTGCCCGTCACTTCATGGTCGACTTCATTCGGTTCAACACAGAGCTGGACACCAGACTTTTCCTGAATCCAGGCTCAGCACCAACAATCCAAACCTGATGATGGAAATGTGAGTATTTTAATGCTGAGTAATATTTATTTTGCTCATTGCTATGAGCTAAGGCCAACAGTAAGAGTGAACCGAGGTAACTTCACATGTTCATCGATATTCACGTGGTGACTTGGCCGAGGTTAGCATGTTGTGCCTTAGCTCGTGATGTTTGGGGAACAAGCTTCATTGTTATCTGGTAACCCACATGAATGAACGTTTGTGTGTGTTTAGGACTGTAGGTGGCCCGTGGCTGGAGTGACAGTGTGTTTCGCTTTGCTCGGTATACTCCGCATGTCCATCATGAAATCCTCGTATGTTACTGTGTTGGCTGCTGCTCTGCTCTGGCTCATTAGCATATGAAGGCGACCTCCCTCAAAACCAGCCGTTGTGGACAGAGGGGTTTTGTGAGCATGGAAAGAATGCAGCTGTGATTTATTCAAAGGCTTTTTGGACCAAAGCATGTTACTATCATTTGATGAAGACATCAAGGATCCATGTTAAACTTCAGAAAAGGAGCAAAATATGGGATCTTTAAGTTATCTATTTATTTTTACTGTATTGTACCTTTTTTAGGTATGACTAATGCATAAATTATATGAAACTAAGAAATTTCCTGCAGCTGGAGGAAATGCAACTGTCCAGTAAATCCCTACGTTCAGTGACTGTTGCTTCACATCGCTTACCTGATCTCTCCTTCTTGAACAGGATTTGGACTTAACTAGATTTAATCAGGGTTTGAGTTCATTTATAATCAATACTGATCTATACATATATATATATTCAGTGATGTATCTGACACCCTGTCTTCATTCAAGCATTTTCTTGTATTAAATCCTTTGGCTTAATCAATCAATCAATCTTTATTTGTATAGCGCCAATTCATAACAAGTGTTATCTCAAGACACTTTACAATAGAGCATAAAGCTCTTCATTTTATGGATATACATATATGCATAGATACATATATACATACATAAAATACACATATATATACAAATATATACATCCAACACCAACATGAATCCATATAGCCAATCATGAATCCCTCCATCATGGCTCAAGAAAAAACCTTCTGTTAAGCAGCAGGAAATCTTGAATGTGGATCCCAGTCTCATGATGAACAGCAAATCCACATGATGTGTTGGTGTGAGGGCAAAAGAAGGGAGGTAAGAGGAGACAAGTGGACTAAAGTAAGAACTAGAGTTAGTGACAGATCCATGAACCATAGACTTGTCGTCTGATTTATTAGAGGTTAGCCTCTTGAGATGCTACGTCTGGTTTTGTCTGAATGGTTGTGGTGATCATTTTATAGAAGTATAAGCAATGATATTCTTACTGAAAATAAGAATTTATGGTAGTGACAAACTCATGGAGCCCAGAGCACAAGGTCATCCCTGCCATATTTGTCTCTGTTAAGTATAAATGTGTTAAAGGCCTCTTGAGATGTGACATCCCATTTTCAGAGGGACCTCATGACTATGTGGTGATAAAAATAGATACTATAGGTGTATCAACCATGGATATGGAGATCATGCTAATATCTACATTAACAGCTGTAATGATAATGGGAAAGGAATGTTCCTATGTGTCATGTTTGTAATTGCATTAAAGTAATCTGTTGTATAAGGGTATTGTGCTTTAAGTCAGATTTGTTCTATGACTCTGTCCCCTATGTTCCCCGAGCCTCAGCTCTTCCAGTTAAAACTGTTCTCCATACACCCACAGCCTTAAGGGGACTTTCACCAATGTCCACACCTCTCCTCTGAAAACTGGCATACTCCAACAGTTCTGTCTTTGTAGCCCCCCCCCCCCACCTCCCTTTCTGTTTACCCAGTACATGCAGCAGCTTCTTTTCCTGCTCCTGTGGACATGAGCAGAGCTCTGCGCTGTAAACTGTTTGGAGACATTTTGGTGCTGCCACATGGACTGCAGGTCAATGCACTGACTGTGAAACATTACAAGTCAGTTATCACTC
Organism: Scarus forsteni; assembly: GCA_036419115.1. Taxonomy (NCBI): domain Eukaryota; kingdom Metazoa; phylum Chordata; class Actinopteri; order Labriformes; family Labridae; genus Scarus; species Scarus forsteni. The sequence goes on along the minus strand of JAZDUH010000236.1, from coordinate 62,850 downwards.
TGTCCCCATAAGGACGTGATGAAGGCTTTGATTCGAGACCATTTGTTTTGATTCTGGTCTTTTTCTATGTGGTCTGTTTCTGAAGCAGTTCAGAAACAGGACAGGAAAATGATAAGTACTTGTGTGTCAAGAAAGGTGCACCTCCAACTGCACATCAACATTTATTTTACCTCAGTGAAACACAAGCTAACATATGGAAGCCCTTTAACAAAAGAAATTTAGGGAACTTATAAAATAAAAAAATAAATACTAGGTCGTAATAATGAGATATGAAGTCATAATTATGAGAAAAAGAGTCATATTTGTGGAAAAAGTCAAAATTGTGAGATTAAAAGATGATTATGAGATAAAGTGATAATTGTGAAATAAAAAGTAATAATTATAAGATAAAAAGTCAATAATGAGAAAAAAATCAAAACTTTGAGATAAAGTCATAATTATGAGATAAAGTCATAATTATGGAATAAAAAGTCATAATTAAGAACAAAAAAGTCAAAATTATGGGATAAAAAGTCATATTTATGAGATAAAGTTAGAATTATGAGAAAGGTGTGTTGCTATAGGATCGTCCATGTCGTGGGGCACATGCACAAATGGTATCTCATAATGTTGACTTTTTATCTCATTATTATGACATAGTATTTATTTATTTATTTTTAGTTCCCTAATTTCTTTTTTTTAAGTTGCAGAAATGGTTTTCCACACTGATGTTAGTTTACAGAGAAAGATTGCTTAGCAAATAGCAAGAACATTTATGGTAAAGTATCAAAATCCTACAGACACAGGTCTTGAATACCTGTGAATTTATTTATTTGGAAGAGTACTCTAAGAGGACCTAAATGCACCAGTGTTCATCATTCTACAATTTAAATAAGTCAATTATGAGAAATCCTGCAGACAGTGTTTTCCTTTAGTTAGTTACCACCTATGTGCCCACTGGACACTTTTGTTGCCACTCACAGAAATAAGCCCATGAACAAATAAATATTTATCCCAGGTAGTATTTTCTGGTGGAGAGTTACTCTAGAGACTTGAATGATTAAATAATCATAAATATGTTTTTGGGGAAAAGCATTAGAAATGTATCAAAATGACCTCTTTCCAGGACAATTTGCATCCTCTATGTCTTCCACCAGAAGGAGCAGGAAGCAGATGATGTCATGTGACAGGAACTACTTGAAAACTATTTTTAAAAACCAAAATCTTTATCCAAGTTGTCTACTAACACATAAGTGCAAAAAGTTGCATTACTACCATTGACATTTTTTGTTGTGAGTAGAAAATGACAGTGATAGACTTTGGCAACAATTGTTGTTGGTGGGGCAGAATGGGTTAATCTAAGCATCAGTCTATATTATGCATAAATATGTGTAAACATATGTGTCCACATGCTTTGTCTGTTTTGACCCATCTTAAAGCTGGGGTTGGTGATCTGATTTAGATACACTTTTCGTAGTACTGGTTAAAATGGTCTTTATGACAATCAGCTCATAATGTGTTCTTAAAACAGAGTGAAAAATATCTACAGCAGGAGTAAAACAGGGAAAACCCCAACCAATAATCATGCTGTAACACCTGTTTTTAAACCAATCGAATCCTGTCTCCATTCTGCTGCGCGTACATTTTCCCGGCGCGCACAGACTCAGACCTATCAGAGTCCGCTGGAGAATGCTTACCTTCAAGTTTTGTCTTTGAAAATAAGGGAAGCCCGCTGCGAGCTGTCCCACAACCCCAACCAAGCTCCAGTATCCCTCACATTTTAAGACAGGTGTACAAGAAATCTAAAATAAACTGTTTTTCTAAGTTTTTTCTGTTGGCTCTAATCTCACGACAGCGAGATTTACTTGTTTCTTTTGATGCCAATGTGATATGTCACCTCATATTTGAGCAGTTATCTGAAAATAGAAATTGCTAATAAGTGCTTATTTATTTGTGCATATGAAGTACAAAAGTAAAAACACAAAAGTTAACACTATAATCATAAATGTCCACCTGATCCTTTCTCTTTATAAACAATTGTAAATGAACATGTAGAAATTTTCTTAGATGATATAAATGATAAACTTCACCTATTTTACATAAGCTCAAACATTCATGGTAGCCTGCAGCATTTAGTGTCTGTTACAGCTCGTTATATTAGACCATCTCCAGCCTTTTTCTTACTGAGGGAGGTCCCTGAGGGAGTTCCTGTCAAGCTGAAGACAGAGATCTCGACATTTTTTCTTTCAGTGTCCAAAAGACAATAAACGACAAAATCAATCAAAACGGTAAAACGTGGAAAATACAATGAAAATACGGCAAAACACAGAGACAATATGACAAAAGAACAAAAAGAAAACACTCCAGAATGATACTAATGCTAATGTGTTTAATATTTTACACTATCAACACAGAAAATACTGATTACCTGCACAGCGCCCCCCACTGGCCAGGAGAGGGATCCAATCAGAAGAGCTCTTTGCGCTAATATCTCCATGCTCTCGTGCTTGTAGAGTAAATGTTCTTATTGAAGTCAAGGCTCCTTCAGGCACGCGCACATGTTGGCAGTTCACTGATTATCTCTGGTATCATGTCCCGTTCATACCCCCCTCTCCGTCTACGTTGATGTTGCTCTGATTTGTTGAGCATCTTGGTGCTTATGAGAGAGTCACGCAGGCCGTTCATGTTAAAATGATCTGTCGTCCGCGGCGCTACTGCCACTTTGAAATGGTTGATTTATTTCTTTGACTAAGCCGGAGCTCAGCACCAAGGTGGTGGAGCTGGGCTCCGGAGGGCTCCGGCCCAATTAAACCCCTGGTTACGCTACAGCAAGTGACTGCCTACTACACGTTGCAACCTATAACAGTAAGCGAGTACCGTAGCCTACAAATTATAGCCTAGTGTTCGACAGGTGCATTAAAACCTTGTTTAACACGTCAAAGAAGGCATATTCTGCAGATGTTTTTTTTTTTGTATTAATCAATTTTATATTTATTTCGGTTAAATTCACTTGAAAAAGAAAGGACTCTCATTATATGAGTGAAAGTTACTTCTCAAAGGTGTTCCGGTGCATTCCGGTAGAAGAGGTCTGTATATTTCTTACCGGCACGGCATTCCGGTGCGTTCTGGCTTACTTTAACCTCTGCTTGTTCCCAAAGTTGAGTATCCAGGCCAGTCCAGCCCTGTCCGACCCGACCGTGAAGCTAAGGAATATCATTTATAGATAACCTATTTTGATGCTATAAAACTCATCTTATAAAGTGTGTATTTCCATCAGGCATATATCTAACAGTGAGACTTTTTGTAATTACTTAGAAACTCCTCACAGTCCCTAAGTATGGATGAAAGTTTGTCAAATAAGTTATTTTCAATCGTTTGCTAAAAGGTAATGTGTCCAACAACATACTTTGCTTGTGAAAGCAGTTGCCAAGAAGGCATGTGCTTGTTTAATGATGGTGATGGGTGGGCATTGACAGAATCATCATCAGGGTCAGAAAATGAAAGCTGATATGAAACTCTTGATTCCTTTACTTTTTTATTTAGCAGGAGATATACAGAATATCAAGTCTTCATATAAAGAATGAAAACACTCACAATGACTGTTTTTACACTTAACACAAGCAGCAACAACTTTAATTCCCTGAAACATAAAATGTATTTTTATGTCATGTGTTTAAAACAGTTTATCTTCCACTATGAGCATGAGCACTGAAGACTCATGCAAAGTTTGTACGAGCAGGAAACATATGTTATACAAACAAAGGTCAGAGAGGAAATCCCAAGGACATTGTGCATGTTATTTTGGTCTTTCAGTTTGCCTGAAGGACCCCTGGGTGGCGCTCTAACCACAAGAACAAAAACACAGGTGAATGCTGCGAGGCTCAGTGTTATGTAAACCCAATGTAGATTCATGACATCAATGTGAAGAAAATGAGAGTGGAAACCACTGAGGTTCTTCAAAACACACATTTCTCAGGTAGAATATTGATATAAACAACACCTTAAATGAATACTTAAAGGACAATCAACTAACAGAATGGAAATTCCAGTGATCCAGATGCTGAGCTTCAGTTTAGTGTGAATGTTTCCTTCTCAAACTGTTTATAATTCAGGCCTATTGTCTGCTCACTGTTAATCTGACAGCTCAAATCTTTTATTTAGAGTCATATACTCTTAAAAATATAAGCCCATCAAATGAGACCAGGTCAAAGTATTTCACTACTTTCATGGAGCTCATCTGAGGGGCTTTTAGCTGAACTATTAAAGGGCGAATCCGCCAAAAGAGTAAAACTTCTGTCCCCAGCATATTATTGTATATTAAATTTATAACACAATTAATAATATATAACAAATTATATTTTTATTATACTAAACACCATACACATTAATCTTTGTAGAAATTACATATATATTTATTTTATATTTTAAAATGGCATCCAAAACACTTCTACATAGCATTTCTTGCCTGTCCCCACAGTCAAACGCTACACTTTACTACAATTCATCATGAACACAATCCTTCCAAAGCAAATTTTCTTTTGCAGTTAAGTGTGACTCCATATTCTATCTGCACTTTTAAAACAAAAGTTTTGGAACATTCCACCAGTGACATGTTCTGCAGGAAGTGACATCATTTAGGTCTTCTGCACTTCTAAAAGACCAAAAGTAAGTTATGTTTTTTATTTTTCCTTAAGTTTAATGATTTATTAGCTGTTTTAGAGATGGTCAATCTAAAAACTCAGTCCTGTTACCTAAGTTATTTGTAAGACAACAGTTGTTGATATCAAAAGTAAAATATTCAGTTAAATCTGAAGAATGTGCTCCATGTGCTCAAGCTACTAGCATAGATGCTAAGTGGCTAGATTCCACACAACTGCAAATTTTATGCTACAAACTCATTGCTGTTACTCAAAATAAAGAGTAACAGCAAAAAAAAAAAGAGTCATTTTTTGTCATAAGTATTAGTGTTTTCATCATGTAACCAAGCATTTCTTCTAAATTAACTCTTTTTCGAAGGGGGAAACATTGTATGTGGTTGATATTCTTTTAAACATGCTTTTAAAATGAAACAGTTTTAAAAATTTGAGTTTTGGCATGCTGGTTTGATGGAGTGGTTAGCAAGTAGGCACCCCATGTACTTGCTTCTGCCGGTCAAGGTTCGAATCCCGCCTGTGACCAGTTTGCAGAGTATCTTCCCCTACTCGCACAAAATGCCCCAAAATTTGAGTTTTGGTAACAACAGAAAAAAATTGCAATGATAATAAACTTTCAAAAGTTGCAATAAATTAAATAAAGTTCCCTGAGATTGACCAGTACTCATTTTGAATGAGTAAATGCATATATTACTAAATTCTATCTTGAAATGGAATGAAAAATGAAGTTTATTTTTGTAGCGTTACAACAAGCAAATTGCACTCTTTTGGCGGAATGACCCAAACACTACTTAAAAAAAATCCCTTTTTCAAATTTTAATGCTGAGTGGTATTATTGATGCATTTTTCTGATCATTTGTTGGATCATTTGTGAAAAATGAATAAATAGCACCTGTCATTTATGAATGATTTATTTAAGAAAATAATTCTTTTTTTTCTTTTTGAAAAATTCCCCCATGAATTTGTGAGAATGTTTTGAAACTACTAATTATTCTAAAATCCAAAGCTGTATGGGCGGTGCAGTGTTCATTTTCAACACTCTCTGCTGTCTGCAGGGACAGAAGACACTGGACTGAGGTTTTGTTCTCGTCCCCTCCGATGCTTGACCACATAAAGCCGAATGACAACAATGAACACAACCACAGCCAAAGTGAGGACGATCCAGATCCACAGGAAATGTCCGGCTGCAGCAGGAGACGCTCTGTAGGTCGTGTTCTCGGCTGGTCTCACTGAGCCTACGGCGATCGGAGTTGTGTCCACGTGACCTTCATCATGCATCTTCCTGATGCATTTGACCTGATCCCTCAGAACAAATCCTTCTTGACAGGAGCACACAAAACCCCCAAAAGTGTTCTTACACTGCTGATCACACCACTTATGTGCACATTCATCGATGTCCTCACAAACCTTGTCTGACAGCAGGTAGCCGTCAGGACAGAAACAGCCGCTGTCGCTGCTCCCGTGGCAGACTGCAGGACATTTCTGATCTGAGCAGTGCATTTTGCATCTCCGTGGATCGCTGCTGTCTGGAATATATCCTCTGAAACAAGAGCATTTATATCCTCCTCTCACAACTGTGCACGTGTGTTCACACGGGCCAGCTGAGCAGCCGTCGGAGCTTCTGAAAACAGGATCGGATAAGCTCTGTGCCGGGCATGTATGTTTGTGATTCATTCTGCACAGATAGCCATCAGCTCTCTCCGTGCACGGCCTCTCGGTCAACCGCTGCTCATTTGAGAGAGACACACAGGAGGGAGAGCAGACTTCAAAACTGTCAGTCCATGTGCAGGAGGGCAGGAGGAGGCTGCTATCCACACTCCCAGAGGTCCACCTGTAGCCTCTTAATGGAGCTGAAAGGTTGCTGCACGTGCCCACTGGTAAACGCAGTCCGATCCAGAAGTCCCCACTCAGTCCAAAGCTGAAAACGTCAAAGATGGCCTTATCTGCTTCAGTGTGAAGTGTCATCAACTCTCCATTCCTGTCACGGCATGCTTCCTCAGCTGATTTAAAGTCCACCCAGTCCTGGTGTAAAACAATGCAGTCACTCCCAGAACAGAAAGGTCTACAGACATCCCCCTGCCCCCCGCCGAACCCTGTCCACAAAGACGACCAGAGCAGCATCAGAGCGGTCCATCTGATGGACTTCATCTGCAAAAACACCGTCAGACACAAGCAGCTCATTGTGCTGTGAAGCAGTGACCACAAATGTTGAGTGAGAACAGTTATGGAGAATTGAGAGTCCGTGGTGGCCTACTCAGGAAGCAACACCCCTCAGCACAATGACAGGACAGGAAGGAAAGCAGATTAGGCCGGGCTGTTTGTTTCAGGGTTATTAAAGGCAATATTCAGCATGAAGAAAAAGAACAACAATCTCTTACCAACACACACTTTATTCCACTTCTGGCAAAAGCTTGACTTTCATTGGATGGCACAGGGACATTTTGATTTGAAAATCATGTAGACACATCATCTTACACCAATGATCGGTCTGACAAAGTGAAGCGTGAGTAAAATAAAAACAGCTGTTTTCTCAGAAGTGATGACCGAGCTCAGTTCTTCAAATTTCAGCAGAGAATCCATCTGGAATTAAAAAATCTCTTTTCAGAGTGTTCCGGCCAAGACAGCAGCTAACAAACAAACAGTAACCAAGAAAACAACACAGACAGACAGTAGGCAGAAAAACAAACAAACAAACAACAGTAAGCAGATTGTAAGCAGTAAACAGTAAAAGATTTTAAAGTTGAATTCATGCAGTAACAGAAGCTGCCTCCCCCTGCCTCAGAGTTTTTCACACTCGCAGTTTTTTTTTGGCTTTAGATGGGGAAACAGCTGTTATAACCCCCTCCTAAAAGAAAACTAACTAAAAAATTAAAATGAGGATAAACTAAAATAAAATAAAAGGCCTGAAATAATTCCATCTTTTCCCTGGAGAGCTGCATGTGGGAACACATGCAGCCTGGACCTTGTGCAATGTCCTTGTTCCCGTATGTTTCCTGTCTGAGTAAGTAATCAGCGTAATTCTGTGAGGGCGATGACCTGACATCAGAAGTGAGGTGGCTGCTGCATTTCCGTATATTGTAGTTCTGTAGAAATGTTCAATAACATCCCGCAGCAGTTTCATGAAAACTGATGCTGTCGGTTCACTTTTTATCAGATCAATAAAGTTAAAACGTATATTTTATTTTCAGAATTGAGGTGTGGTTCAAGCTGTGTAGGGATGGTTTGTGCTGTCCCATCCTCAGCAGCCCTGTCTTTGGCCTTCCCCCAGGCCATTTCAGATGAAACTAAAAAACTCAAAATGACCACGTCCCAAAGCTCTGGCTCTTTTAGTGTTTTTTTACAAGAGAGAGGAGCAGAAAACATCAAAAGGCCCTCTTCAGCAAACTGTAGGAAAATCTGATGTCAGAGATTGTAATCCCATCTGCGGTAAGATTTAGAAAACAGATTCTTGTATATAAAAGTATGTCAAACCTTGTAAAACCTGCAGCCAGGGACCCTTTTTATCAAGCACACTGTCTTTAATACTGCCGTTAACACCTGAACAATTCTGCCATCATACTCTGAGTTGTTGTGAAAGAAAAGGTAACACTTTACTTTAGAGGTCCGCAAATTTCATCTCACTTAGGTGATAATTAGACAAAGTTTTTCTTATTTCTTTGAAAATTACCCCCGAAATTTCATGAGAATTTGGTGAAAATCAGCACATAACTTCTTTAAAATAATGTCCAAATTTATTGTCTCAAGTCAGAATTGATGGGTTACTGTTTTTTCCAGTTTCTTTGAAATTTACTCCAAATTGCAAGGTAAGAAGGTGACGATTAGCAAATAATTTATTCAAAATTAAATCACAATCCACCACAAAATGTTTTTAGAAGTATCCCAACATTTTTGCTATTTCCAGAGGTGATAAATAGCTGCTTAGTTCTTGAATACAGAAGCTAGGTTTATTATTTCCTGTGATAATTACCTTTGAAATGTTAATTATTTCCCAATAATAATAATTGAGATCAAGGGCGTAGGCCTGATTTTGACATCGGTGGGGACATAAAAGTACACCAAGATGGCACCTCTGGAAGTTGATGTGTTTTGCATTTATGACTGTTTTTAATGCCATGTAGAGCTAATCAAACAAACAAGCAAACTATCATCTACTGTCTGTTCCTTGACAAAAATATATTGATGCATGACATATGAACAGTGGGACAATTCAATCAGAAATTCTGATGGTATGGTAATAGTCTGATAAATATATAACCAAAACCAAAAAGGACTTCTGATAAGTGTACTCCCCAACAAAATAAATGTATAAAGTCATGATTTTAATCCAAGGTTTTATTGTATTTTTTCCCAAACTTTTATTGTTGGTCTTTAACAGTTGCTGCCTTTCAATACACAAATAATATATGGATAATAAATAAAATAATCAAAATGTTTATCTCTTTGGCATTAAATATAAGCGTTTTTTAGTGATAACATTATATACTATGTTTGTGTTTTGTGCCAGGGACCATGTGGTAGTGGCATAATATTGATAGGGACGTGTCCCTAGCTTCCCTACCCAATTCTACGCCCCTGATTGAGATCACAGGCAACCTGTATTTAACCAGTTTGTCCTATGAAGATCTATTTTATCTTTGGCAAAGGGTGATACTTCCAAAAACATTTTGTGGTGGGTTGGGATTAATTTCAAATAAATTACTTGCTAATCGTCACCTTCTTACCTTGCAATTTGGAGTAAATTTCAAAGAAACTGGAAAAAAACAGTGACCTATCAATTCCGACTTGTGGCAATACATGTGTACATCATTTTAAAGAAGTTATGTGCTAATTTTCACCAAATTCTCATGAAATTTCGGGGGTAATTCCAAAGAAATAAGAAAAAACTTTGTCTAATTACCTTAGTGCGATAGAATTTGCAGACCTCTAAAGTAAAGTGTTACCAAAGAAAACAGCACATTATTCTGTTTCTGTGAAATGTAACGTCCCAACACAATATTGTTCAACACATCAGAGAAAATTCAAGAACAGCATTAATGAAATAACTAATGTGCGTCAGTCAACTTCCTGTCATGGTCGTGTCATAGGTCATCGGTCAGAATGGACTCATAAAGTTTCTCCAAACGAGGATCAAAGCCGGAGGACACCCAACAATATCCATCCGTGGTGGTGTTTTTCTTGGCTTGTTTTTGGGAGTGGGCACATCTATAAATGGCAATAGCCAGAGTCACGGCAAGCAAAAGCAGCAAAGGAATGAGAGAGCCGAGGACGCAGATTATCACCCTTGAATAACTCGTCTTCGTGGCACTGGTGACCAAGGACGTGTTGGTGTGCTTATCGCTGTATGTGACATTGACCAACGGGGCCTGGGTGTGATGGGACTGATGCTGGGGGTCAGCTGAGACTTTGGATAATAAATCTGTGAAGTTTGTTTGTGTCTCTTCTGTAGTTTGGTTATCAGCCGTTTCATCAGGAGTGCAGGTAAAGCCATCAGTGTCCACGGTGAAACCTTGCTGGCAGGTGCAAAAGAAGCTGCCCACTGTATTAAGGCATTTATAATGACAAATATTGCTGGCACACTCATTTATGTCTGCACACGATTGCCCATCTGCAGATAAGATAAAGCCTTCATTGCATCTACAGTAAAAGGATCCAATACTGTTCACGCAGCTGTGCTCACACTTTGGCTGCAGGCACTCATCAGTATCAGTGCACTGACCGTCCACCATTTTGTAGCCATCTTTGCACACACAGGAGTAACTGCCTCGACTATTAATGCACAAATGCTGCTCACAGATCATTGACCTGCACTCATCAACGTCAGAGCAGTTATGCTGGTTCTCACTCAGTTTAAAGCCCTGTGGACATGTGCAGGAATACCCAGACTCCCCCATGACACACTGATGCTCACATGTGTCGGACCTGCACAAGTCCATCAGTGTGCACGTCCGTCCATCCTCATCCAGGCTGTAGCCGTCTTTACAAATACATCTGACTACGTCTGCATCTTCACCACACAAGTGTTCACAGCCACCGTTGTTAACTGCACAGTTTTGTTTTTCTGTTCTGCAGAACGGCCCAGGCACTGTCCAGTGGTACATGTGCTCAGTCCCAGTGCACACAGAGTACTGAGACTGTCGGTCATCACATGAAATATCTGCAAATGTTCCGAGTGGATACAGTGGCATTTCACTCCTCAGTGGCTCCTGTGAGAAGGGTGCTGTGTAGTTTATCTGTCCTGGCTCAAAAACAGTCAAGGGCTTACACATCCCCTTAAAAATGAACTTACATACATAAAAAGCCGGTCTCTTGCATGATCCAGCGGTCCATCTCAGCAGGTCCTGACCTGAGGAGGTGTAATGGATGCTCACACACCTCTCCTCTGTGCATGTGATGACAGGATCCTTCGCCCAGTTGGAGTAGTGGGATTCTCGCTCCCCAGATACCCACGCAAACCCTCGGAGAGTTCTGTCGGATAACACACAGTCTCCCCTGTGCAGCTTTAATCCAATCCAGAATTTCATCTGCCTGTCCTGTGGCTGTCCTCTGACCCGTGAGAGCAGTAAGCGTAGCTCGTCCTCGTCTCCTCGCTCTCTGACGGTCATCAGATGACCACCGTCCTGGATGCAGCTCTGAGCAGCAACCTCAAAGCTGACCTTGTTCACCTGCAGTCTGAGGCAGACGTTTGAGCTGCACAGCGTCTCAGGTTCAACCCCAAAGAACCCCTCCAAACTGCTGAGAAGCTGAAGTACAAATAATAGCCACATATTTGCTGTCAAATAAGCGAGCAGATGCTAAAGAAGTTTCCTTAAAGCCTTGGGGTGAACAGCATCCATCCGTCTTTCTCCATGGGTTGCAAAAAAACAAGTGGTTAGGGTCTGAAGCATTCATGCTCTTGTATCCTGTCTGGGACACGATGTGACGACGGAAACCATATTTAGTTGCAGCTTTCGGCCCTCTCCCCCCAACCCTGCTGACCAGTTCCGTTCTGAAGCAGAAAACAATGGCGTGCTCTGCTGTGTTTTGATTGTGTCTCCAGATGTCTCCGGCTTCAGTTGCTTTCAGACATTCAAACTAATCCCTGAATTGTGGTGCTGCACAATACATGACCCTAAAGAGGGAGGAGAATTCGAAGATGTTTGTCACTTCACTTAAAAGTTCAAGTTACAACCCCGAACCATGAAGTTAACCAACAGATTGTTTCTTTATGAGCAGTATTTTTAGTGCCTGTAAATGTCTATTATCATTTTTTCCAAGCATTCTGTATCCAGACAGGTTAAAAGTCAGATTTAATTCTATTCATTGTGCTCTGTGTTTTATGTCAGGCCCATTTGTAACACTGAATCCATGGCTTATTAAGTCCTAGCTCTTTCTGAATCCCATAAATGATTCTGAAAGCAAGAGGACCAAAGCTACCACCTGATACATCCAAATCAGAAAATGATCATTAACCCCTCTCATTAACACCCAAACAAGAAGACACAAATGTGAAATAAATCTGTGGTTTCTTTTCATATTCTCTTTGAACAGGCTGTTACTCCAGATCCAAGCTCAACTGACCTCACGGCCAAAACCTGGACGGCCCAATCAGAGAAGAGAGGGGGGAGCTGCAGACATGACGACAGCAGGAAACCAATGGCCTCCTCTGAAGTGGGGGTCAGTGGTGGGAAACTGGTAGAGATGAGGAAATCCTCACAGATGATGCTGGCTAGTCAGAGTGTTGGTTACACAATAACATCAACATCTGCTCTCCTCTGAAGTTTACCTGGAGGAGATTGTTGATGAAGAGATTCAAGTCATATGTCAGTGGTAAATGAAACATCTGAGTGGTATGATAAAATGTAAGATGATAGTCAAACGACTAAAATGTAGTCTAAGCTAACAGCTTACAAAAGGGTGGAGTTGCTACGTCGAGATACAGCAGCATGGAGACAAAGCAGCGTGGAGAGACAACAGTAAGGAGACAAAACAGTTTGGAGACAAATCAGCAGTGATGACAAGACAGTATGGAGACAAAACAGCATAGAGACTAAACGGTATGGAGACAAAGCAGTATGGAGGCAAAGCAGCGTGGAGACAAAACAGCATGGAGACAAAGCAGCATGGATACAAAGCAGCATGGATACAAAACAGTATGGAGATAAAACAGCATGGAGACAAAGCAGCATGGATACAAAGCAGCGTGGAGACAAAACAGTATGGAGATAAAACAGCATGGAGACAAAGCAGCATGGATACAAAGCAGCATGGATACAAAACAGTATGGAGACAATGCAGCATGGAGACAAAGCAGCATGGAGACAAAGCAGCATGGAGACCAAACAGCATGGAGACAAAACAGCATGGAGACAAAGCAGCATGGAGACAAAGCAGCATGGATACAAAGCAGCATGGATACAAAACAGTATGGAGATAAAACAGCATGGAGACAAAGCAGCATGGAGACAAAACAGCATGGAGACAAAACAGCATGGAGACAAAGCAGCATGGATACAAAACAGTATGGAGACAATGCAGCATGGAGACAAAGCAGCATGGAGACGAAGCAGCATGGAGACCAAACAGCATGGAGACAAAACAGCATGGAGACAAAGCAGCATGGAGACAAAGCAGCATGGATACAAAAAAGTATGGAGACCATGCAGTATGGAGACAAAACAGCATGGAGACCATGCAGTATGGAGACAAAACAGCATGGAGACAAAGAAGCTTAGAGACAAAGCAGCAGTGGAGCTGCAGAGGAGACAAAGCAGCACAAGCGCATCACCAGGGACAAGGCAGCCCTGGGTTTAGTCTCATCTCACCCAAGCATAATGTCAGTGCTATTACATAACGTTATAGACATTAACAGACTTCATTTAATGCACACCTGAAGACGAACAAGTGAGAGAGACCTCAGAACCACCACCAATGATTACCTGCGACCACACTGGCATTAGCCACAACACATCTACACCATAACGCAGAGAGGGGAGGACGCTTACCAACTCACAACAGTGCTGGAGCACACATGGACAGCTCAGAGAGACACTAAGTGATACACTATGGAGGACAGACATTAGACCCTAAACAAAACAGCTGATAGGCGGCAATGAGAGGAAGTAAGCAGCCATACCATAGAGAGAAATAATTAAGCAAATTATTTATGCTATAGATTCATATCAGACTTGGTCCTTAGCTCATTATAGATGATTTTGTATCCATATTGATGAAGAAAGTGATAGTCTTTGCTCTGCTTTTATGCATTTAAAAGACTCAGTTGGTTTAATTCAGTCTATTAGTGAAGCTACCCATCATATCAATCACACTCTTGATCTGGTTCTAGCATATAGCCTTGAAATTCATGAACTTAAAGTTTTTCCTGAAAATCCTTTTTTATACGATCACTTCTTTGTAACGTTTAACATCTTCTTGGAGGATTTTGCATTTGTGGTTAAACAGTGAAAAGTAGAAATCTGTCCAGTGGTGCCATGGCTAAATTTAAAGAGGCCATTCCTGCTGCCTTAAACTCAATGGCTGCTTTCGAATTCACCTACTACATGCTGCGTATGAAAGTAGTATGTAGTAGGCACTGCATACTGCCTACTACACTTGAATGTAGTATGTAGTCTGACTGTTCTGTTTGGTTTATTTTGTAGCTACGCTGGTTTCCAGTTTGAGCAAAGCGGCAGTAGGCTACAGCTTATTTATTTCCCAAACTTAATTTTAATTTTACAAAACAAAAAAACCATGAGTACATGTTTACATTTCAGTTATTAATCTGCAAAGATGTTGCCAGAAGCAACATTTTATGTGAAACAGGCAATGGTGGAAAATATGTATTATTTCGGAGAGGAATTATTTTATCTATTTTGTGTGATGGCGTACGACAGCGCATTAGGGCCACTTAAAAAAAAAAAAAAAAACGGTTCAAGAATAACATCACACGCACAATACAGTATTAAGAATGAGGAGGAGCAGGAACATTTAGGGTGGTGGAAATACAGAACGTAAAGATAAAATGTACTTGTTAGTGGTTAACCCTAATAATTCCGCAGGTATAGAGGGAGTATTTGTTTGTCAACAACGGCGGATGCGCGCGCAACTTGGGTGCAGAAGCACTGCAGAGTATAATGGTTTGTCAACCGACGTGGGGGAGTTAACCACCAAAAACACTGCATTATCCATGGACACTTACTAGACTGTGACAGACCAGGAAGTAAACATGTGTCAATAAATCAGAAACCCTCCCAGACCAAAAAGAGCCCACAGACTGCTGAGTCTGAGACTCAGTTCATAATAAAAGAACCAGACAACTACGACCAGAGAACTGCACCAAATCAGAATATTAATGGTTGTGTATTTCAGGGTTAATAGACTGGTTCATCATTTTATAATATTACGTAATTTTACTTTGTTCATAAAATCTGTTTCTGTTAATCATAATTTATAGGATCACTCATTATTTACTGTCTGTATTGAGTCCATGTTTGGTCATAACCTCAGCCCCAAACCAACTTTTTAATTAAATAAGCAAAGTCAAATCTGTATCAGCAGTTAATATTGCTTGTTTGCAGTCAAACCTGGTTAACTGAGGTCGGATAAAGAAGACACATTTAATCACACACGCAGAAACGCTGGTGTATCAGTGTAAAGTGTGACCCTGTTAACTGGTGACTCTCGGCTGTTAATCACGGCTACCGTCGGCTGAAATTCACTAGTTAGCATGGTCGCTATTAACTCCGAAACACCGTTGCTCTGTAACGGTAAACTTGACAGAAGTTGCCTCGATTGTGTAGTATTGTTTTGACATCTGTCTACAGAACAACCGTACATTTTGATGCTGCTAACAGGTTGAATTTAGTGTTTAAAAAATGCTAACTCGTCTGAATGAATGGAGCTAAACGCTTTGACTTTCTACCCTTTGTGGTAATCTGAGGACATTATTGTCCTCTCCCAAAGCTGCTATAAAAACATAACAGATTATTATTTCTTTTTTTACTTTTGTTGCTCAAATCATTCAGTCAACTTCAGTTCTAATCAAAAATACCAAATATAAAATTATTTATTTTATTTTAACCCTTTGAATGCCAACTTGATTACATGATGTTCAAATTTTAATGATTAAAAAACACAAAAATTGAGTTATTATCAATATTATGAGTGTTGATTGCCTGAGGATTTTTTTCAAAGATCAGGCTTACATATACCTAAGTTCAATAACAAAATTGATTTTCATGCATTGTTAATTTTTTTGCAGTGCCCAATTCATAATTTACTACCCTTTGAGGTAATCTCAGGACATTATTGTCCTCTCCCAAAGCTGCTATAAATACATAACAGATTAATATTTTGTTTTACTTTTTTTGCTCAAATCATTCAGTCAACTTCAGTTCTAATCAAAAATACCAGATATAGAATTATTTATTTTATTTTAACCCTTTAAATACCAACTTGATTACATGATGTACGAATGGATAAATAATGGATAAAACAATGGTCAGTCTTTGTGGTAAAAAAAACAATGAAAATACTCTAGCATTGCTGTTGTCCACTTTCCCTAAAACAGTTTAAAAATCATCATTGTATTTATCAATTTGAGCATTTATCCTCCATGTTTCAACTATTTTGTAAACAACAATCAACACTCAGAATCAGCTGGACATAGAAGACACAGACAGTATGAAGAGGGGATGGAGAGGTCAACACTGAAGTTCATTTTTCCTGTTGTGCAGTTGAGACCATTTTGAGCCTGTAACCAGAAAAAGTTGATTTCAACACGTGAACCGTGACAATGCTCTCAGACTCAAAACGGTCAGTGACGTCTCATCCGCAATAAAGCACCTCTTTATCTCACTTGTTGCTCACCAGAGGACTGAAATGATCAGTCTATCAAAGACATATAGATATATAACTTTGGTTCTGACAGGACAGCAGCCTGTAACTGAGTAAACTCACTCACTGTTTGTGTTGACTTCACAGTGAGCTCTGTGAGGTGCAGAGCAGGGCCCACACTTTGATTCACTTTAGAGGGTGCATGTATGTTTGAGTGTGAAAGTTTGGTAAAGACATGTTATCAGACATTAAAAGTTCTACAGTAAGGTCAGGAAAAGGTCAGTCTCTCCACCTCAGACACACACACAGAGTCACAGACGATGCATAGACCTACAACAGGAAAAATGTACTTCAGTGTTGACCTCTCCATCCCCTCTTCATACTGTCTGTGTCTTCTATGTCCAGCTGATTCTGAGTGTTGATTGTTGTTTACAAAATAGTTGAAACATGGAGGATAAATGCTCAAATTGATAAATACAATGATGATTTTAAAATTGTTTTAGGGAAAGTGGACAACAGCAATGCTAGAGTATTTTCATTGTTGTTTTTACCACAAAGAATGACCATTGTTTCATCCATTATTTATCCATAATGTATTTCAATTGGCATTTAAAGGGTTAAAATGAAATAAATTATTACATATTTGGTATTTTTGATTAGAACTGAAGTTGACTGAATAAGCAAATAAGTAAAAAAGATATTAATCTGATATGTTTTATAGCAGCTTTGGGAGAGAAGATTAATGACCACTACTTAAGGGTAGTCAATAATGAATTGGGCACTGCAAAAAAATTCACAATGTCTGAAAATCAATTTGTTATTGATCTTTAGTATATTCAAGCCTGATCTTTGAAAAAAAAAACCTCAGGCCTTCAAAATTTATAATATTGATAATAACTCAATTTTTGTGTATTTTTTCATTAAAATTCGTACATCATGTAATCAAGTTGGCATTTAAAGGGTTAAAATAAAATAAATAATTACATATTTGGTATTTTTGATTAGAACTGAAGTTGACTGAATGATTTGAGCAAAAAAAGTAAAAAAAAAATCTGTTATGATTTTATAGCAGCTTTGGGAGAGGACAATAATGTCCTCAGATTACCTCAAAGGGTAGTAAATTATGAATTGGTAACTGCAAAAAAATTAACAATGCATAAAAATCAATTTTGTTATTGATCTTAAGTATATGTAAGCCTGATCTTTGAAAAAAATCCTCAGGCCTTCAACATTTATAATATTGATAATAACTCAATTTTTGTGTATTTCTTTCATTAGAATTCGAACATCACGTAATCAAATTGGCATTTAAAGGGTTAAAATAAAATAAATAATTACATATTTGGTATTTTTGATTGGAACTGAAGTTGATGGGATGATTTGAGCAAAAAAGTAAAAAAGATATTAATCCGTTATGTTTTTATAGCAGCGTTGGAAGAGAAGATTAATGACCACTACTTAAGGGTAGTAAATCATGAATTCGGCACTGCAAAAACATTAACAATGCATGAAAATCAATTCTGTTATTGGACTTAAGTATATGTAAGCCTGATCTTTGAAAAAAATCCTCAGGCCTTCAACATTTATAATATTGATAATAACTCAATTTTTGTGTATTTCTTTCATGAAAATTTGAACATCATGTAATCAAGTTGGCATTCAAAGGGTTAAAATAAAATAAATAATTTTATATTTGGTATTTTTGTTTAGAACTGAAGTTGACTGAATGATTTGAGCAACAAAAGTAAAAAATGTTTTGTTTTTATAGCAGCTTTGGGAGAGGACAATAATGTCCTCAGATTACCTCAAAGGGTAGTAAATTTGTCCTACGGTAACCTTTGACCTCTGACAAAAATCAAACTTTCAATTTTAAGGCTTTCCTTGAAAAAACCTTCCTACAAAAGGTCATTCAATACTGAGTAACACGGCCAGAGTTATGGCCAAAATTTAAGCAAAAAAATGTTTGCAAGGACAAAAATGTCCCCGATTACCCACAAGGTATAAACTGCATACTACATTTTGGTCGATTCAGTATGTACTGCTAGTATAGTAGGTGAATTGGAAAGCAGCCAATAAATTGGCGAACCGATAACTGTGATGTTAGCTTTAGCCTCTCTCAGTTGTGATATTAGCTTTAGGCCCTCTCACCTGGATCAGCTTGTTGATGACTTGGCCAGTCTACTAAGATCCACTTTGGACTCAATTGCCCCACTGAGACAAAAAAGTATTAGACGTCAGAGGACAGCTCCTTGGTTTAACTCAGAAACTCAACAAACCGGTAGAGTAGAGAGAATGTGGCGCTCCAATAAAAGGGAGGAGTCACGTATGCTTTTGCGGGAAAGTCATAATAACTACATGAGAGCCTTAAAACATGCTCGAGCTGCCTACTACTCCTCATTAATGAAGAAAATAAAAACAACCCTAGATACCTCTTCAGCACTGTGGCCAGGCTGACACAGAGTCAGAGCTCTATTGAGCCTGTGATTCCTCTAGCCCTGAGCTGTGAGGACTTTATGAACTTTTTCAATGATAAAATTCTGAAAATTAGAGATAAAATTAGCAACTCCCTGTCTTCACCTGAACCTGCCGTACCATTAAATGTAGCCAGACTTGAGTTAGACTGTTTCTCTATAATTAGCTTCAGGAGCTAAATTCTGTTGTCTGCTCCTCCGAACCAGTGGTTCTCAACCTTTCAAAGTCGCGACCCCCAATTTAACGTATAGTACTGTCCGCGACCCCCCTCCGCCCGGAACGCAATGAAAATTCGCTGTCTGCGGTGCTGAAACAACACCGGATCGATAAAACGTATGTCGGATATACAAATCAGTAACTGATTTTGAGTAATAAAATGCCTGTTTGAGACCAATCACTTGTTGTTCTCTAACGTCCGGTCGGACACCACATTAATTTTGCGCATTTATATTTTTCCTAAATGATTTGGCGACCCCCAGAAATCATCTCGCGACCCCAATTGGGGTCAGGATCCCAAGGTTGAGAATGGCTGCTCTAAACCATCAACCTGTCTTTAGACCTGATCCAGGCTAGGATGCTCAAGGTTTATCCCGGAGTCCGTCCATCTTTACTGGAGACAATAAACATGTCTCTGTCAATAGGGACATGTTGCCAGAGACATGTTTGTCTCTTTTCAATAAGCAGCAATCAAACCTCTTCTTCAAGAACCTAACCTTGACTCAGGAACATTGGTTAAATACAGGCCTATATCAAACCTTCTAAATACAGGCCTATATCAAAACTTCTAACAACAGGCCTATATAAGAATTTCTAACTACAGGTCTATATCGAACTCTCTAACTACAGGCCTATATCGAACTCTCTAACTACAGGCCTATATAAAAAACCCCAACCATAGGCCTATTTTAAACTTTCTAACAACAGGCCCATATCAAATCTCCTAACTTTAGGCCTATATCAAACCTTTGAACTGCAGGCCTTTATCAAACTTTCTAACTACAGGCCGTAAATCAAACCCTCTAACTACAGGCCTATGCCAAACCTTCTAACTATAGGCCTATATTAAACCCTCTAACTACAGGCCTATAGCAAACTTTCTCACTACAGGCCAACATCAAACCCCCCAGCAACAGACCTATATTAAACCTTCTAACTAAAAGGCCTATATCAGAATTTCTACCTACAGGCCTATGGTAAAACTTCGAACAAACCTATATCAAAACTTTTATCTACAGCCCCTTTATCAAACGCCAAAACTACAGGCCAATATCAAACCTTCTAACCAAAGGCCTATATCAAATCTCCTAACCTGAGGCCTACATCAAACCTCCTAACTACAGGCCTATATCCAACTATTAACTACAATTACAGACATGGCACACATTTGGCCATTTCATTAGGAACATTCCAGTTCATCATCATTATAGCTGTTAATGTAGATATTAGCATGATCTCCCTATCCGTGGTTGATACATCTATAGTATTTATATTTATCACCACATAGTCATGAGGTCCTTTTGAAAATGGGATGTCACATCTCAAGAGGCCTTTAATACATTAATACTTAACAGAGACAAATATGGTAGGTATGACCATGTGGTCTGGGCATCCATGAGTTTGTCACTACCATAAATTCTTATTTTCAGTAAGAATATCTAAGATTATACTTCTATAAAATGATCACCACAACCATTCAGACATGAGGACCCTCCTGAATACCAGATGTAGCATCTTAAGAGGCTAACCTCTAATAAATCAGACGACAGGTCTATGGTTCATGGATCTGTCCCTAACTTTAGTTCCTACTTTAGTCCACTTGTCTCCTCTTACCTCCCTTACTTCACCCTCACACCAACACAGCATGGTGTGGATTTGCTGTTCATCATGAGACTGGGATCCACATTCAAGATTTCCTGCTGCTTAACAGAAAGTTTTTTCTTGAGCCATGATGGAGGGATTCATGATTGGCTATATGGATTCATGTTGGTGTTGGATGGATATATTTGAATATATATGTACAGTTTTTATATATATGTATCCATAAAAGTTTTGAGCTCTATTGTAAAGTGTATTGAGACTTGTTATGAAGTGGCACTAAACTAATAAAGATTAATTGATTGATATATGATGAGAGAAAGTGTGAGAGAGACAGAAGGACAGAGCCATGTGACACCTAAATGAAGAATAAAAATATCTCTGTGTTTAAATGTTCTTTTTCATTTTTCAGTTAGGAGTCATTTTAGTCCAGAAACTATGAATCCATCTGGAGAAAGGAGAGAAGACTGATCGGGGCTGTTTGTTCATGATGTTTGTTAAGAACCTGCTTTTCACACTGGTCTAGCTGAGTCTTCATTAATTCTACCTAACTTTGTTGTTAGTTTAAAAAGAAATAGAGAATTGTTGTTTCAACATGTTTTCAATAATAAAATAAATCATCACTGTATCTCATATTTTCTATATATTTGTAAAAATTCACAGATTTTAACATCATGTTCTATTACGTAGAAAAAATATTTCTCTCATATTTAGAGTAAAAAACATTTCAAAAATACTTTTTTCAAGTAGGTACGTAATATCCGGGGGCCTACTGTTCAGGGAGCCGCTTGGTGCTGCTTCCGTGCCCGCGCTCTGTTGTGGGTGGTTGGGCCCGGCTCTCACTAGCCCTACCTCTTAATTGCACTTCACCACTTACACATTGCACTTTTGTATATATTTTCACTGTTAGGCACATTCATAACACTTAGGGTACTGGGGGTCGGGGATGACAGGGGGAGCGACCAGCTCGACCCCTCTGTCTCTTCCGTCCTCCTGTTTTAACTGCACTACATACACTAACTTGGGGGGGGGGTTGGTGATATAGGGTTTGTCAGTAGCATAGACTTGGTGCGGCTGTGGGGGTCAGGCTTCGCTGGCCATGACTTTGCGGGGGATGGGTGGTGCCGGCGGCTTTCGAGGTGCGGCTGGGCTCCGGTGGCTGCGGGTGGAGGCCTGGCGCGGGCCCTGGGGCCGGATGGGCCTCGCTGGGGCATGTGTCCCTTGGTGGGCTGTGGTGCGGGGTCCTTCGGCCTATTGCTCACTGGGGGCCTCGGCATGGTGGGCTGCCTTGGGGTTGCTGTCCTGTGCGGGTGGCATGGGGCCTCTTTCCGGCGCTTGGGCAGCGGTCTCCGGCGCTTCTCATGGCCTCGGCTTTTCTGGGGGGCGGGCGGGCGGCGACTTCGACCCCACCGCTACACACCCACATCTCGCCCCACCTGACCTAGCTATGGTTCGTGGCCCTCCCTCTGGGGAGGGGTCTGGTCCCAGGATCTGGCTCTGGGGGGTGGGGGTGGCTGGGTGCTTGGGGCGGGGGGGGCTTGGGGCCGGGTGAGCGGGTGGTCGGGGAGGGCGGGTGCTGTCTGCGGAGGGGCTGCCGCTCTGGGCCCTGGGTGCTGTCTTTGGTGTCGGCGGGGGGGGCGGGTCTGTGCCCCCTTGGGTCCTGGGGCTGTCCCTGGGCCTGGTAGTTTGGGGACTGTGTGGGGGTCTCGGTTGCCCTGGTGGCCCGGGGGGCGCCCATGGCCGTGTTTTCCCTGGGTTTGGGCAACTACTCGGGTATTCGGTGACCACCTCACATGCATGCATATACAGATACTCAAGCTCCTGTCGAGACTAACTAAGAGACATGATAGATCCCGTCAGAATATGCTGAGTCGGGTACTCTTACACGTCTTCTCACATCCTGGGATGCATGCCACTCCATCTCTTATTCATGTAGGCTCACACCACCCCTACTATCAAGACCCCACATTTCTGGTGTCCCTGGTTCCCTTCCCTCACCCACTACCCGAACCAGGGTCTTCATCCCCTTCCCACTCCCACCCCCCCTCCCCACACCCACTACCCGAACCAGGGTCTTCATCCCGTTCCAACCCTCCCTGTCCTAACCCACTACCCGAACCAGGGTCTTTATCCCTTCCCTACCCCCTTCCCACCTCCACTACCCGAACCAGGGTCTTCATCCTACACTTTTCCAGAATATTTTCACTCAAGTAAAATCTTTATCCTAATAATTATCAAAAATCTGGGACCCATGGTGAATTATTATCAAAAATAGAATCTGAATCTCCTCTTTTTCCCTCCCACAGTTATTTGTTAATCCTCACAGGTCAGAGAGGCCAACTGTTGCAGAGAGCTGAAGTCAGGACATGCATGTGTCTGTAGACAACATTTCCTGGGTTTGTTTAAACGCAGGAAGAGCCACAAGTAGAATTACAGGAAAGCTAGTGAGAAACCCCCCGCCCACGTCCGGTCAGGTTCTGAAGACACGCTCTCTGAATGTGTAATATAAGGACAAATAAATAAGTACAAGCTCTCATTTGTTCCTCAATCTATTTCCCTATTAAACAGGCGTGAGGAGGGGAGACAGCTCAGCTCCACACACACATACCGTGACACTGACTTGGGAATTTTATGCATTTTATGCTCAATTGGTGTTTGGACTGTTGTTATTTATTTGTATGCTTTTATTTTAAAGCGACGTGACACTGTGATGATGGATGAGCTGGTGATGCGGAACAAATTTCTGAGAAATCAGACAATAGAGTATTATCTTATCTGTTGATGTTGTAGTGACAGTCATGAAAATGTTTTGTTGGTTTAGTCATCTAACTATGTCTTTGGAAAACTGTACTGACCAAAACAAGACAATAAAGGCAACATCCATCCTTTGAGAGAAACATGTGGCCCTTTTCCACTAGCACGCCTTGGCCCTACTCTACTCGGCCCTACTCGATTTGCAGCGTGTTTCCACTGGCCTGGTACCTCCTAGAACAAGCTAGTTTTAGTACCTACTCCACTCTGGTTCCAAGCAAGCTGAGTCCATACTAAAAGATGACGTCACCGACTACCGGCTGTTGATTGGTCAGACAATGTCGTCATCGATGAGTCATGAGCGCGACAACCTACCATGCTGGCGGTAGCTACCATTAGCTTACCCTCATACGTCTTTTCCTTGCAGCTGGATTGCTCTCGTCCTCGGCTTCATTCTGTTGTATAGCTTCCAAAACTCTCCTGTGCTTCTCAAGGGGTATTTCTTCTTACCACCTGCAGCCTTCTTCTGCTTTCCTTTTTTACTCAGTTTGTGACAAAAAGCCACAGATTGTTGTGTCGCGCTCAAAATGACGTCACCGCAGTGCCGCTCACTGGGGCTAATGGAAAAGCAGCACAATGTTTTCATTCATGTTTTCATGACACACTTAAGGCCCGTCATTCCAGCTGAGACAGCCTGCCTGATCGCCACGGTCAGCGTGTACTGTCTCCTGATCTTCTAAGAACATGACAGGAGGATCCAGTGGCCTCCAAAGTCACCAGGAGGGTCAAGTTGCAGACTTTTATGAAGCTGCACAATAACTGAAAAAAAAAAAATCTACATCAACCACTGAGCCGATTATTTTATTTCATCTTCATGAGCGAAGGTCACAGCATCACAGCTCGTCTGCCTCCACTATTACCTGTGGTCAGATTTAGTGCTCCATAAATGTGCTGCTCTTTGCCAAACAAACCAACCATAAAATCTTTTTTTACTGCCGTACAGACCGAATAGATTCACATCCTCATGACACCTGAGAGCCCACGATGAATTATTATCAGCAGCTTCCTCTTACAATGACTGTTTAATGCTTCTGTTGCTCTGTTTCACTTTCACCCTGTTATTTTTAAATTATTTTCAAGTCTTAATGTTTTTCATGTCTTTTATCTGTGGTCCTCTCTCTCTGTCTGTATAAACATATATATCTATCTATCTATCTATCTATATATATATATATATATATATATATATATATATATATATATATATATATATATATATATATATATATATATATATATATATATATATATATATATATATATATATATATATATATATATATTCTAAATTTGTCCAAACTGTGGTCCCACATTAAAAAAACTATGTAACAAAACAATTAAGAATTCAGACTTTACATATTTACTAAGATTCTGTTATGATCTATTTAACACACCAGACAGCAAATAGATAGTAATAAGCTAAATATATACAAATTCATCATTTATAGTGTACTTTCTATTGGGGAGTGGTTGTCCCAACCCCTAAGCCCTAAATTTCGACCTATGAAAATAATACTTAAAACAATTTTGTATTTTTTTTTCAATGATGTTTTCTAAAATATCTTGTTGATTTCTTTTAAACAGCATTGAAAAGATTTGGATGTATTGAGGGTTTATTTTTTTAATTAAAAAAGATCATTCAAAAAATGCTGTCCCACGCTTTCATGTCACACCCGAAACACAGATAGTTTTACCTCATAGTTTGAGCCTGTTTTTAGCCACACCCCCGCATTTTTGATCAGGCACAGACTCAGCATCCCTCTACCTCATGGCATCATGGTGAGTAGTTACCTCTCATCAGTTTGGAGTAAATGTGTTCCAAAATCTGAAAATCTGTCTGGAACATTTTTAATTGTCACTACCAAACACATATTCTCTGTAATTAGGTAAACTTTTGGAGGTTTAATGCAACACATTATGTTTTTATGGGTGTACACCTGTTCAAACATCCATTTGCTGGCCATGTGGTTGGTAGGATTTTTTAGTTATTAGCTAAAATAAGCTAAAATTGTCACAACTGAAACAGATGGTAGAGTTTTGGTTGTGACAACATGTAATGGTCCACTCACTTAAGTCAATGTTTGATCATTATTACCTCTTAAAACATGTAGATAATGCTGATTCATGTTTTATATTATAAAGCATCAGGAGAAAGCAACAGGGAAAAATGAAAAAAACACCAATATGGCAAAAGAAAATATTTGAAAAACTAGACTTTTAGCCCAAGGGTGTCAACCACGTTATTCTTAAGAAGTTGTTTGTTTTGTTTTAAGTTCATTAAAGTTCTTGCATAACACTTTCTGGTGTGTGTATTTTTAAAAAAAAGATGTTTTAAAGGGACTGTGAGGAGTTTCTAAGTAATTACAAAAAGTCTCACTTTTAGATATATGCCTGATGGAAATACACACTTTAAGATGAGTTTTATAGCATCAAAATAGGTTATCTATAAATGCTATTCCTTAGCCTTCCGGTCGGGTTGGACAGGGCTGGACTGGCCTGGATACTAAACTTCAGGAACAAGACAATTAAAACTAGAGCAAATTTATATTATTCAGACACGTCTTAGAGCACCGGGCTGTAAGTAGTGATTTATGGCCAGCTACAAAACTAGGATACTAAGTTTTCTAAAAATTGCTTGTTGTCACACATCAAAAACTACCACTACGTAACTAGAAAGAGATACATTACCTCGTGGCTTTGCATCCTGTAAGTTGTTGAAAAAAGAAGTTGTAAAGCAATGCAGAGTTCTGAGGAAGGTCCGAGTTTCATTCATTTAGCATCACAACAAACACTGCGCTTTGGCTTGTGGTGCGTTCAGTTGTAGTCGGAAGTTGGAATTTCTGAGTTCGAGTAGGAGACTACAACTGGTACGCGTCCCCAGTGGAAATTTCCTGCTGGGAACTCGGTGAAACCTCACCACCCCTGAGTTGACAATCAAAGATGGATGCCCCCAGTGTGAACAGTTATTTAGCTCCTCCGGCAGGCTGTTCCACAGCCTGCCGGAGGAGCTCAGGGCCGCAGAGAACGTTCATGTTTTTAAGAGCAGGCTCAAGACCCACCTTTTTAGCTTAGCTTTTAATAAGGTTTTATCTATTAAATTTATTTATATTAGGTTTCCACTTTGTTTGTATTAATGGATTTTACTCGTTTCTTATCTTAATGTTTTAGTATTACTATTTTATGATCTGGTTCTTAGTTTTTTTTATATCTTAGTTTTTACTGTTATTATTTTACCATTAGGAGCTCCAGTGTTTCCTCCGTGGAGCCCTCTGCACTGGGAGCTGTGGTTGGCTAGGGCTGCAGGGCTCTGTCTTGTAGGTTCCTGGAGGAGTTTTGAGGACCATCATCTCTCCTCTGGGTCCTGCATTGGTGTCCTGTGGCTGTGGTCAACTCTCAGCTCCCGGTGCAGACGGCTCCTCTGATGACGCTCTCCCACCTGGTTCGTCTGTACTCAGCCTTTGTTCTTGTTCTTAGTTTCTTGCACTTTTTTAGTCTGTATGAGTGTATGTGTATGAGTGTGTGTGGGTGAGTGTGCGTGTGTGTCTGTTAGTGAGAGTGTCCGTGAGTGAAGCCTTATGTCCATGCATGTGGGTAATTTATGTAAAACAGGGGTGGGAAGGTGGGTTAAAGGGAATGTTTTTAATTTTCTATGTAAAGCACTTTGAGTTGCATTCATTTGTATGAAAAGCGCTTTATAAATAAAGTTTGATTGATTGATTGATAATAATCAACTTATTTGCACTTCTGACTGGGGTGTGTCGCTCTAGATCAGCTGTATACATAGTATTGTTAGACTTATATTTACAAAAATGCTGCCATAGTGATAATCACATTCTTCATGTGATATTTGTGAACAACAACACAGGGCTAACAACAGCTAACAATAGCCTGGTAGATCGGCATGTTTTTTCCGACTTCAACTGGAACGCTGATAAGTCAGAGATGATGTCACTCCCAGTTCCGAGGTTACTGGAACACAGCATTACGACAGTCGCCCCGCGTGCTCATGGGTAGCAGAGTCTTAATGTCGCCGGTAATAGATTCTCCTCATAGCACCTTTAAGTAATGTTACAGTAGATGCGTTGTGATGTCTGAGTAGGCTAATGCTGGCCTTCAAAGTAAATGTCATTTGATTGATTATAAACATTTGTGTTCATAATATTCCCAATGTAATGCAATATAATGTAAGACATGTTTACATTAATATTTGAAGTTCATATTAAGCAATAAGGTGGAGAAAATATGATAAAACCTTGCAAACAAAAAAATAGTGGTCACAACCAAAATAGTGCAGTCACAACCGAAACAGTGCAGTCACAACCAAAACACTGGGTGTTTTGTAGAAAATAAAGGATATTGAGTCATCAACTGACATTTTATGATGACTATTCTTTAAATGTATGTTCAATTTCATAACTCATTAACTCTGAGATCTATATAATCAGTGAAATTCATTTTACAAGAAAAGATTGGATTTTGATTTTGATGAGTCCTAGAAATTGAACTTTGAAAAATGTTTCAAATATCATTTTTATTGATTTTGTTGTAAAACCCTTCAAGAAAAATTTGTAAAAATATTCTTTAGAGGGGGCATGGAAGTACAATATGAACAGATTAATATAATACCTTTTATTGCAGTGTGTTGCTATGTTTCGGTTGTGACACATTTTTGGAGTAGAAAAGACATTTCAAGAACAGGCAGAAATTAAAATATGAATATTGACTGCACTATACAAGATATATGTACCTTAGATATGGTACAACATATGTATGGAAAAAGTTTTGGGAAAAAAAACACTTAAAAAAAAATTCCAACCCTGCACTTTGGACAAATTCGGTAGAATGGCCCATATATGTATGTATAAAGATTAATATTAAATTATATTAAAGTAGTTGTGAACAGTGCTGTTATCAGTATGTTTTTCATTTGGACTAAATATTAACAAGCTCCCATAAACTTCAGAGACCAATAGGCAATAAAAAAGCACAATAAGTCAATAAAATAAGTGGGTTAAGCTTGTTTGAGGACGTAAGAAAAATGAACCCTCAGGTTGCAAAGTCCTCGTATATAAAATAGTGGACTAAGCTAAGTCGACCAAAGGTTCACAGGAACTCTGCTCACCTGCTGATCACCTGCTGTGTCAGGCTCCAGACGCTCTGGTAAGGTCTTTGTTGACTGGTTGTTTTAGATTTTACTATTCAACTATAGGTTTTGTCATGTTGCCTACAGCTTGTTCCCTGAGCTAATGCCTTAAAGCTCATCTATTCTCTGTATTATAAATGTTTATTTTTTTTATCTCAAATGAAATTTAAACAGAAGATGTCAGAAAATCCTTTGGTGCTTCAACCAGATTCTGATCTGATGTTTCAGCTCCACATGACATTAGCCAGGCAGTCACTGGAAGGATAACTTTATTAATGATGTGACCTTTCAGTTGTTCAATTACATTTTAGCTTTTACTTGAGAATTTTAAAAGACCAACAAGCATGGGCTTCACTTTTTAAGCATATTGAATTTTGATGTATTCTTCTAGAGCCGGCATGTCAAACTCAGTTTGGCTCTGGGGCGGATCCGGACTTTCTGTTCTCAGGTGGGCGGATCAGTAAAAGAATGTCAACTCCAAATATTTAGCTTTGTTTTTCAGTACTATGCTTTATCATTCAGCCTACATTTGTAGCCTACCCTACATATTATAATCATGGATGACAAGGGATCTTTTCCAAGCACAACACATTTATTCACAAACAAAGGGAAAAAATGATTTTTGGCATTGAATGTGTTAACGACTGGTTTATTTTAACAGTTGAGTGAATGCAGTTTTACACCTGAACCAGCTCACCACACTAAACAAACTCAAGTGGGAGCTATGAAAAAAAATATTTTTGCCTTAATTGTCATACTGCTTTGAAACAAATAAAAAAGAAATACAAAATAAAAGTTTTAGCAGTGCATGGGCAATAAGATTAGACTACATCAGATGAAACTACTAGGCTGGGCCTACTGAAGCTGAGAATATACTGCACAATATTAATTGTCTTTAATATGAAACCAGATTAATCTTATTTTTAATGATCTGTATTCATGAGTGCAAACAAATGTCGTGTCATCACACTTTTTTTCTCTCTCTCACTGCACTCCTGCAGTCTACTTGCTGCTGCTGGCTCCTGAAACTTGGCATCTTTTTGCCTTTACAAGTGCGTCGATATCAGGTGTCAAATCCTGAGTAGCAGCACATTTAACAATGTCATTCAAGTGTTTATTTGTTAACCTTGAGCGCTGCTTTGTTTTATTATTGTTCATCACGGAGAACACCTGTTCACAAAGATAAGTAGTTCCAAACATGGAGAGAACCTTTGCAGCCATGGCTGTTAATTTGGGGTAACCTGGCACAAGATACTGATAAAACGTATCCAATCCCACGGACCCAAATTTATCCTTCATAGCGCGATCGCACTGCAAGTCAATAAGCTCGAGCTGAATGTCAGCTGGCACATCAGAAGGCTTCACTGTAAATGGCGAGCGAAAAAAGCCAAATTTGTTCTCAAGTTCACTGAAAACCTGTAACCTCCGCTCAAACTCGCAGCAAATCTGTTATGTTGTCTTTATATTTATCCAAATCGTTATCGGGACGGCCCAGTGCCTTCAGACGCACAGCTGTGAGAGAAGAGAAGTGCATGGTGTCAACGCTGGATAGCTGCGTCTCCCACAGTGACAGTTTCATCTTGAACGCACTTATGCTGTCGTAATATTGAGTGACAACTCTGTTACGGCCCTGCAATGTAGTGTTAAGTGTATTCAAGTGTTGTGTAATATCAACCATGAAGGCAAGATCCTGCACCCATTCCCTGCATTTAAGTTCCTTTACTGGGCGTCCCTTCTTCTCCATGAACTGTCCAATTTCGCCTCGTAGCTCAAAGAAGCGCTTGAGTACTGCACCTCTGCTTAACCAGCGCACGTCAGTGTGGTATGGTAGGCCAGCATGAATGTCATTATCACTGAGAAATGAGTCAAACTGGCGGTGATTTAGACCGCGAGCTCTGATGAAATTGACAGTTTTCACAACCACGCTCATAACATGGTCCATTTGCAGTGTTTTGCAACATAACGCCTCCTGGTGCAAAATGCAGTGAAATGCCCAAAACTCTTGTCCTCCATTTGCGGTCTGTACTTTGTCACGGAATTTTGCGGCAACGCCTGCCTTTCTCCCCACCATTGATGGCGCACCGTCAGTCGCCAGGCTAACGGCACGGGACCAGTCCGCTCCCACCTTGTCCAGCGCTCCAACGAGAGCGCTGAAAATGTCATCTGCTGTTGTGGTGTCATTCATGGGCACCAATTCAAGCAGCTCCTCTGTGATGGTCAAAGTTTCATCAACACCTCTAATGAATATTGCCAGTTGAGCAATATCTGTTACATCGGTGCTCTCATCTATTGCAATTGAAAATGCGATAAATTATTTGATTTTCTCTTTCAATTGGCTGCTCAAGTCACTTGAGAGTTCTGTCACCCGATCTGCGACAGTGTTCCTTGTTAGACTAATATTGGCAAAGGCAGGTCTCTTTTCAGGGCACACGACTTCTGCAGCCTTCAGCATGCATGTTTTTACAAACTCCCCATCAGAAAATGGCTTGGATGCCTGCACCTGCTCGTTGGCAATAATGTAGCTGGCTCTTACAGCCCCATCAGCGACATTGCGGCTGCGCGTAAAAGCAGACTGCTGTTTCTTCAGACCAGCGACCAATTTGTTTATCTCGTCTTTCCTTATTTGTCCTTTCAAGTGGTCATACTTGTCTTTATGATGAGTCTCGTAGTGGCGCCGAATATTAAACTCTTTGAACACTGCAACTTGCTGATTACATACCAAGCACACTGGTTTTGCATTCACTTCTGTGAATAAATAATTCTCAGTCCATTTTTCCTGAAAAACCCTGCACTCCGTGTCCACTTTTCTTTTTTTTGACAGTGCCATTTTGGGAAGGGTGTGTTGACCGATAACTTGTTTAGTAGTGGTGAATGGTGAAGCAAAATTGCCGGCTTATTTTTAGTTGGACACATCACGTTGCGAATGTTTATTTCCTGGTACTAACTCGTGTCAGTGTCGCATGCTGGACGTGAGCTGTTTTACACATTTACTGCCCCCTAGCGGCGGAGAGAGAACTTGGTTTGTATTATTTTAAAAAATCATAACTTTTGATAGAAATGAGCTAGAGACTCGCTTCTTTTTTGACATACTCAGAAATTTATGCGGGCGGATTAAATCATCCAGCGGGCGGGTCTGACTCCGGGCCGTATGTTTTATGCCTGTTCTAGAGGAACATGTTTGACAGAAAAGCAGCAACTAAAATGTGATGAACAGTCTTCACTTTATCTCTGGATAGAAACATTTTGATGTTTTTTTATATTGCATACAATGCAAGAAGATTCAAGATCTCAAAAATATTAGAAAACTCTTTAATAATAGATTGTCCAAATTCTTGGAAAAAAAAACAATGTACTTACTGACAGACTGGATTTAGAACAAACCGGTCAACATCAGCAACACAGCTTTATATGAACTTATTGAAGAAATAACTAATGCTCTAGACAAAAAGAAGCATGCTATTGGGGTTTTTATCGACCTCAAGAAAGCATTTGACACAATAAATCTCACTATTTTATAGAAGAAGTTGGAACGTTACGGGATCCGGGGGCTGAATTGGGTAAGAAGCAATAATTTGTGAAGTTGGGAGAGTATGAATCGGAGCATTTGGAAGCTGTGTGTGGCATCCTTCAAGAGTCAGTGTTGGGACCTCCTTTATAATTTGTATATCAATGATATATGTAAAGTGTCTGAAGCACTAAAATTTGTATTATTTGCTGATGACACTAGTATTCTGTCTACAGGTGCAAACTTACAGCAACTTCTGTCTCTAATGACGTCAGAAATGGACAAAGTTAAAAAATGGTTTGATTCAAACAAGTTGGCGCTAAATATCACTAAAACCAAATTCATGTTATTTGGGAAACACAAGTCAGAATCAAATGTCCAAATACAAATAGAGGGTGTTAATATTGAGCGAGTCCATGAAAACAAATTTTTGGGTGTGACTGTAGATGACAGGATTTGCTGGAAGCCTCACATCAAGCATGTTCATACTAAACTGTCTAAAAGTATCTCAGTCCTGGTCAAAGCAAAAACGTCCTAAACCATAAATCACTTTATATTCTGTATAACTCACAGGTGGCTCCATATCTAGATTACTGCTTGGAGATCTGGGGAAACACATACCAGAGCTCACTAAATCTGTTATGTATTCTCCAAAAAAGAGCTCTAAGAATAATGCACATGGTTGGCTATTATGACCACACGAATCAACTCTTCTTACAGTTAAGAATTTTTTAAATTTCTTGATTTAGTAGAATTGAAAACAGCACAAATAATGTATAAGCCAAGGAATAGTATGCTGCCTAGTCACATACAAACAATTTTCTCTGACAGAGATGGTGAATGTAAGTTAAAATTTTAAAATCCCAAGCATAAGAACAACAATGAAGAGTTTTTGTTTAACAATACAAGGAGTAAAAATATGGAACAGTCTAGATGATGATCTGAAGCAGAGCAGAAACTTAATTCAGTTTAAAAAGAAATTTAAATCAGTCATTTTGGAGAAATACAGGAACAAGTCTTATGAGTGTAGTCAACAAAGTGATGTCCATGTGTGTGTGTGCGCAAAGGATGTATGTATACAGACATGTATGCATACACAATGCATGGATTTATTTATTTGAACATCAATATGGATTTAGAAAGCACCATTCTACCTACATGGCACTACTACAGCTTGTTGACAAAATACAAACCGCTCTAAATGATGGAAAATATTCCTTAAGTATTTTTCTTGATTTATCCAAGGCGTTTGATACAGTCAATCATGAAATTTTGTTTAAAAAATTACAATACTATGGTTTTCAAGATGACACATTAAAATGGTTAATTAGTTATATGAAGGAGAGAGTACAGTATGTTGTTATCAATGGTTGTGCATCTAGCACTCTTGGTGTATCATGTGGAGTGCCACAAGGATCAGTATTAGGCCTTAATTATTTCTTATTTACATGAATGATTTCCCATTAGCTTGTAACTCTTCTTCTCCTATCCTGTTTGCTGATGATACCAACATGATTTTATCTCATATTGACTTACATACTTTAATATATAATGCAAATGATTAAATATTAAAAAGTCAAGTTTTATGGTATTTGCGGGAAATGGCAGAAGTTACAAAAAGGACTATGCTAGAGTTTCAATTGAGGGAAATGAAATTTCTCAAGTATGCCATGTCACGTTTTTAGGTATTATCATTGATGAGAAGTTAAATTGGAAACAACACATTGACTTTATTCATAAAAAAAAACTGCAAAGTCATTAGGAATCATCAGCAAACTTAGACATTTTGTTGATAAGTCTTGTTTATTGACATTGTGCTATTCTTTGATTTATCCATATTTGATTTATGGTAATATAGTCTGGGCAAACACGTACCACTCCAATCTTCTTAAAATTTACTCTCTGCAAAAACGTTTTACAAGACTGGCAACTTTTTCTAATTTAACAGAATCGTCTGCCCCACTCTTTAAAAAACTGAATATACTCTCAGTTTATGATATAAATATTCATCAGATATGTGTTTATTTATAAATACATGTTCTTACCTTCTTCTTTACCATCATCATTTAGAAATTTCTTCAAATTAAATTCACAGCTTCACTCATTTAATACCTGACAGGTTAGTCACTTTCACCTTCCCTTTTATAAAACAAAACACGGTCAGTTCTCCATCAGATATCATGGTGCAAAAATATGGAATGATAAAAGACATGTAGCTGAAAGCTCATCATCATTACAGGTTTTTAAAAGGAAACTGTCTTTACATTTAATTCACGAAGCTTAGTTTTGCTTTGTTTTTTTTTTTTGGTTTGTTTTTTTTTTCTTTTGTTTTAAAATGTTATTCTAATTTTGTCAACTCTTTTATGGTCTCTATTTCTTTTTGTTTCTTTGTTAAGTCTGTTTATGTTTGTTTTACTGTTGAGTATTATTATTTCTTTTGTTTCTTCACACATGGTTGAACACATATGCATGTATTACTTTGTGTTCTTACTGAAATCTTGACTGTTCTCTGCTCTCTCTTTTCTTATAGAAAGATGAGGTCCTTTACATAAGCCTGATGGCTTCTTGACCTCTCCTGACACATTTCTTTGTTTTCTGAATATTTCCAGTTTGATCTTGTGTATCTTTTATAGTGCAAATCTAATAAACAATAAACAATAAACAATGGATATGTAAATTTATATATGAATTTAAAGATATCTTCATGTATATAGGTGTATATAAAGGTGTGGTGTTTAAGTACAGTATACAGTATATGGATAGGTAATCAGATAGGTAGAGAGATATTTATATGTGTATTAAAATAAGTAGGTGTATGTTTAAGTATATGTCATAAGTCTGTGTAATTTGCTTTCATGATAAGTCTATTGGAGTAAATATGCTGAACATAAGTCAAATATGTAACAGGGAATAAGGGGTAGGACCAGATAAGTTTGACTTCTCCATTTTCGAGCATGTACGTTGTAACTTCTGATGAATATTCTAAATAAGCTATCTGTTTTCTTATTATTTCCTCTTAGTT
Source organism: Scarus forsteni (assembly GCA_036419115.1). Classification (NCBI taxonomy): domain Eukaryota; kingdom Metazoa; phylum Chordata; class Actinopteri; order Labriformes; family Labridae; genus Scarus; species Scarus forsteni. Next base: position 27,640 of record JAZDUH010000236.1, on the reverse strand, counting down.
TTTTGCTTTGTATATTTTTGTTGTTGATATGTTCAAAATAAATAAATAAATAAAGATAGAAATGGCCTTGAATCCAAACAAATATCTGCTGTGCTTGTCCTCAGCTGAGTCCTGTCTCTGGAGAAATGCCTCCTCCAGGTGTCTGTCTGAACATTTTGGAGGCTCGTCACAAGAGAGAAGGTTATGGGAGTGCTGAAAACCCAGGGAGGTTTTTTGGCCAAGACTATCAGCAGATTAAACATGACTGCCTTATCCAGAGAGTGAGGTTCATGGATGAGATGTTCCCGCCTGACAGGAGCTCCATCGGAGAAGGCATCCTGAGTCCCTCTGACCTGGGCCGTGTGGTGTGGCTCAGACCGGCCGTGAGTTTCTCTACTCTCAGAATAAACCAGATTAAGGTGGTTTAATTAAACGTTATTGACTTGAAGAAAAGATTGCTCAAAATGCACAAAATTCTGCACAAAGGAGGCAAACTAAAACGAGAGAAACAGAAAAAGGCTTTGAAACTAAATTTTGAACTATTGAATGTATAATAAAAATGAACACAGAGTTAAATTATCTGTATTATAATTTATGTATATATATATATATATATATATATATATATATATATATATATATATATATATATATATATATATATATATATATATATATATATATATATATTACGACTGTCACTTTTGCAGTGCATTAATTAGATTAATTAATTACACATAAATCAATGCTTTATAAAAATTAATCGCAAGATTAATGATAGCACACAAACATTTTGATATTGTCCAGCTGGAGGACCCGTACATGGCAGTGTCACGTCACTTCACACATGTGTCTCTAGTCAAACCAAACAAAGCCCAGGTGACAACAGGAATGGCATATTTAAGACTTAGTCTTATTTTATTTTTGAATTTATCTATATTTACTGAATTCTTTAATAATGCATCAGGCCTAATTGGTTTGCTGGATGTCCTCGACCTTTTTCTTATTTTGAATTTGATTTATGAAACACACTTAAAGTGTAATTTGAGTTGCCTGATTGAGCTTAGAATTTTCTGGACAAGTTGCCCTGACTTTGGTTTTATTTAGTCACCAATGAAAATGTGGATTTACAAATCTTCACTTCTTAGTGTATTCATTTGATTAGTCCTGCACTACAATTTTATAATATCCTAGAATTAAAATTCTTTATTTGGGTACTTTAAGCAGATATGAGATTAAAATGGGATTAATTAATCATAAATCTGGTAATTAATTAGATTAATTTTTTTAATTGTCTGACAGCACTTGTATATACACACACAACACACAAGGGCTCTAAATATAATTCTTTGCATGTTTCCAAAACCTCCTGAAACACAGACCAGCAAAGTCACTAATCCACCTCGCTGTTGGTCCTGCTCCTCGCAGAGACACAGACCCTGTGCTTCACAGATTTTCTTTAGTATGTGTCCCTCTGTTTGTATGGAGAGAGTTTTGTGTCTTGTTTATGCAACCAAAAAGAATGAATTTGAAATCAAACAAAATTATGATTTCAGAAATACTTGTCTATGTGGATCAGACCCCTTGATCCACAGAGACAGTTATAAGTTAACTTTTGTAAGACTCATGTAAACTTTGTACAAATTCCTTAACATATTGAAAAAGTCCTTTTCATGGCATTTCCATTTGATTTATTCATTTTCTCTTCTTCAGAACATCGTCCCTAAACCTGCCTTCATTGTTGATGGGGTGTCCAGGTTTGACTTTGGTCAGGGAGTAAGTGGTAAAGACATGTCCTCATGGTTATTATTCAATAATGCACATTGTTCTTACATCTCAGTCACTGTGAATATTTCTGTTTCAGGAAACTGCTGGTTTCTTGCGTCTGTTGGAGCCTTGACATTCCAGGAGAAAATCCTCCGGCAGGTCGTCCCCCCTGAGCAGACACTGGATGAAGACTACTGTGGGCTGTTCCACTTCAGGGTAAATGATTAACACTTTACAGGCTGATGTGAGTGTGGGTGTGAACAGCCTTCACGCTGCAGACAGTCATTCATTCACCTGAGAGGAGCTCTAATAAATGTCATAGTTAAAAGTTATTGAGTTAAAGAGTTTTCTGGTCGGCATTTCTTGTAAATGCAGTCAAGAAGAAAACTTTTAAGCAATTTTGTAACCTGCATTTGTCTCCTGGCAGTCAACCATGAACAGATTTGATTTAGGAAGTCATGGGTCAAAGGTAGTCTTTCTAACTGCCTGCTTGTGAATCTGATATTCCAAACAAGTTGTTTCTGTTGTTTTTCTCAGTTTTTAACAAACTTTAACTCAAGGTCAAACTGGTGAGACTGTGGTGGGATGTTTCGTCCCACGACTGAAAGCATGGAGCCACTGTTCTATAGCTCTGTTTGCTGAATGGTTTGATATTGCACAGTTCATTTTTCTTTAAATTTGGATAAAACTAAATAAAATAAATCCATATTACCAAAATGCATTAAAGGGAAACTCCGGTTTTTTGACACCTGGACCTTATTTTTAGGTTTGTGCATGCTCATATACTCACTCAGACAAACATCGTGCAGCTCGGAGTCCTTCAGAAGTTATTTAGATCCAACCGATGTAGCCGCACTTAGCGGGGGCCACGGCAATGGAGCTTCAGCGCGGGACATAATCTCTGCAAAATCGCTCGTCTCTACCACAGCCCGGTTTGTCATTGCAGAGAAATCCTCCAGAGTAGTCAGACATATATTCCTGGATAGATCCATACGCTTGTCAGCTGGTTTCAAGTCCCACCTTGAGCAGCAAACACACTCCTCTTCTGTTGCTATAGGCAACTCTGTCCACAAGCGCACCACCAGTTAGCATTGAGTCGTGGACGTGCTCCTGTTTGTTGTTCTCGAGCCAGCTGTTCGTCTCTCTCCCTCCGCATTCTTCTTTCATGGAGCTCCTTGTCCGTGTACTCAGACTCAAACCGGTCGTCGTAGTCTGACTCTTCATCAGATAAATATTCTGCCATGTTGCTCAGCAATGCGGCTAAAAGCAAGTCAGCTGTACCTTTGTGTTGCGCTGCTATGACGTCATCAAAAGTTTGTTTACCAGGTCAGCTGACCCACCTGAAGATGGTAGACGAGCTGACTTTATGATAACACTGGCGATGGATGAAAAAATATAGCCGAAATGAGCGATTTTGCAGAGATTATGTCCCGCGCTGAAGCTCCTTATAGGGCAAAATCGCTCATTTCGGCTATATTGCTTCATCCATCGCCAGTGTTATCATAAAGTCAGCTCGTCTACCGTCTTCAGGTGGGTCAGCTGACCTTAGTAAACAAACTTTTGATGACGTCATAGCCGCCAACACACACAAGGTACAGCTCCGCATTGAAGAAGAATGCGGAGGGAGAGAGACGAACAGCTGGCTCGAGAACAACAAACAGAAGCACGTCCACGACTCAATGCTAACTGGTGGTGCGCTTGTGGACAGTGTTCGCCTATAGCAACAGAAGAGGAGTGTGTTAGCTGCTCAGAGTGGGACTTGAAACCAGCTGACAAGCGTATGGATCTATCCAGGAATATATGTCTGACTACTCTGGAGGATTTCTCTGCAATGACAAACCGGGCTGTGGTAGAGACGAGCGCAATTTTGCAGAGATTACTTCCAGCGCTGAAGCTCCATTGCCGTGGCCCCCGCTAAGTGCGGCTACATCGGTTGGATCTAAATAACTTCTGAAGGACTCCGAGCTGCACGATGTTTGTCTGAGTGAGTATATGAGCATGCACAAACCTAAAAATAAGGTCCAGGTGTCAAAAAACCGGAGTTTCCCTTTAAGAAAGCTTAGAAAGACTGTGAGGATTGTTGTTAAGCATAACACAGGTCACACAATTGGCCCTTTTCCATTAGCTCTACTCTACTCGCCTTGTGCTGCTTTTCCATTAACCCCAGTCGCCTGCACAATGGGGAGCAGTGTTGCTGAGCGGCTCTGCGGTGATGTCATTTTGAGCGACACAACAATCTGAAGCTTTTTGTCACAAACTGAGAAAAAAAGGAAAGCAGAAGAAGGCTGCAGGTGGTAAGAAGAAATACCCCTTGAGAAGCACAGGAGAGTTTTGGAAGCTATACAACAGAATGAAGCCAAGGACGAGAGCAATCCAGCTGCAAAGAAAAGATGTATGAGGGTAAGCTAATGGTAGCTACCGCTAGCATGCTAGGTCGTCGCTCATGACTCATCGATGATGACATTGTCTGACCAATCAACAGTCGGTAGTCGGTGACGCGTCATCTTCTAGTATCGACTCTGCTCGCTTGGAACCAGAGCAGAGTAGGTACTAAAACTAGCTTGTTTTAGGAGGTACCAGGCTAGTGGAAACACGCTGCAAATCGAATAGGGTCGAGTAGAGTAGGGCCAAGGCGAGCTAGTGGAAAAGGGCCAAATGACGCACATACAGCACAGTGTTGTGATTTCAAATAAACAATGACTGATTGCTAAATGGACCTAATACAAGGACGGACTTTATTTCATTTCTTATGACTTTTTAGTTTTGGAGATTTGGACAGTGGATGGATGTCGTGATTGATGACAAACTGCCAACAATTGATGGAAGACTGATCTTCGTCCACTCCAAAGACAGAAACGAGTTCTGGCCTGCACTGATGGAAAAAGCATATGCCAAGTATGGTCAAAACACAACAGTGTTTTTGGAGAAAAGGTGGTGGATTTATTCAGTGAGTAATCATATGTCCCATCCTTGTTTAAGGGTGTGTGGTTCTTATACAGATATGAATGCTGGGACTCCTTCAGAGGCCATGATGGACTTCACCGGGGGGGTTCATTTGAGCATCAGCCTGGCCGATCCTCCTCTAAACCTGTGGGACCTGATGTTTAGGGCTGGCCGGACCATGAGCTTGATGGGCTGCGGTACGAATGAAGGCGTAAGTTTCTGACTTCATCACTGATCAGAGTTTTCCATGAGCTGTCTCGGTGTCCCCGCATGAACAGAAAACTTAACACACTCACAAGTCATCAGCACTTTAGCTCCTGTAGGGAGGTCATCTTCATCTTAATGACGTTAGCTTAGCACACACATCCTCACACTGACTTCACTGACATGAGTCTGCTATCAGGCTGTCATCTTCTAGCCTTGCAGAGCAGACAGACCTGCCTGATTCTGAAATCCTGCAGGTCGGTCTTGCCAGCCTCTGTTGTCCAACAAATTCACTTGGCTGATTTTTTACTAGCCTAATCAGGGAAGAGAGGCAGGAGCAGCAGAATGCAGACGTGGCGACAACCGGAAGTTGAGAACAGGAAGTTGATAAAGGACAGGCCGATTAGCCAATTTTCGTCATGGATACCTAGTAAGACTTGGAGAAATCTGCCCTCCTCAGAAGTTTACTTGTAGGGATTGTCTTTGACAAGGTTCATGACACATATAAGTGTTAAATGAATCATCTGTGTGGTACAATTTAGTGTAAGACGATGGTATAAGGCCGTGAGCTGTTAGCAGCTAAGTTAGCTGCTAACCCTGCTTGATGTGGATTGGTCTGTGATGAATGTGACGAGCCAAACGATTGTCTAATCACAAGCTTATGTTTTTTTTTAACGTTCTGCCACTAAAAACAAATTTAAAGGGCTCCCACCCAGATGGACTAGTGAAATATTTCTGTGGCAGATATATGGATCTGTCCATCTGGTTTGTCAGGTCAGGTCGCCTGACCCTGCTCAAGAGATTTTTATTCAGTCACAGAATGCCGCTGATAGTGCTCCATTGTTGGTTAATAACTTCTGTCTATCACACTGTATTAGGTCATTTTCTGACATAACAGATATGATTTTGTCTTTGCCGTTTAGAAAACATCCACCAACACCGTATCGCAGAATGGATTAGTCCAAGGGCATGCGTACGCTGTCACCGGAGTGAAACAGGTAAAGACTTTTGCTCATGGTCAACGCACAGACAGACTATTTTCACAGAATAGTCTAGATCGTTTTACTGCCATTGTTTTTAATAAAGATTTTTTATAACCATGGTTCTTTGTGATGATGCTGGTCAGGTGATAAGCCAAGGAAAGGTGGTCAACCTGGTGCGTCTGTTGAATCCTTGGGGAAAAGTCGAGTGGAATGGAGGCTGGAGTGACCGGTAGGACCGATTCATCCTCGATGATTGTCTCACTTAGATGTCTCTGGGATAAAGATACTAAAGCACTGTCCCAAGTCCCCTTACCTGTAGATAATCTTTTGTGGGGAGTTCTCCATTCATCAGAAGGGCTGTTTTCAAAAAGGCTGCCAAGAGTCAATAAAAAATGTCTTTTAATATTTCTTCCCCTGGTTATCCAGAGGTAGTTTTTCCAGTTACAGACAGAAAAACAAAGTTGTATAATCTTCACTAAGTAAAGACTGCCTTTGTTTCATACCTGGCATGTTGTAGCAAGCCTCTTGAACTTTTTACAGTCTTAAATGCCTTTTCATTGACTTTAATTAAAAAAAAAAACATTTTAGGTCATCCCTGTGGAGAACTGTGAGTGCTCAAGACCGAGAAATGTGCCTTTCAGTGGCTGAGGATGGAGAATTTTGGTAAGTTAATGCAACATTACAGTAGCACATGTTTTTTACTAACTTTTACTTTTGTTTGTTCATAAATGGATTGACTGTATGGTTGCTATGCACCATAGATTTGAGTGTGATTCAAAGCTATACGCAGTCACACTGGGTGGGGCTAGAGATGCACGATGGGTCAAAATATCAGGAAAAACAATAAAATATTAAAACTGTTCAAACATCGTATGGTTTTCATGTTCATCCTTCTAAAGTTTCCTATTTATCAAACACAGGATCAATACTGTCAGTCCTTGCAGGGATTGTTCAGACTTCTCCAGGGGGCTGGTTTAGACTGAATATTTGCCACAGCGACAGAGATCAGCACTCGTTGCCTCTGGCTGTGTTCATTGTATTTAAATGAAGGGTAATTATTACAACTAAGTATTGAAGTATCATTAAGCTTAAAGGTGCTATGAGGAGATTCTATTACCAGCGACATAAAGACTCTGCTACCCATAAGCATGCGGGGCGACTGTCATAATGCTGCATTCCAGTAACCTCGGAACTAGGAGTGACATCATCTCTGACTTATCGGCGTTCCAGTTAAAGTCAGAAAAAAACATGCACGCATATATCATGCACAGGCACGCCGACTTATCGGCATGCCTGTGACGCTCCGCACGTAACGCCCGAGGCTGGACGCTGGACTTTTTGACAAGCTGAGGGGACCCGTGCAGGCATATCAAGCTGGAAACGAATATTTACAGAACTTACCTTCAAAACCTGTCTCCTCAGCAACTTTCACCCAAGCCTGCTCCTTTTTGTTCCGGTCTCTGCAGAGTAAGCACGGCTAATCGTATAGCTCTGGATGATGGCAAACAGCGTAGATCAACCTCTCCTCCATCTTTCAGCGGAGTTTGAGCCGAATCAGTTAGCTGGAGGGTCACACGTCATCAAATCAATAACGTCGGGGGGAATGTCTTCGCTGATTGGCTGCCGCAGCACAGCATCACATCGCAACACATCATGACATCGAGTGACAAGCTATGTAGTAGTGTGAAAAGCAGCTTTCGCATCGTGGGAGGGTTAGCCCCGCCCCATCGCGGCTGTACATTGACTTTGCATGGAGAGTGGGAGTACAAGTAGCATGTGGTGTGTAAGCACCTTGACTCAGTTTACCTCAACAACAAACATACAATGTGTTTTAATCTAGTAAACTTACTATCAGTTCACAAACATGGCTTGTGTCTCCTTGCAATCAACACTTGGTTTTGGCTGAAGACTCTGAAGAAGTGTTTTTATCAGGCTCGTCTAGTTTATCCGTTTAGTCTGTAAATCTGTGATTTGGTGGTAAATGTTGATCACAGCAGGAAGCTCTGTGTCCTCTGATCCCAGAATGTCCTCAAGTGATTTTTTTCTGTCACACTCTCATTTCAACCAGCTTGATGGCATGAGCTCACAATGTACCCACCTAAAACATCTGGTAACCTGTTTTCTCCTGTCCTCCAGTTCTCACAGCAGTTTCCTTCATTTTTCATTCAGACCAGTTGACTCTCCATCTACAAGTTTTTCCTGTGTTTACTCCAGTGCATCCAGATAAAGTATATATCTTTTTCGCCAGTTGGCTCTGTCCTATTTTGTAGCCTGCACATTGGCATATTGCTGTCAGACAGACGTTTGCTGTACTGCATGCTGAAATAATGCCAAACACAACAGCTTGGTCGAGGAAAAGAAAAGTTGTGGCTTGTTTTTGTGGCTTGTTTTAATTTTAAACTCCAACCTATGAAGAGAAGGTGACCCCTTAGCTTTATAGCTTTAACTCTTTCTGTGCATATGCAGAGCTGATTGCTGACACTGTGGTCAATGTTCAGTCTCATGCTTGTGTCTTATTCAGCCCCACTTTAAAAATCCTGAACTTTCTCCTCAACAAGTTTTAAGGGTTATAATGAAACTGTAAAAATACTTTATTTAGTGCTGATTAATGTTTTATGTAATCAGCAAGATTTTCTGATGCCAACAGGATGACCCTGGATGACCTCTGCAAGTTTTACTCAGATCTTGACATCTGCTCCTTGAGTCCTGACTTTCTTGATGGGAACCATCCTGGTACTTGGAAGAGCTCTTTGTATGAGGGAAGATGGGTAGCTGGGACAACTGCTGGAGGATGTATGAACAATCGAGGTATTCTTATCATAACTCAGATCAATCCTTCATCACTGTAACAAGTCATTCACATCTGCAGTGCTGTTTCATGGGTCACTTTCACACTCTGTCAGATATCAACACCTCACTACTACAAAACCCAAAACCAGTGAAGTTGGCATGTTGTGTAAATCTTAAATAAAAACAGAATACAATGATTTGCAAATCCCTTTCAACCTACAGTATATTCAATTGAATACACAGCAAAGACAAGATAGTTAATGTTCCAACTGGTAAACTTTGTTATTTTTTGCAAGAGGCTAACCTCTAATATATCAGATGACAGGTCTATGGTTCATGGATCTGTCACTAACTTTAGTTCTTACTTTAGTCCACTTGTCTCCTCTTACCTCCCTTCCTTCACCTTCACACCAACACAGCATGATGTGGATTTGCTGTTCATCATGAGACTGGGATCCACATTCAAGATTTCCTGCTGCTTAACAGAAGGTTTTTTCTTGAGCCATGTTGGAGGGATCCATGATTGGCTATATGGATTCATGTTGGCTGTTGGATGTATATATTTGCATATATATGTATATGTGTATCTTTATATGTATATATGTATCAATGCATATATGTGTATCCATAAAATGAAGAGTTTTATGTTCTATTGTAAAGTGTCTTGAGGTAACTCTTCTTATAAATTGGTGCCATACAAATAAAGATTGATTGTTCAATAGCTGATATTCAAAATATTTGATTAAATATATCTATATTTCCCTAAGCTTTATTTTTGTACTACGATGGGATCTTCTTAACCCTTTCATGCATGGTGCCAGCTACAGTGGACAACCATTCAGGTTGCAGCATTATGTTATAACTACTAGGTGGTAAACTCCCAAACCATTGTCTCCAGTTTCAAAAATATACAGTAACATCTATGTATATTTTTGTATTATTTTGGACTTGTTTGAACGTAAAAATCAACATTAAAAGAAATTATTCCTTTCCGATTAATAATTCATGCATGAAAGGGTTAAATACATTGAAAGGCAGCTTGAAGGGTGAGGAGGACAGAGTGAACACTGCTCTGTCAGTCCACCAGCACAACACACTCATACACTCTCCTCACTGCTCTCTGCTCTCATTCACTGCTATATCCTCACATGGGATTGGCCAGATGTTCACTATGCTGGCCAATCAAAACAAAGGTAAACTATGAGCAGAGCCGGACTGAGCACTGTGAGAGCAAAGCAGTGAAAGGAAAAAACTTCTGATTCAGGGTCACAGAGCCAATTATTCTGAGCATGACACATGACTATTTTGTTTTAAACCTTGTTTTCAACCTGTTGAAGATGAGTTTACCAAATAAGAAAAGATTATAGTCTCTTACAGGAAAGAGATCATGTATTATATGAAGGTGAATTAAGTGTTATTTTATTGCTTTTAAAAACAGTAACTACAGTCCTACTCATTATTATTGGCACCCATGAAGTTTAAGTACACAATGTGACGGTACAGTTTCTTTACAAACCTCTCTAACTTTGCTCTGCATCACTTTATCAGACTCAAACTTGGCAGAAGTAATGTTCACATATTAAGGTTTGTAAATTATACCTACAAGGAAAAGAACACCCTACCAACAATTAAGCATGGTGGAGGTTCCATAATGGTTTGGGGCTGCTTTGCTGCATTGGGTACTGGAGGCCTTGACCGTAGAATCATGAAATCAGAGAATCATCAAGAAATTGTAGGGTGAAACGTCCTACCCAGGTTTGAGCCGAAGATTGTGGGCCCTCCAGAAAGACAAAGACCCAAAGCACACATCCAAAAGCATGCAGCATTGAAAAGGAAACAAATGGACTGTTTTAAAATGGCCGGCAATGAGTCCTGATCTCAATCCAATTGAAAATCTTTGGTATGGCTGAAATCTGCCATTGGGGAAGAAAAAACCTGCAAATGTTCAAGAGCTTGAACAATTTGCAGAGGAAGAGTGGGAGAAAATACCAGCTGAGAAGAGCATGAAGCTTATAGATGGCTACAAGAAACATTTGGAGGCTGTCATCAGTGCCAAAGGGTGTGCAACAAAATACTGAAGAGGGGTGCCATTATTGCTGCACGTGCTTTTTTTCAGTTTCCTCTTTGAAATTAAATATGTAACTTCTAAAAATGTTTTTTTTTTTGTTAAAGTATTTTGGACCTTCAATTAAAAGATCCTGATGACATAAATTTGGTACATTTCAATTTATTTCCGAAGATATTGTTAAAGCAATGAAAATAACGAAGTGCCAATAATACAGAGCAGGACTGTATATAATATACTGTATATGTGTGTTTATGATTTTTATATTTCCTTGATTGCTTGCTAGATAAACTTAAGTAGTCCAGATGACTACTTGACTCGAGGACACATCTCCTGATAAGTTGAACCACTCTGAATATCAGATGCTTCACTCTGTACCACATGAATTTACTGATGAAACTTGATGGCACTGATATGATTATCCTAAACTATTAATCCCTTTTCTGGTTCATTATTTAACATTGTTATTTTAATCTCAATTCAAGACAGTTTTTGGACAAATCCACAGTATCGGCTTAAAGTTGACGGCGAATGTTCAGAGAAGGCTGACAACAAAAACATGCTCGTGTCTCTCCTGCAAAAGCCTGACAAGAGGAACAGACGCCTGGTCCAGAACCTCCACATCGGTTTTTCTGTATTTCAGGTAATATCTTACTTTGTCAGCTTCACTTTTAAAGCACAAGGTAGATATGGACACATGACCAGCAGACATTATGGTCATTCACTGCTGATGCTCTTTGACTTCTACAGACTACAGGATAACTTTTCTTCAAATGGTTCATTTAAGTTGTTGAATGAGTTAGACTTACAACTTCAGTCGTCAAGACACTTGATGACTAAATGTGTCACTTCCACAGACTCATACCACAGACCTACTGATGACAGAGGATGCTACATCTGTGCTCATCACTAGTTAACCACATGTATTTACAGGCTGGTCAAGTTTAGGGTTGCCAACACCCAGAGATTGAAATAAGGTACACCTCCCGCTGACGGCTGAAAAAATTTTGGGTTTTGGGGGGTCAAAAACGCATATATCACAGCATTTTGGCACAGATATACCTATTACAGACTATACAAACACATTAGGCTACTGCATTACACTTACAGTAACAAGATTGTAATAACTCATGATCAGTTTGTATTTGAGGCACATGTGAGACAGTTATCATTCAAGTACATATTTATTTTTTTAAAATGTGCAAAATAACATTTAACAATTGCTGTCTCTTCTTCTGGATTTTAACAGTTTTAAAACAATGTAAACACAATGTAACAGCAGTTAACGATGTAGGAGTAGGCCTAATAGTGCAACTAAGTTGTGCAAACATTTTTTAGTTGTTGCCTACGTATTTGGAAACTTAACTTCATTTCTTATTTCATTTTCCACAAAAAATCTGCAAAATCACAACAGTAAAATCTTCTGAACAAAAACAACAAGGTGCAATATCTAAACTGAAAACACACACACACACACACACACACACACACACACACACACACACACATACAACACGAATAGTAAACATTGGCATACTTCCACTTCCTCACAAACAGCTGTCTGCCTCCCAGCTCGTCGCTCGCTACACAGTACAGTGTGCACGTACGCACACACACACACACTGGGACTGAGTTGCACGCACATAGCAGGTCCTAGTGCCCGTAGTTTACAGCTGGCCATGCAGGCAGGCAGCCAGACACACAATGCATGGTGCACAGAGTGAAAAAATATACAGACCTGATCAAAAACTTAAGACCAATTGAAAAATTGAATATGCATTTTGCACGTTTGGACCTTAATGAGGTTTTAAGTAGAGCTACAATATGCAAAAGCAAGAAGGGGGAGTGTTACAAAAACACTTTGAAAAAGTAATTTACTGAAAACAACAAGTAAAGTGAAATAGGCTGTTTATCAGCTGATCAATAGTTTAAGACCATCGCTCAAAAAATGACAAAAAACTCTCCAAACCAGAACAAAAATGTATCTCGGTAGGACTCAGTCATGAGTAGCTCCACCGTTCTTGTTAATCACTTCAAAAAGTCGTTTAGGCATGCATGATGAGAGTGTTTCCAGGAAGCTTTTGGGAACATTGCTCCAAGTGGTGAAGATGGCTTCATGAAGGGCATCAACTGTCTGAACTGACGGCCATTTTTATAAACTTCCCTTGCCATCCATCCCCAAATGTTCTCTATGGGATTTAAATCAGGGGAACATGCGGGATGGTCCAAAAGAGTGATGTTATTCTCCCTGAAGAAGTCCTTGGTCAAGCGAGCATTGTGAACTGCAGCGTTGTCCTGTTGACAAACCCAGCTGTTACCACACAGGCCCTCAGTCATGAGGGATGCCCTCTGCAACATCTGTATGTAACCAGCCGCCGTTTGACGACCCTGCACCACCTGAAGCTCCAGTGTTCACTGAATGAAAAAGCACCCAGATCATGATGGACCCCCCTCCACTGTGCCGGGTAGAAAACATCTCAGGTGGGATCTCCTTGTCATGCCAGTAACGTTGAAGCCATCTGGACCGTCAAGGTTACATTTTTTCTCATCAGAGAATAAAACTATTTCCACCTTTCAATGTCCCATGTTTGATGCTCCCTGGCAAAGTCTTAACGGGTAGTTTTGTGGCGTTGAAGGAGACGAGGTCTTTGGATTTGTTTTTTGTTTTTGAAACCCTTTTCCATTAGATGCCGTCTGATGGTTATTGCGCTGCAGTCGGCCAATTGGATCCTCCGGCTCAGCGCAGGTGTAATTTTTTTGGATCTACCACTTGACTTTTTTGTTCCATAATGCTCAAGATCTTTTCAGAAAATGTAGAATGACTGTCTTACTGCGTCCAACCTCAGCAGCAATGGCACGCTGTGAGAGGCCTTGCTTATGCAGCTCGACGATCCGACCATGTTCAAGAAGAGAAAGCTTCTTAGCTTTAGCCATCAGGAGGGCATGACCGTGTGAATGCCTGACAGAAATGAACATTTTGAGCAGATTTTGGCTTTAATAGCCTGTGGTCTTAAACTTTTGATCAGCTGATAAACAGCCTATTTCAGTTTACTTGTTGTTTTCAATAAATTACTTTTTCAAAGTGCTTTTTGTCACACTCCCCCTTCTTGCTTTTGCATATTGTAGCTCTATTTAAAACCTCATTAAAGTCCAAAAGTGCAAAATACATACTCTAGCAATTTTTCAACTGGTCTTAAGATTTTGATCAGGACTGTATATGCATCTTCCCTTTACCCATCCGGCCAGGACAAACAATGTCCCGTCCGGGATATGCCTCTTTTGGCTCAAATACGTGAAATCCCAGCAAATACTGGACGGTTGGCAACCCTAGCCAAATTGGTGCCTTAATGCTTGTAGAAGCTGTGCCATTGCATCTGCAGGATAAATCTGTTGATGATATGTTTTTAAACATTGATCCAATATATAGAAAATACATGTCCAAAGAAAGTCACAACATTATTTTTCCATAAATTGAAAATACATCTTAACACATATTTTTCTTGAATGATGTACAGCAGCAGGTGAGTAAAATTAAACTTATTAGTCATTTCTGTTTTTCATTATGGCTTCTGTATCTAAATATTAAAGTTATGCTTATTATGCCTCTAATTATTTTGATCTGTGTTCCTATGATGTTCCTATGATGGATGCCTTGAAGGTGACTGAACAGGTAAGAGTAAACCTTCATTCTGCTGCCAGATTGTGAGGCTTTGGTAGATTTATGTAAACACTGCAGTGAACTGATGCAGCTTTTTTAACTGCAGTACAAGATGCACAAGGGAAAATTCCCAGCCTCGTTTTTCAGCAGACAAACCCCTGTTGTTCAAACCAAAACCTACTTGAATGCGCGGGAAGTAATGGAGCTCTTCATGCTGAAGCCTGGTGAATACCTGATTGTGTCCACCTTCCATCCAAATGAAACTGCATCCTTCATCCTGACCATCCACTCCAAAGTAGAAACCCATGTAAGCCTTCTGCTTATCTCCTATTCTTAAATGAATACAGCCAGAAATAACAGATATTTCTCCAAAGATATTTGCATACCTTACATCTCATGTACTTTTCATGTTTGGAAGTCCAACAAAGGAAAACGAATCCTAACTGGAGTGCACCTGCTCTTTTTGACAGTGAAAACTCTGGAGGCCACAAACAGGAAACAACTGGAAAGGTATGAAACAACAACCCATAAAACTCTAATAATTCAACCAGCCATAACTTTTATTGAAAACCTTCACTTTCTTCATGATTCTCTCTATGTTCATGTACAGCTCAAAAAAGTCTTGAATCTACAGGATGATGAAAACAAAAGGAACATTTTCCGCCAGCACTCCGACAAGGTAATGTTGATCTGCTGACAGTTGGTATGTTGGTATGGCAGTTTGCTGATGAAGTGATTTTAACACATAACCTTGAATTACTACGGTGGCGTATTGCATTCACTTGAAAATAAATAAAATCTGCCTGTTTTTATGAGATACTATCTCGTAAAAACGGGAATTTATTTATTTTTGATTTTCCTGTTTTTACGAGATACTATCTTGTAAAAACGGGAATTTAATTATTTTCGAATTTCCTGTTTTTACGAGATACTAAGGTATCTTAAAAGCAACGAACATGTCGCGCATGTTAAACCTTATTCAGATGCATTTCTCACTCTGTTTGAAACATTGGGAGATACCTGTGTCTTTGGTGTAGATGGTATTGTTATTAGTTTGTCCATATTGCGCAGACACCTGAGGAATTTGCAGTTGTTCCGACTGAAAGCCCACTCGGATCTGCTCGACATTGCGTTTTTTGTACATGATCAGTTGGACCAGTACGGCGGGCCTACCTTAAGTGTGTTGACCAAGTACCTGGTTGATAAATGCAGCAGCCAGTCTTGAAGCAAAGCGTCAGGGGGAATCCTGTTTTTACGAGATAGTATCCCATAAAAACAGGCGTTTTTTTTTTTTTTTTTCAAGTGAATGTAATACGCCACTGTAAATTACACTCTCTCATATGAAAAAGTAAACATGGGAAATGGACTTGAGCTTGTACAGTGCTTTTTTTCATTCACTCTCCCACTCAGTCGCTGCTGATTGAAAATTTTTTCTAAGTTTTCCATGAGAACCAGGGACACATGGACAGCAGGACTCAGACCCTGGACCTGTTCATTGATTGTGGGTTGGCCTTCTGAAATTAGCCACTTCCATACAGAGCTTACTGCACCTGGTATTCCAAGTGCCAGTCAAACCAGGCCAGACTTTTCTTCCAATCTGATGTGGTTTCATGGTCTAGCACGCTTTCAAGGTCGCCTCACAATGTGAATTGAAAATTAAATTGAAACAAATAAATGTGAATGTCTGGAAGATATCCTCTTGAGGAGGTCCAAGAAAGGATCTTCATGATGGTTGAAGTGTTTGCTGAAGAAAGAGACAAGCAGTCTGTTGCTGCACACATGTTTTTTTTATTTGCATTCAGTGCATTCTGGCAGTGCACTTTGGGCCCGATCTACTGAAGGTTTGTGTGTTAACTTGATAGCCATCGCAAATCTGATCTACTAACAGAGTGCACCGAGGATCGCGTCTGTCAGGTAAGCAACATAGCACGCACAGTCCATTTAGCGTGTTTACTCTCATGAATATGCAGAATACATGCAGATCATCAGAACACGCAAAATAGGTGGGAGGAGGAGATGCAAATGTGATCATTTAGCACCCGCAATGTGGTTTAACACTAAAGACTGCAGCACCCTGTTAGCGGTACCCAGTTTAGTTTCTGTCAAGTCTCAATAAGTTTTTTGTCTAGTTTGTATTCATTAAGGCTGTCACTTTTCCTAAAAATCAAAGTCGAACGGTTTTCGAACATGCAACCCTCACGTAGTAAGGGACAGAGACCCTGAAATCTGCCCCTTAGGTAAAGACCCTGCCGAAAACAACACAGTCACACGGGGCTAAACTCTTGATGAAGCGCCTCTGCCGAATTGCTTGGATGAAAAGCCGGCGGCTGTGCCCGCAAATTTGAAGTGTAGGACGAGTGACTAAACTGCATTTCACAGAGCATACAGCCTGGTCTTTGATTTTAAGTTGCCATCAACGGTGTAAAAACCAAAACTACTTCCACACAGCTCTCCTCAGATGATACAGAGCTGTTAATGTCCGCTTGGAGCTGAAACTCTTTGTTTTTTGAGGTCAAGATAGCAGCGGATGTGACTGATGGTCAGGCTGCGCTCGCAGCGCCCTCTGTTGGACGGAACAGCCTACTGCTCCAGGGGCCCTGATTTGCTGCTACTCTCAATATTTTACATTTGAATATTTATTTACTATTCCGTTACAGATATTTATCCCCATATTCTAACAGTTATTCCAACATTGAATATAAAGTGACAGCCCTAGTAGTCATCATTACAGCATGGATTTTAGCACCACAGATATCTGGGTCTGTCTGTACATGCAGTCTGTTGGGCGGCATGAAGGGGTTTATGCCATCTCCTTAGCTTTCTTTTTGCCTCTGAGAAGCATTTGTAATGCATTACTTCTATTCTGTTGAAGCTTTATTATTACCTTGTGGTAATAAAAAAAAAGGTTGAATCTTTTAATACTGTATCTTCAAAGGTATTTATTTTTTCCACAAAATTACGTGTTGTAGTATTGATAACAGTGTCGATAAGTATTGATACTGATAAGGAGTATCAGTATCTGTTTAGGTATCGCTACAATCATAACGATATACATCCCTAGACCTGTGGTGTGGCTGTGACCTGTGGCATGAGGCTGTTCTGTGTTCTCAGAGACTAAAAAAAGCTCAGTCCTTGGTTATCACTTGTCTTTTTTCTAGTTTGATGAAGTGGATGCTGAGCAGCTCCAAAGACTCCTGAATGATCGCATTCTTAAAGGTTTGAACAACAAACTAAATCCAAACATGCACATATAATATCTGTGAAACATTAGTGCTCCTGATGGATTTAAGACAACATGTGTCTCCTGCTCAATCTTTTCTCTAGGTGACCTGAAATCTGGAGGATTCAGCCTGGATGCCTGCCGCAGCATGGTGGCCCTGATGGATGTATCCATACAATAAGTTGAAGCCATTAGTGCCAAAGTACTTTTCACAAAGTTAGCCCAATATACAAAGTCATACAGAAGTTTCACTGAAGTTCAGATAGAAAATCCACTTCCTGTTTAAGAACCTTAATGCCTGGTTGAATAGGCGTCGATTACGGCAGACTGAGCGGTGAAGAATTTGTTCGCTTTGTGGAAAAAGGTTGTTGCATACAAGGTAAAACTCAATCCCGGTCCAGATGAAGAGTGTAATATATAATGTGTATTTTCTCTCATCTTCATTCAGACATTGATACACGTCCACAGAGTTTATGCTTTTCTTCTTCTCCCTTTTTTCCCAGGACATCTTCTTCCTCACTGATGTTTCAAGAACAGGAACGCTGTCGCTAAGAGAGCTGCGAAATGCACTCGTAGCCTCAGGTGATGTATTTATGAAATCCAACAACAGAAGATATTTTTTTTCTAACTGAGCTTGACTGTTAGGTTACATGTCAATGTCTTGTTTTAGTTTTTTCATACGCCACTAAATTCTGTCCCAGACCAACGCTTTTGATTAAGATTAACACATGAAATCAGGAACCTATTGTCACCTGAAGGAGGTGAAATTTAGGCTGTTTCCACGGAGACTTTGATTTAAAATGCAAAGACTTTTCCTTTGCATATTTAAAGTTGATCTGCGTTCAGACAGAGACGCTGGAAAAGAATAATACCGCTGTAGTCTACATGCTGGTTCAGTAGACGGTGATGTAGGTTTGCAGAGAGGCAGCGCTGCTACAACAAAAGAAAAACTTTTCACAAACATCAATGGTCAGTGGATGCACAAAGACGCAGGAGTTTCTTTTCTGGACAACAAATCTGTGTGGATAGTTTTGTCTGGATAACAAACCGAGAACTGCAAGCAGCTCAGATGTGACCATGTAGACGGCCAAAAATGTCCCATGTAAACAGGAGGACAGAACACAAGGAAAACGTATCAGATTTGACCATGTTAGGCCTTGTGTAAACGGCCCCTTATGGCCCTTTTCCACTAGCATGCCTTGGCCCTACTCTACTCAATTTGCAGCGGGTTTCCACTAGCCTGGTACCTCCTAAAACAAGCTAGTTTTAGTACCTACTCCGCCCGGATACTGATTGGTCAGACAATGTTGTCATCGATGAGTCATGAGCGGCGACCTAGCATGCTAGCAGTAGCTACCATTAGCTTACCCTCATACGTCTTTTCTTTGCAGCCTGTGCTTCTCAAGGGGTATTTCTTCTTGCCACCTGCAGCCTTCTTCTGCTTTCCTTTTTTACTCGGTTTGTGACAAAAAGCCACGGATTGTTGTGTCACGCTCAAAATAACGTCACTGCAGAGCCGCTCAGCGACACTGCACCCCTTTGGGCAGGCGATTGGGGCTAATGGAAAAGCAGCACAAGGCGAGTAGAGTAGAGCCGGTAGAGTCGAGTACAGTAGAGTAGGGCTAATGGAAAAGGCCCCTTAGTGGTACAGGTTGAGTAGTTAGAACCTGAACAGCATTTTTTTTTTGGGGGTGTCAGTGGGTTATAGGAGCATGTCTCCAAATGACTGCTTCTTCAGTCTTCATTTATCATGACGCTTTGACTGGACAGGTCATTGTATAAATCTGAGAGTCTTGCTCCAGCTGTTTTGTTCATGTCATTTTACTGATGTTTAAAGCTGTGGACTACGATTTGAAACAGCAGCCTGCCCCCCTTCCCTCACCTCTCCCTCAGTGTTCCAAGATCCGCCCCAGCTCGTGTCGCCTCATATAACAGCGAGCCCCCCTCGACAGAGCTACTACGAGCGACTAGCATAATATATCAGCAGCAAACTCAAACAAAAACAGCTCAACTCAACTGAAAGTATCAAACACAACAGACATCTCCCTTATAACACACAGCAGTAGCCATTTCAACTGGACCGGCGGCAATGCGGGTTTAAGCGCCGCCAGAGCGAGCCGATTGTGGGGAGGATTTATCTTTCTCGGCCTGTCCCCACAGCTCTGCTTACAATACTAGCGATTAGCGGCTAACAGGCTAACCCGCTCCGCTACAAGTCATTAGCCGACAGGCACAGACTAACCAGAGTTATTCAGCAGACATCTCCCACTGTAGTAAACAAAGCCATTACCTGATCAACCAGGGGCGCAAGCGATGCTGAAGGTCTGACGGCCGACTGAGGGCCGTTCGTTAAGCCGTTAGCCCGCTAACAGGCCTCAACCCACGGCAGAGCTCCATTGGGCCCCACGGAGAGGGAGGCGGCTTCCCGGTTTTGGCGCTTAGGCTTTTCCTGCTCCATGATAGTTCAGTAGCTAACGCTGCTAGCTGCTCACCGGACATAGAGGGGAGGAGGCGGGACCATGGGCATGACGCTGCATAGTGAGGGAGACAGGGGATTGGATGGACTCACGGACCAACTCACGGACCAATTGAACCTTACTGCCTTCTAGGTTTGATTGGTCAGCTAGTATGCAGCTTTGCAGCGGATATACTGAATGGATTTTTTTTTGTTCTTTTTGGTCTTTTTACTGTGTAGATAGGACCATAGGACCATAACAGCCTTAAAAACTTATTAAGATGTACAAAGCTTCCAAATCGTAGACCATAGCTTTAAGAGGATAGTTTTCATGTGTCAAGCTTTGGCATTGTCCTTGAACTAAGTTTTACAGCACAAACTCAGAAGACTTGGGCTCCTCTTAAAGGCCAGCAGTGCAGGGATCTTTACACAGACTTGCAGAAACGCTTTGAGCTCATTTTGGACATCATGAGTGAATTTTCATGTGCTGAACAGGGATGAGGGTCAGCGACATGCTCAACCTGATGGCCCTTCGTTACAGTGGCTCTTCTGGACAGCTGACCCTGGAGAGCTTTATCAGTCTCATTCTTCGCCTGGACTGCATGCACAGTATGTTGACTAAAGAGAGCTTGTTTGTTAATCACACTTATCATACCAGAGCATAGCTTTGTTTTCAACTGATGTCTTCTAGCTATTACAGCTCCTTTGTGTTCTTTAACAGAGATTTTCAAACAACTGTCAACTGGGAAAACCATGAGTCTGCAAGAGTCAGAGGTAAAGAGTGTGCATGACAGCTTTTCTTCCTTTGAATCTGAAGAAGAAAACAGAGAAACTCAAATGTTGATGTCTTCTTTTAAGAGAGAGCACCTATAATCATTATCTTTCCTTTTCAGTGGATGTATATCTCAATGTACACTTAGACTGAAGAGGACACTGGACTGCAAACATCATGCTGGGAAAAAGTGGAAAATCGGTTTGGAGATGATGACATTTGAAGATGTTATAACTCTATCAAAGACTCATTATATTCTCTGTATACATCACATTCCTGAGTGTAACAGTTTTAGGATGCAGATACAGATAATTTGCACTGACTGCACATCAAAATGGATGAAGCAACAGCTAAGAGTAAAAGCCAAAACCATGTCCAGGTCAACCTAAACCAGAGCTGCAAACCGCGGACATCAACAGGAGACTTGCTTGCTTGTTTGCTGAAATTTTTGCTTTTTGTACTAATCAGCCCATAATGTCTGAGTTATGATCCAGTGAGCACTGCAGGCTTGAAGAAAAATACTGAAAGAGCAATTACTGAGATTTACATGTGTAATGAAGGCAAAGAGGGAGTTTATTTTAACAGATCCACTTCTGAGAGTTTTAAAGTCAAATTAAAAAATTAAACACCTGGGGAAAAGAAAATTTGAAAAGCGATCTCAAAAATGTTTGATTCATTTCTCCAAGACCACAATGACGTCTGTGTGACATTAAACTGAGAGTAAAGTTTATCCCTCCAGTGTGTCTTAAAGGTGCTATGAGGAGAATCTGTTTCCAGCGACATAAAGACTCTGCTACCCATGAGCACGCGCGGCGACTGTCGTAATGCTGCGCTGGGAGTGACATCATCTCCGACTTATCGGCGTTCCAGTTGAAGTCGGAAAAAAAACATGCCGATCTACCAGGCTTTTGTTAGCTGTTGTTAGCTCGGGAGTGGCGAGGTTTCACAGAGTTCCCAGCAGAAAATTCCGACTTCAGGGGACATTCCAGTTGCAGTTTCCTACTGGGAACTCGGAAATTCCTACTTCTGACTACAACTGGAACGCACCAAAAGACGTGACCCAAGCCAAAGTGTGTGTTTGTTGTGATGCTAATGAATGCAGCTCAGACCTTCCTCAGAACTCTGCATTGCTTTACAACTTCTTTTTTCAACAACTTACAGGATGCAAAGCAACGAGGTAATGTATCTAATTTAGTTACGTAGTGGTAGTTTTTGATGTGTGACAACAAGCAATTTTTGGAAAACTTAGTATGGTAGTTTTGTAGCAGGCTGTATATATCGCTACTTACAGCCCGGTGCTCTAAGATGTGTCTGAATAATATAAATTTGCTCTAGTTTTAATTGTCTTGTTCCAGAATAAATCTAAAAGTGAGACTTTTTTGAAATTACTTCGAAACTCCTCACAGTCTCTTTAAGGTTATCTTTTTTGTATAAAAGAATTTCCAGACTTTTATTCAGTAATGTTACAAAAGATCTAGCAAAACATGACAATAACCTAATAAAGGCTCTGTTTTCCTGCACTCGGCTTGACCCTGAAGGGCACATTATCACAACATCAACACCCTCCTCCTCACCTGCTCATTTGTGCAGGAGGGGCGAGCGTGATGACTGGCCCTGGCAGCCTCCAGTGTGACCTGCTGGCAGCTGCCACATCTGCCAGTAGCTGCCAGTTATTTACTGACCCTCTTGTTCTGTCCTGCCAGTTTTGCTGTCCCCTCACCTCATAAATCAGTACAGCGGCCACTCTCCATGATCATGAACGCACCCTGTAGGTAACTGCAGCAAATGCCCTGTATAAAGTGGAGAAGCTGCTCACGTGCGTTTTATGATACAAAAGTGGATAAATGAAATTATTTTATTCCTGGTGTGATTAAAACAAATGTGTATTTGTAGTATTAGTAAATTAAATACCTTAGCATAATAATATCATAGCACTTAAAAAATCCTTATCTGGTACAAGTCTTGTATGATATAATAAAAAAAGAAAAGGAAAAAGGGTTCCTTCAAATTTATTTTTAATTTTACATATTTACATTTTCACACAAACATACAGCCAAACAGAAACATCAGCAGCCATGTCTGTTTCAGTTTCTCAAGTGCAACATTCACTTTAAGATTTTGTTTATCCATAATTACAGAACAAAACCCTCTCAAAGTCAGCTTTGAAAAAGATAACCTGTAAGCAAATCACTCTGGTGTTCTGAGGCCTATAGCACGAAGCAGGATTAATGTCTTAGCGAGATAACTAAAGGGTTAACTCTTGATTATCCATAGCACAAAGCCGGTTCATTTCTTATCGGAGTAGATAACCATGGTAACTCACTCTGATCCGGAGCAGGAGAAGCTGGGGGTTGAATCTGATCCTGCAAAATGACCCTCGCACTAGCCAATCAGCTTCTCCGAATCAACGGCCAGCCCTCTTCTCCTGAACCCGATAGAAGGAGGCGCACAACTCATGAGACGAGCATGAAGATGAGAGTGTCCCAATACCGATTTGACCCACGAGATCAACCTGACGACGCACTATGAGAGGTACAGGTTCTCGAGGCCAGGAATCATCTACCTGGGTGATATATTGGAGCTGTTTATTCACCGTGTGACCTGCACTAACTTTCCTGCTGTCATTTTGCATCGCCCTGTGTTACGTGCGGCCCTGATCCACTCCTTTTCTCTCCCTGTTGCTCCTCTCTTGCTCTCTTGCTCTCTCTCTCCTCCTGGTGGCTCTTTCTCTGTCTCTCATGTTGCTCCTCAGTCTCCCCTGCTGCACACCTGAGAGCAATCTGCACTCAGGAGGAGAGGAGGGGGTATTTGAGGGAGCTGAGAGGAGCAATGTTTGGGGCACACACACAGACTTGAAGAGCAGGAGGTCCATGCTGTTCCTCCTTTTGTTTGGTTCCTGGATTAGCAGGTACTTTCTGTTGTCTTGTTTTTTCTCTCCTTTATTTCCTCAGCAGCACCAGGTTGCTGGGTTCTGTTGTTTTAGTTTAGGCTGGAGGTTGGCGGAAGTCATGTTTTCGGCTTTGTTTGGTTTGTTTTGTTTTAGTTAACTTTTTGCCAGGCGGTTA
Organism: Scarus forsteni; assembly: GCA_036419115.1. Taxonomy (NCBI): domain Eukaryota; kingdom Metazoa; phylum Chordata; class Actinopteri; order Labriformes; family Labridae; genus Scarus; species Scarus forsteni. The sequence goes on along the minus strand of JAZDUH010000236.1, from coordinate 3,739 downwards.
GGGAGAGGTGAGAGGTGTGACGGCCCCTTATGGGTTGGAAATCTCATTCTCTCCTCTTTTGTTCATTTTGGCCGACAACCCCAGCCCCTTTTGGTTTATTGAGTTTGTTGTTTTACATTTGAACTTCTACTTTAAAATATTATCAATAAAACGATCAAACTTGTCTTTTGTGTGGCATCCTTTTAATATGTTTTGGTCTCCTTTGTGGTCAAATTCAAGCCAATTATGTCAGTGTTAAAGAGGCCGTAACACCCTGCTCTATTAACTTCACTTCTATAGCACCTTTCATACATTCAAATGCACCATAAAGTGCTTGACAAATAAAAGGGATGTCATTCTTATGTGAAACAGCACATTATTCCATCATGTCATTCCTGCTCTTTATTCATGTGTTTGAGTTTATTTTTTTCTTGCTGTTTTTAAATAGGTATTTTGGGTTAAAAATCAGCTCTGTATGTTTTTATGATTTCATTGATTTCTTAAATGTAGCTGATATGACATGAAACAGACCAACCTACCAATTGCAGTTATGCTTTTTATATTTATTTTTTTTATTTGCTCCCATGACCTCCTCACTACAGAGGGATTACATGTGAAGGAATTGGATGATAATTGTCAGACATGCAACACATTTACACAGTATTTTGCTTCATGAGATTCATGAGTGTCATATTTAGCCAATGATTAGTAATTTGTGCATTTTCACAGTCCACCAGCCATTTTGTCTATGATTGACAGCTGCTACAGTGTTTCCTTTCTCCATTAATCTGGCTTTTTCATCCTCACATTTTAACATTCTCAGACGCTGCTCTTCACATGTGAAATATGGAGCTCTGTTGCTTATCAGCATGTTTTCGGCTCATGATCATGATTGGTCCGCTGCCTCTGAGCCCTCCCCTTATACGTGCGCGTTCATGACTCTTGATATGACAATCCTGGATTGAGTTACCATGTTGATATCTTGCGTCGTGCTATCAATTATCCTGATTGCCATTGATGCGGTTACTCAATCCTGGATAGATGTGAGTTACTGGGGATATGTTGACCTTGCTTTGTGATATAGGCCTCTGGTTTGACTTGCATTACTTATGAAAATTACAGAGAGTTGATATTCACATCCACAGACACATTTTTCAATACCTTATTTTCCCTGAAGCTGTCAGCAGAACAGATTCAGCTTGATGGCGACAAAGTTTTGTTCTGGTTTGCAGCCACTTTATCAAAACCTTGAAAAGGGACAATGATATGATCATGATCTACCCATGGATTAAAGTGAAAAAAATCATTTGACTGAAAATTATTTTTTGTGTTGGTGGTGGTAGTAGGGGGTCAGGCTGCATTACCTCCTAAGCCCCTACTTGTAATAAATTTTCATAATGTAACAATGGACCTTACTATTGTCATTAAAGGGCAACTTCGGCATTTTTCAACCTGGGTCCTATTGCCCCAAGTGTATGTGTGTATACGATTGACGGGTACAACTCGTTTTAAAATTGGCTCAGTATCAAGGGAGCGGATGCAGCCGGCAGCCGTGAAGCTAGATAGGGGGCAACTGCATCCCGTATAAGTTTGAGCATTAAAAGTGTTTATTTAGCCACAGACCGGTTCGCGATCGCCGGTGCAAGCTCTCTAATTAGCATTGTAAGCATTGCGTTTTCCTTCACGTCCTCTGACCTGTGTGGCGTCATCTCCTGTGAGCTTGTTGCCGGAAGAAAACAGAGGAGCCATGCAGCGCGCCGCTCAGAGTGGAGCTGCTTATCCCGGAGGACAGTTGGAAGTTTTACTGCATCGGTATCATGGCTGAATATTTACCAGATTTCGAGAGTGAAGACGAGCCTTTTTTATTCTGACGGCCACCCGTATTTATTTGAGCCAGAGTATACGGACGAGGAGCTGCTACAAACTCGAGAGCTAACGAGGATAGCAAGAGAGGGCCAACGAGCAGGCGAGGGTGAAGCAGCGGCGCCTAATTTGTCTCTGACACACACATTTACTGTTGCCCTAAATCCTCTTCACTTTTTCCTCTCGTCCAGCCAGTAGAGACTTGTGGCCTACCGTGTTACGATGCTAATTAGAGAGCTAGCACCGGCGATCGCAACCGGTCTGTGGCGAAATAAACACTTACACAATACATACAATACTTATACGTATTGTATGTATAAAGACATATTATACTTACTTTATGGATAGTTGACCATTTGGTCCCTGTGGTTTTGGTCGCCTCTTCCAATTTATTTTGGGTACATGAAAAAAGGTATCCAGCACTGCCCTGTTGATCAGAGGGGGGAGATCCTCTAATGTAGTTACACAGCGTCGGGTACTTTCTGTATCATCCCACGACACATCGAGACCACGAATATTGGGCAACAGGTCCCACTCGTTGCAACACAGACATTCTTCCTCTGTGGGCATAGAGTCACAGCAACCACAGGAGCACCACCAGTCCCCAGAAATTCACGTTCGTGCCGCCACTGCTTCACCCTCGTCTGCTTGTTGGCCCTCTGTTGCTATCCTCGTTTGCTCTTGAGTTTGTAGCAGCTCCTCGTCCGTATACTCTGGCTCAAATAAATACGGGTGGCCGTCGTAATGAAAAGGCTCGTCTTCACTCTCGAAATCTGGTAAATATTCAGCCATGATACCGATGCAGTAAAATTTCCAACTGTCCTCCGGGATAAGCAGCACCACTCTGAGCGCCGCCCTGCATGACTCCTCTGTTTTCTTCCGGCAACAAGCTCACAGGAGATGACGTCACACAGGTCAACCGGTCTGTGGCGAAATAAACACTTTTATTCAAAACTTATACGGGATGCAGTTGCCCCCCTATCTAGCTTCGCGGCTGCTGGCTGCATCCGCTCCCTTGATACTGAGCCAATTTTAAAAGCAGGTTGTACCCATCAATCGTATACACACATACACTTGGGGCAATACGACCCAGGTTGAAAAATAACGAAGTTGCCCTTTAATTGGATATAAATCACAAAACTTCAATTATTTAGTATTTCAGTAGCAATGGTTGAATAACAATAGTGCAGCAGAAAAAAGTGCAATTGCAGATGAACAAGAACATTGCTTTCAAAACAAGAACAAAAGAAAGAGAACAAAGAAAAGAATTAGAAATTAAAAGGAAGTAACGATTAATTTCTACTTTTTTTTTTGCAGTGAAGCCAAACTGATCTAGTTTAGCAACACCTGATGCCCGATTCTGGGTGTTTTTCCTTGGGACAGGAGCAGGGAAGGTAACCGAGGATGGGATTTCAGCAGGTCTACCTCCTGAGGATGAAAATGGAGGACGGCTGGAAGAGGGCTGCTTGTGTTTATCTGGAGGTTTGGCTTGAGTGGGGGGCAAGGCAGAGGGTTTTTCTGGGCCTTTATTTTCTCCAGATGCTGAGGAGGAGGCTTTTGCAGGTGGGGTCTTTACAGTGGAAGAGGGCAGCTTGACTTTATCTGGAGGTTTGGCTTGAGTGGTCGAGGAGGAGGAGTTGGTGGAGGAACACTGTCCTGTAGGTTTGGCTTTTGTAGAGGAGGCAGACGAAAGGGGTTTCCATGCAGGAGTGGTTTTTCTGGTTAAAAAGGAAGAGTGTGCAGACTTTGTTACAAATGTGTCACCTCTTGAGGTGTATGAGGAGGCTGTAGAGGAGGGCTGTTTGGTACCAGTGGATGTGGCAACAGTGAAAACTTTTTTTTACCTTCCAAACTTTTACTGCTTCCAGGACCTTAACAGCCTCCTGGATTTTCTGTT